>CM042562.1:6944683-7102183 GCA_023630585.1 Cranoglanis bouderius | reverse complement strand
TTCCTCCCCCAGTCCAAAGACATGCATTGTAACTTGATTGGCATGTCCAAAAGTGTCTGTAGTGTGTGAATGTGTGTGTGATTGTGCCCTGTGATGGATAGGCACCCTGGGTGTCCAGGGTGTCCCCCGCCTGTGCCCCATGCTCCCTTGGATAGGCTCCAGGTTCCCCACGACTCAGTAGGGATATGTGGTACAGAAAATGGATAAGGGTGTCTGCAAATATATATATATATATATATATATATATATATATATATATATATATATATATATATATATATATTTGCAGCACTCATGCAGCCCCAGACCATGACACTCCCACCACCATGCTTGACTCTTGACACCATCTGAACCAAATAAGTTTGTCTTGGTCTCGTCAGACCACAGGACATGGTTCCAGTAATCCATGTCCTTAGTCTGCTTGTCTTCAGCAAACTGTTTGCGGGCTTTCTTGTGCATCATCTTTAGAAGAAGCTTTCTTCTGGGATGACAGCCATGCAGACCAATTTAATGCAGTGTGCGGCGTATGGTCTGAGCACTGACAGACTGTTCCCCCACCACTTCAACCTCTGCAGCAATGCTGGCAGCACTCATACATCTATTCTGCAAAGCCAACCTCTGGATATGATGCTGAGCATGTGCACTCAACTTCTTTGGTTGACCATGGCGAGGCCTGTTCTGAGTGGAACCTGTCCTGTTAAACTGCTGTATGGTCCTGGCCACCATGCTGCAGCTCAGTTTCAGGGTGTTGGCAATCTTCTTATAGCCTAGGCCATCTTTATGTAGAGCAACAATTCTTTTTTTCAGATCCTCAGAGAGTTCTTTGCCATGAGGTGCCATGTTGAACTTCCAGTGACCAGTATGAGAGAGTGTGAGAGCGATAACACCAAACTTAACACACCTGCTCCCCATTCACACCTGAGACCTTGTAACACTAACTAGCCACATTAAACCGGGGAGGGAAAATGGCTAATTGGGCCCAATTTGGACATTTTCACTTAGGGGTGTACTCACTTTTGTTGCCAGCGGTTTAGACATCAATCGCTGTGTGTTGAGTTTTTTTGAGGGGACAGCAAATTTACACTGTTATACAAGCTGTACACTCACTACTTTACATTGTAGCAAAGTGTAATTTCGTCAGTGTTGTCCCATGAAAAGATATAATAAAAATATGTACAAAAATGTTTACAAAAAAAAAAAAAAAAAAAAAATATATATATATATATATATATATATATATATATATATATATATATATATATATATATATATATATATATATATATATATATATATATATAAACAAAGTGCTTTGTAATGCCCATCAAAAACATATCTTCATGCTGGTACAGGTAGGGTCAAACAATATTATATACAATATATAAACAATACTAATATACAGTGTAGTATAAAATAGAAACAGTATACTAATGTACAACAAAGGGGGGGAAAGCAGAATACTTATTATTATCACAAAACAGGTGCAGGCCACCTATTCATCGTCAAACATTTTATGTTTGTTTTTATGCAAAGTATGCAATGTGGTTTTATACAAAGTATGCAAAGTCTTATACACTTTAATGGATTATAATGAACACTAACCTTCAACAAAATGTTGTATTCAAAAAATCTAAAGAAGATTCTTCAATAATAATTGAGTATTTATACCTAAGAACATAGAACACTTATTTCTTATTCCAGCAACCACACAGTTCATTTTACCATTTGCTGCTGGAACATTTCAGTAGATCCTAACATCAAAAAACCATCCCAGAAGGTCCAGGTATATCAAAGAGAACTGATGCCAATATATGGTTTAGCTAAAAAAGAACTGAGGAGATTGTTTCACATCAAAGATTTCTATGAGCTATTCATCTATATCTTTACATCTTCCCAATAAAAAATGGAATATGTTGTGAGATAAATATAAACAAAAGATACTACAGTGAGTATAGAAAAGAATCACCCCCTTTAAAATAATCACATTTTGTTGCTTTTCAGACTGAAATGAAGATGGACACCATTTTTGTTTTATCCAGCTGTATTTACTCAGTGCAACTTGTAACTTATAACATCCAAGTGAAAGATGTCAGAATTTATTTTTTTTTTAATTAAAAAACAGAATCACTGAGTTGGAAAAAGGATCACCCCATTTTGTTGAACCACCTTTTGCTTTAATTACAGCCTTTAGTCTGTTGGGATATGTCTTTACTAACTTTGCACATCTAGCAATATTTGCCCACTCTTCTTTGCAGAACTGCTCAATTTCAGTTAAATTTGATGGTGACCGTTTGTGGACTGCAGTCTTCAGGTCATTCCACAGATTTTCAATGGGGTTTAAGTCTGGGTTCTGACTAGGCCATGCAAGGACATTCACCTTTTTCTCCTTCAACCACTGTGTTGTCAGTTTTGCTGTGTGCTTTGGGTTATTGTCATGCTGGTAGGTAAACCTTCACAGAGGGCAGCAGATTTTCCTCAAGAATTTGACGGTATTTTGCCCCATCCATTTTTCCTTCTATCCTGACAAGTGCTCCAGTCCCTGCTGCAGAGAAACACCCGCATAACAGGATATTACCACCTCCATGCTTTATTGTAGAAATGGTGTTATTTGGATGGTGAGCTGTATTGGATTTCATATCGTTTGGTGTTGAGGCCAAATAATTAAATTTTACTCTCATCTGACCTGAATCTTCAAGGTGTGTTTTGGCAAA
Organism: Cranoglanis bouderius; assembly: GCA_023630585.1. Taxonomy (NCBI): domain Eukaryota; kingdom Metazoa; phylum Chordata; class Actinopteri; order Siluriformes; family Cranoglanididae; genus Cranoglanis; species Cranoglanis bouderius. The sequence continues at coordinate 7,099,472 of CM042562.1, read as the reverse complement.
GCTCAGTTGTGACTGCATGTGGCCTTTCTTGAGGAGTGGCTTTATTCTTGCAACCCTCCAATACAAGCCACATTTGTGGAGGATTTGTGATATTGTTGTCACATGCACACTATGACCACTCTTTGTCATACATTCCTGCAACTGCTTCAGAGTTGCTGTAGGCCTCTTGGTAGCCTCTCTGACCAGTTTCCTCCTGGCTCTTTCATCCAGTTTGGAGCGACGTCCTGATCCAGGGAGGGTCTGTGTTATACCAAATACCTTCCAGCTCTTAATAATAGACTTCACTGTGCTTCTAGGCATTGATAAAGCCTTTGAATTTTTTTTTTGAAATCTCCTTACTTGTGTCTGTCCACAACTTTATCCTGGAGATCTTTTGACAGTGCTTTGCCACCCACAGTTGATTGTTTGCTTCAGTTGCACTACCAAGGACTGAAATGCTCCAGGAAAGCTCTTTTCATGCTGAGCTAATTAAAATGACCACAGCTGATCACAGTTGAACATCAAATGGCTTTGTGTACCATTGAGAAGGTGATTAGCTACACCTTATTGAGTTTATAAGTTATTTTTAGGAGGGGGGTGATCCTTTTTCCAACTCAGTGATTCTGTTTTTTAATTAAAAAAAAAAAAATTCTGACATGTGGCTGTTATATCTTTCACTGGATATTATAAGTTGCACTGAGTAAATACAGCGGGATAAAACAAAAACTGTGTCTGTCTTCATTTGAGGCTGAAAAGCAACAAAATGTGATTATTTTAAAGGGGGTGATTCTTTTCTATACCCACTGTATCTGCAATAAAATGTGAACAACTAACTTTCCAGTTAAGATCGATGTATGCCAAAATATTCACACCTCTGGCAGCCATTCTGGTAGAGAAACAAATGACAACTGTTTTTAACTGCAGTTCAGTGTGGGGTTATCAGTATTACTACTTAGTTCTGTCATATAGGTAATTTGCTTTTTATATTTAAAACACTGATAACTAATACAAATGATACAAATGATAGGTTAATATTAATATGCTCATTGTGATGTATTTTTGCTTCTATAGTAACAGCTCATACACAGGGACTAGTACAGTGGTGACACCTCAAAATCTAAGATTAATAATAAATGGATTTAAAAACAATGAAAGTAAAACCTGTAATCGATGTGATGATGTTTTTTGTTAGGAGACATTTATTTAACATTTATGGAAGGAGTCTCAGTTGTAAGCGCTTTGTTTCAGTCAGCTAAGGAAAGTCTTCAGGACAGAGGGGTTTACATTTTCTCGTTTCTCGGTCCACAACATAAAATCTAACTACAAACCATACAAAAGTAAAATTTCTTACATTAATAAATTAAACATTGTAATCATTGGCAAATTGCTGTGGTATAAGTAGAACAACACACTCCATACCATGCTGTTATACAAAAACAATGCATTTTGGTGGAGTAGCAGCACCACACCCATGCATTATTATTTTTTTAACAGTGTGGTTTGTCATGTGTTATTGAAAACCAATCTTCTTACATATGTAAGGAATAATTGACGACGGGCCGTTGAATTATTAGAAAACCCTCGTAACCCTAACCCTAACCTCGGGTGTGCATTATTTTCTAATAATTCAATGGATCGGAGTAAATTATTCCACTTATACCACAGTTATCACACCTCAAGACATTAGCCATGTTTCCATCCACCTATTTTTATGCGCATTTTGGAATATTGCATAAAAAACGCTGTATGGAAATGCCAAGATACGCATAAATTCTAAAAATACGCATAAAAAACTTATGCGCTCAATTGAGTCAGATAAATTCTTTATCCGATAAGAAGACGTGCATAAATTACGATGGAAAAACATTTACCAAATGAATTTCTTGATGCGCATCAAAAATGGGATGTGATGGGATGTGATGGGACGGCATAATTGGACTAACCAGTGGACCGATCTCATTGTACAACATCTGAAATGTTGTTTTGGTCATTCTAAAATGCCTTAGCCAAAGTCTGTTGTCAAAATGGTTCGGTATAATTACCTCCCAGAACTTTCTTGCACGACTGCGTTCCCAAAGAGCAGGCTCCCGCCTCCGAACGCAAGATGACATGACTGCATTTCATCTGCGTGCTCTGAGATGCAAGTAATTTATTATATACGAAAAAAGCCCCACAGTGGCTTCTCCTACTGCAGCAAATCCCATTTTTCTTTTTGATATTTGGCGGCAGTTTATCAGGAAGTGATGCGTTTGTTGTCTTCGACTCACTGGTGGAAACGATGCTTTATTCGAAAATGGTTTATGCGATATTCCAGTTTTGTGCATAAGTTAAATTTGCAACTTTGGATGGAAACATAGCTACTGTTAAGATGTTTTATTTCAAGACATTTGTCAGGTTTATTTTGCATCCCATCTCAAGCCTCCGTTGCTAATTCCAAAATGTCATTTCAGAGCTAGTAACAGAGGCTTGAGCCATTGATATGCAGTTATTAGAGAGACAGAGAGAGAGAGAGAGAGAGAGAGAGAGAGAGAGAGTTCACAGGTTTTTTCGTTTCATGCTGATAATATAAAAATAGAACAAATAAATAAATAAATAAATATCGATAGACTTACTTGTTCACAGGGTTTTTATTTTTTTTATTACTGCATAAAATACAATGAATAAATAAATAAATATTGATACTTGTTCACTTTCTTTTCTCTCTCTCTCTCTCTCTCTCTCTCTCCAATAACTGCATATCAATATAGCTCAACCCTCCACTTCGTCATTTTTCTAATAATTCAATGGCCTGTTGTCAATTATTCTTTACTTATTTCTTGAAAATTTCCTGTCATTTTGTTTGTTGTTAAATGTGTGTGCTGTGGAGGACAGTAGGCTAACATTTCCGTTATTTCATAACAAGTGATATGGAACTGTAATGTGGTCAAGACCTGACTGGAACTACTTTAGCTGTGCATTTACTGAAAAAATATTGCACACCTCAGAACGTCTGTCAGCCAATCAAAACTGAAAATTCAACAGCGCTGTGGTATAACTCATGTTAAAGTGTGGCTTTAAGTTTACTTAAAATGTGTATCTTTCGAGTGGTGTTGTCATGATATTGTTCAAATCATGGTGATGCCTCAGGCATCTGTGGCTGGGAGTCCAAGAGAGCAAAATTGGCTGTAATTTCTGGGTGGGATGGCATTACTCTCCCCCCTATCAATCAAAGCAACACTTGCCAATCACAAATGTCTGTGAGCTCATGTATGCAGAAGAGGGCAGATAACGCTTTCCTCCCAGTGTGTTCAGCTATGTGCCTGTGAAGTAGTATGTGCAACAGTTCAAATATATGCGGTGGCTAGCTTCACATGTCTTGAAGGAAGCATATTATCCTTTACCCTTTCCACTTGTATCTGTCATGTGATAGAGGAAATATATATAATGGGTGGAAAATAGCAAAGACTAAAATTGAGAGGAAAAAATGTTTCAGGAGGCTCATTTAAGTTCTCCTTGTTGAATTTATCCATGCAACAATTAGCACAGGGTGTAATCCATGGCTTCCCAAGATAGGCTCCGGACCCACCATAACCCTGACCAGGATAAAGCAGTTACTTTAGATCAAGGTTGTCCAATCTCATCCACAAAGGGCCGGTGTGGGTGCAGGTTTTCATTCGAACTAAGCAGGAGCCACATCTGATTGTCCATTGAAAGTGATGATCACTTGATTTAAACAGGTGGAATCAGGTATGGCTCTTGCTTGGTTGGAATGAAAACCTGCACCCACACCGGCCTTTGTGGATAAGATTGGACAGCCCTGCTTCAGATGAATGAATAAATAAATTAACTGCTAATGTTATGTTATATTCCATAAACAGAAACAAACTGTTTATAAATGGCAAATGAGGAGCAACATATTCATGTTCATTCATTTAGTATTTTTCAGTAGTCAGTAGTCAGTGTAAAAAAATGGTGTAGCATTGTACAGTGAAGGTCAGAGGAACTGTGACTTATTTCACAGTTATTTCACAGACAGGAGTGACTCATATAATAGAGATAGTGTTATTCTCCTGTGTGGCTGGACATTTCCAAATGTAAATGATCTTTAAAAATTGGCCCATCTGGAATGTATTCGCTGCCAGTCAGGGGTCAGACTATTTCAATAATCCACTGTATAGTGTATACTAGAGCCATCTGACACTGTGTAGTAGTATGGCAGAGGTGACAGGCGGAGGATATGAAGTCATTTCGACTAATACTTTCACCTCCTGTATAAAGTAATATAATTCATATAATGGAAGCTTGCTAACTTTAACATTATCTTTAAGCCTGGGTCTTCAACACACCACATGATGCCTTCATAACTTCATAACCTCTAAAGGGTGTGCCTCTGGAAATACGTACCTTGTTGCTTCAGACTGACTTGGAATAAGTAAACTGCAAATATTCACGAAAGCCATTTCATCCAGCTTAAAAAAGTACACAAGACAAACTAAGACTGTGCAAAGTCATTTTACCGACCTTCATATCTAAGTTAACTCATTTTGGAGTCTGGTAATAAGCTTCAACAAGATGTAACCATTTTACATTGACCTGTGTTTCAAAGGCACAATGTCAAAGCATGGGGATAAAAAGAACAGAGGGGAAAAAAAAAGTAATTTCACATTTAATATTTACCCTCTTTTGCAAGGAAATTTGGCAACACATGTATGTGTGTTTATGAGTGTGTGTGGGTACGCATGTGCAAGTGAGCAGTGTGAAGAAGCACATGGCAGCCCCTTTCACAGCAGGGAGCCCTGCGGGTCCCGAGGCAGAGCGTGAGGGTTGAGATAAAAGAGTCGAGGTGGAGGAAATTTCAAAGCCTCCCCTGCAGACATGCTCCAGCTTTGTGCATTTTAATGCTAAGATATTCAAATCTCATAGTCTTCCATTCTTAACCTTCCTTTCTTCATCAGTCCTTGCAGGGCATTTCTGTCTGCAGCTAATACCATGCCATGTCCACAAAGAGAAGGCTAATTTAGGAAAGCACCAGTCTCCGTCATGGTAAAGGAACTGGATGTTCTTTATGTTTATCAATGGATCTGAAGAGACATTAAACCTATTAAAATAAGAGACAGATTGAGGTTAGGAGGTGAAGATGGAGGTGCTGTGGAAGTTCCATGGTTAAGGCTTTGGGCTACTGATTGGAAAGTTGTGAGTTCAAATTCCAGCACTACCAAGCTGCCACTGATGGATTCTTGAGCAAGGCCATTAACTGTTTAATTATATCCTGCCTTAACTGTAAGCTGCTTTGGATAAAAGCATCATCCAAATGAATAGATTTAATTTGACCATTCAGGCTGGCACTGAAGTGTTGCGTTCTTAGTCTCTAAGAGACATTAAAATAAAGGACATACCAGTGAAACACTCAAGCATGTTTTTATATATATGTGTGTGTATAAATCACAAGCATGTTTTTTATATGTGTGTGAGTATAAATCTCTGAGCAATATAATCTTTGACTGAAGTGGAAGTTCATGTTAGATAATTCATAGATTATGCAACTACCTAAATGAAAGTGAATTGGGCCAGTAATTAAACAGTATCTAGTGTGACCTATGCTGACTTTTGTTCTGTACAGGCTGCGAACAGCTCATTAAGTTGTGGCTTACCACTCTGTCTAAGCTTTTGGTTCAAATGACAAAGTAAGCTCTTATATCGCTAAACCTCTTGCGATATAATTAAGGTTTATTTCAAATTGGATGCTTGAGTTATGCTTTTCTAGTTAAAAAAAGGTGATACAACCTTATATTTGTAAATTGCTGATGCATATATTATGCATAATAGTGTTAGCTCTTGGCTGCAGTTTTAGTTCTCTCTTATGTTGAGAGCCAGGCTGGGAGCTGGATTAGTGATCAGCAGACAGGCAGAGCTCGTGTGGCGCATGGCACTGTATCTCTTTGATCAAAGATTTCAGAGCAATGTTTTGACATGATTCATAAGCAGAGCGACATCAGGGTGCAGTGGACAAGTGCTTTAAACTGAACCTTTGAGCCATGGAGTTCATAGGGGAATGCAGTGAGCAAAAGGAAACAGAAACCTAAATAGCAGAGGGGGTGCAATTCTAATGCCATATTTTTAAGCTTTAAAAATAAACTCTTTTAATTATGTTTAAAGGCCCAGGCACCATTCGTCTTCATACTGTCTTGATGTTAAAACTATCCATATACATTTAAAGGCAAACCATGAGCACAGTGTATCAACAAAAAACCCTTACTCCTAAGAGCAAGCTGACATCTAACCTAACACTGACCCTCACATCTCTCAGGCATGCATAAATATCTGGAGTCTCAGAGACAGGTAAATCCCTTCATGCATGGATATAAGTGCCCAAAACTGAACTGGCTTTAAATTCAATCTGACAGGCCTTTCTCATGTTTAAAGACCAATGGTTGAATATAGCTGTCATTCTCAAGTGATTAATCATTTAGCTACTTCAGACAGAGAAACAGTACATCAACTCTTGCTCAACCTTGTTACTGTGTCTGCTCTGACCTCTAAAAACATATGGCAAGATTATATCACACAAGAGGAATACTCGCAAATGGATTCTGCTTCACGGACTTCACTACATTCTCAAGGAACAAGGGAGTCGGAGGCATATTTTTATTCTTCTTTTTTTTTTACTCGTTACTGCAAGTTGGAGCATGTGATTTTTATCATTATGAAATAGCGTTCTGCATATGCTGCCAGAGCTCGGCACTAGTGCTAGATGGTTAGAGGGACAAGTAAGCTGTTGAGTACTGCTGGAGGTGTTTAACACATCCCCTCTGCTGGGGAACTGATAGCAGGTTCAACTGTCTACAGTAATGGGCCAAAGTGAGCAGGAGCTACCATGGTGACAATGCTGAGAGTGGGTCTGCAGCTCCATGTGGCTGCTGCTGCTTTGTCCCAATGGCATCATGAGACGCATAGCTAGCAGACAAGATGGTTATCCCTGCTCTGTCCAAAAGCTGCTGCTGTCCAATAAATCCCCTAAATTGAATTTAAAAGGCTTTCGAATTTCATTAGAAACTTGGTAGATGTCCTTGCAATGAACCAGGGACCAATGGCCTGTCTAATTAAAATTCAAGCAGAAAAAGAGTGTGCTTCGATCAAATCAAACTTTAATTACCAAAGATAACCCCAAGCTATTTCTAAAACCACTGCAATGGAGGACTTAGGGGGGGAAATACCACCTGCTATAAATTCATTTTGCACTAAATAGGTACCCTATGGGGAAAACAATTCAGGCACTGCTTGCTTCAAACCCTTTAAGCACAGTGAAGAACAAACCATCCAAAACATGAAGAACAAATAACCCAAAAATCATCAATTATATGGATTTTAGAAACAGAAACTTTGAAGGAGAGCAAAGGACACAACACCACCGGAAAATACCACATCACTACTGCTTAATGTGGCTTTGCACAAGCTAGTGCCAAAGGTCTGACTTGCCAGAGGTGCCTACAAAATCAAATTCCCTCAGCCTTTTTGTTCACTCGAGCTGGGGCTAAATAATTGATGGGGCCAGTGAGTGGTGGCAGTGGCAGCGACAGTGATTTGATTTGGGAGCCAGTCTGAATGGGTTCAGGATCCTTACAGACACCCTGCGGAGGGCCAGAGAGAAATGTCAATCGCACCTCATCTACAGACTGAGGCTTCACTGCTACACAGAGAGAGTAGCAATCACCAGGCAATCTGCAGCTAGTTCACCATCCACATTTAATGAGACACGCACACAACAGATACAAAGAAAGACTGAAAAAAAAACCCAGCTGCTGCTCTCACAAGTGTCAACTCCATCCCCCACTGTGGTCCATGAGAACACACTGGAGAAAGAAAAGGAAACCTCTGGATACCACCAGAATTGTAGAATCTATTCAGAAGTAGACTAATTTGTTTTGTCTAAGTAGGGAGGGGACTGGGAGATTTCTCAGAAAAACAGGCACTCAACAATTTCATCAACATTATGCACCAGTTTTCAATACACAGATTAAAACCACACATCTTTTTATGAGCGGTATTCACCTAATTGAAAGAGAAACATAGCATTGTTACATTGATCAGATTATTCAGGAACAAAGATTATCATTGAAATCAAACAGCAAAATACAGGCAAGATGAAGTCATTGTGATCTGGAGCATGCACCATATCTCCACACTGACCCTATCACTGTGGCATTGACCTACTCTCAGATGCCATGTCGCCCCATTCACGTATCAACTTACTAATTTCTGCAGAAAATAAGGCAAAGGAAGAATACATCTCTGAGACTATGCAGTATAGCTATATTAGTCTCTCCACTTCTCTGACATCCGCAAGGTTCTGAAGAGACTCACACCAAGAAATTATTATGTCAGCCACAGGGAGCTTCTAGCATTAAAATTAGAACTGGAGAAATGGAAACATTGGCTGGAGGAAGCTGAACATTCCTTTGTAGTGTAAACGGACCACAAAAACCTTAAAACAGTAAAGTGACTCACCAGAATCCCAATGGGAACTCTTTAATTTAATTTCACTCTCATATTCATCTTATATCTATGTCATTTCCAATCTTCAAGATGCTCTCGTAATCTGGGTTCATAGTCAAAGAGCAAAATTGGTCATGCTCTCTGGATGTGAGGGATGGCATACTCTTTCTCTCTCTCTCTCTCTCTCTCTCTCTCTCTCTCTCTCTGTCTCTCTCTCTCTCTCTCTCTCTCTCTCTCTCTCTCTCTCTCTCTCCTCTGTTTTACTGTAATTCTACTTTAAAGAAGGACACTTAATAAGTTTAGTAAAAATGTAAATTACTGTAACATAATTGTCCGCTTTTATAAAAGGTTTATTACTACAATAGTTTTACATTTATCTAAGCCAGTTTACCACTTGGTAAATTGCTGTAAATAATAGTAATTGCAAGGGCTTTTGGTTTATTTGTTTGTTTGTTGTTTTTTCAACCCGATTGTTTTTAACAGAGCAGGCTGCAAACAAACACCAGGGATTTTAGCATGCTGATTGGCTAGACTAATTGAAGACTAACCGAATAATCTCAATTGGTAGAGCTGACCTCATTAATAGTAACTGACATCGATCTGTCTCAAGAGCAGGGAACAAGAGCAGATAGCCACAGAAACTATTGCAGTAAGTTATTTATATATTTAAGAAAAAAAAAGAAAAAAAAACAAGCATGGGTGCAAGACATTGATGTGCATGGTATTACTTTTAATATATTGGGTCATGGGAGCATTTGATCCAATTGCAGTATCAAAACTACATTAGACTGAGTAAAACTGTGACAGAATGACAAAAAATAACCATAAAATCCAACATTAAGCCTGCACTGGCAGGCCGATAGTACTCTCACTTAAGAAGTATAAAAAAGAACTTGAAATAAATAAAGAGAAGAAATATATTGATCTCTTACCAAGCTAAGTTAAAGTATTTGGCTTTCATGTCCAGAGAGATACAATGCATTTAGAGTAATATAGAGGGCCAAAGAACAGGGCTTAAAGCAAAATACATGACCAGAGTAGCTACTGGCATTTTTCATGATTAAACCTCTGCCGTGTGATTTCTGTACCCTTAGGATCCTTTAGTGAGTGATTGCCTCAGGTTTTGTCTGTACAGTTTAACCAGTGTCTCATATTCAATTGTCTGCAGCAGCAATGTGCCCCATAGTCCAAAGAGAATTCCAGCACTCCAACACTGCTTCCCATCATGAGTGTCACTAGGTCAGAGCTCTGGGCTTCAGAAACCCACCTGCTCAGTTTTCCTTCCTCTAGAGAAGACATTTATTCTCAATGGCCATGCAAGTCAAGCACATTGCTAAATGCAGAGCAATGACTAGCTGGTTCAAGGAAAAATGTTGATGTTTTGCTTGCTGGCATGATAAAAAAAATAATAACAAAAAATAAAAACTAGCTAATTTAGCTTCTGCAGATGTATTTCTACTATGTTTTACACTACTGTATTCCTATGTACATATTTGATTAAGCTAGTTTACTTGATTTAGCTTCATTATAGTTCACACTTGCTTCTGATCAATGTGGCGATACCTGCAAAGAAGAAAACTGAAAGCCTAAGTTTCAAAATAAAGCTTAACTGCAATTAATTCACCACCATGTGTGTTTATCACCTGCAGGCTCAAGCACAAATGTGCAATCCTTAGTTGCCTTCCAACAGATTTTTTGTGCTTTGTCAGTGGGACAGGATTTGTAATTTTAAGTAAATTGACCTAATATATATATATATATGATACGCAAAATTCCCAATTAATTGCCTGAAAGCTTCAGTTTTATAATAGAATTTTGGACTTTTACAGAAATTCGTAATATTTTATATCCTTAAATCCAATCCAAATGCAAAAAAAAAAAAGAAAAAAAAAGAAAAACTCTGTATTCAGCATCAGTGTAATATAATGCTGGTGCTTACACACAGGTAAGCTACATAGCATATCATATAGTATGTCCACGGCTCAGTTATTTGGACTTAAACAAGAATGTAAACAGTGCAATTAAAGTAACTGCTTTTACATGTATGTGCTGTATATAATACAGTGTCACATTTGCACACAGGAAGAAAGACTTACATAGACTATATTTACACAGTATTAGGATACAGAAAATTTCTGAGTGTACCAACGCAACTTGTATGAAATACTGTACATTACTTGGCTTTGATTTCAGGATGCAAACTCATTACTAAAAAAAAAAATTCAGGAAGTTGTAGCAAACATACCACAATTCTGCTTTATTGTAAGACCAAGAAAATTCAACAGAGAAAGGTCTGATAACTAACAGCAAGTCCACACTGCTCTAGTGCTGTGGCTCTCCTTTCACACACATATTCTACAACTTCACATATGGCAGTGAAGGAATTTCTCTCTCTCTCTCTCTCTCTCTCTCTCTCTCTCTCTCTCTCTCTCTCTCTCTCTCTCCATCAACTGCTCATGCATCATACTCATCAACATCCTTCTGTGGAACTAAGGACATGTAAAACTCTTGAAGACAAGCTCAACTATGGAGACTTTCACACCTAGCCAGTCAAATTAGCATAAAAATACTCACTGAGGAGAGAAGGCCCACTCTGAACGTAGCAAGTAACTGTGTCTGATCAACCTGTTTCAGAGACAGAGAGAGAGAGAGAAGGAAAAGAGAGAGAGAGAGAGAGAGCCTGCTGTGAAACCAGAGTCAAATGATGGGAGGAGGAAAGACATTACAACAAATGTACAGAGGCAGCCACTATCAGTGGCTGAAATCTGAGGTAGAATGGGGAATACAGGACTGAGGAGGGAGGAGGAGACAGATAACAAACAGTGGACATGTGGTTAGTTCAGACAGTTACATTAAGATAAATGTTATTTTAGGTTTTTATTGCTAGTGCTTATAGCACTGTAATTACTGTACTTGCTATGATTATTGATTATATTCCCTGCAGATCAAGCATTTTTCAGATATTCAGCCATCATGCTCAAATTTACACACATTCAAGTTTTATAGTATCAATCCATCAAACCTGAAAGTTATGAATTACAATGAAATATCTGTATCTGTATTTAAATCCAAAGTGGGAGTGGCCCAAAACAGGATTTTTTGTTTGCTTGTTTGTTTGTTTGTTTGTTTGTTTTTTATTGAACCCTACCACTATGCCCCTGGAAACACTGGAAAAACCCAGAGGTAAAATAGCAATGGAGCATAAAGTAAACCACCGTGACCCTGACCAGGCAGTTACTAAATATGAAGGAATGAATGCTAAATACATCATACAGAGTCTCATGTTATTGAATGTGGTGTTTCTTTGTCCCACAAGATTCATATGTGACTGCTCACCCAGATGAAAAAATAAATAAATAAAAATAAAAGACCTAGCAATGGTCTTTTATTGATGCATATTTCTAGTCTCAATAAAAAAAAAAAATAATAAAATAAAAGTGCACCACCTATTTGTATTCATTATATCCATACTGTGTATGATTGTTTTATGATCAGATTTGACCATAAGCAATTTCAATGAATAAGATCTTTATACTATAATACATTTAATTGTCCATATCAGCAAAGTGCATTACTGTTATGATGACAAGCTTGGCAGCAAGAACATTAAGAATAGTCTATTACTTTACAGTTCTCTGCTTTTCTACTTAAAGCAGTGCTAAAATGTCTTCAGTAGTTGGATTAGTGACTCATGGGAGTAGTTGTTGCTGGCAGTGCATGCGACTGAATGTAGTCTGTTCTGTTTGTTGTTATTTGGTTCTTAATGTGTGTGAGTTGTGTTCCAGACATATGCCTCTGTTAATGTGACTTCTGTCACATCAGCTGCTTTACCAGATCACTCCATCTCCGATCTCCCACTCCATGTCACAATCGAGAGCTGCAGCTCTACATCACCAACAGGCGCAATCTGGAGATCAGCATGCCGTGTGTGAATCACCTTTCTTTCTGCATGCTTTCACACTCTATTTCACTCTGCTTCTCCCTCTCTTCACCTGCCAGTGACAAAAGCAAAAGCCTGCACTAAAATCCCTACCCCCAAAAAAGCACCAAATATCTCCTAGCCTTATCATCCTCTGACTGGCCTCTTTGTTATCTCTCTCTCTCTCTCTCTCTCTCTCTCTCTCTCTCTCTCTCTCTCTCTCTCTCTCGCTTTCCTGCTGTAGCCTTTCTTTCTGTCTATCTTTTTAATGTTACTTTTCATTGCAGTCCTCTTCTCCACTGTCTCCCTCTCAGTAAAGAAACGACTTTCCTCCAAGTGGAGATTACTTCAACCTGCCTCTTCAGAGCAGCTTCAAATGACCCACAGTGTGCTACCAGGTTGGATTACACCCCTCTTCAATATACACTAACCCCTCCTCAGGGAAACAGGAAAGAAGAAGAGAAGACACATGGAGGGAGTGTGGCTAGAAAAATGTTCAGTTAATGCTGGGAGTTAAAAAAAAAAATAAAATAAAAAAAAAAACACACATAGGAGATGCTGCACCCACCATAAATGGCAATATGTGCCTCAGTGGGCTTTCCTGCTGGTGTCCATGTTTCTTCAGAAATAATCTACACTTAAGTGGTGCCATTTAAAAAACAAACAAAAATGGCAGAAATGTGACAGCACAATTTGTGCTTTCAGTGATTTTGAATGTAGATTACATAGTGTAACATAGATTAATAGAATGTTTAAGACTGCACAAGTCTCAGTGTGTGATGTTAACATTTGTCAGAAACTGATTTAATGTGAAAGGATTACAAATTTAAACAAATAAAGGCTTATATAGTTGGAATTTATTTACTTCATGCAGATGATATAAGAAAATGTGGCACGGCAGGTGCAATGGGTTCAAGCTCAGGTTACTGTCTGTTTTCCCTGAGTTTGCATACATTCTAGATTCCCTCCATCTCCCAAATACATGTCTGTAGGTGGACGAGCTACTCTAAATTTCCCCAGAATGAGCATGCAAATGTGTGCGTGCATGTGATGCACTGTAATAGACTGGTGTTCTTCGGTATGTACTGTAATAGACTGATGTATTCTCGCTTTATGACCTGTATACCTGTTATAGGCTCCAGATCCACCACAACCCTGAGGAGGATAAAGCAATTACTGAAGGTGAATGAATGAAATTTTAACCTACACTTTGAGTTGTGTGAATATTTATGAATATTTTTATGAATTTGCAAATGTGAGACCATACTGATCTGTCCATTAATCTGCATGACAAATTACTATACTTGTAATACTGTGGAATTACTGGCAAATACCATATGTCATGTACAGTATAATACTCAGAATCCATTCTGTGACGTGTAAGTTTTTACATTCTTCTCTCAAACTCTTGAGGTTGAAACTTCTTCCTGGTTTTGTGCTTCTGTCCATGTCTCCGGAGGTATAACTTTTGTGGCTGTGGGTGGTGCATGCAAGACATACACCCACACCCACACCCACACCCACACCCACGCCCATGCACCTACTCATGCAACACACACCCACACCCACACACACACCCACACCCACCCACACACACACACACACACACACACACACACACACACACACACACACACACACACACACACACACACACACACACACACACACTTCTTTCTCCCTCTCCCCTTGCTCCCTGAGTATGTCCAATTAAGGAAGGTCGGCTCCGGCAGCAGTGTGCACAGCAGCCACTTATTCTGTTACTGTTGGATGATCTGTCATGCTCAGCTCTGGCTTTCTTTATGTTAGTCTTCCTCCCATAGGGCAGTGGCTAACTCCATCACTGGGACAAATGACCCATCAGTGCCACCATTCATCAGCCACCAAGGAATCACTCGCCTCGGCCAGTTCAAGCCTCCTCCCACTGCGTCTGTCCAAAATACCAAGGCTGCATCTCCCATACCCACCTAACTGAAACCCAGTGTGTGTGTGTGTGTGTGTGTGTGTGTGTGTGTGTTTGTGTGGCAGCAAGGACTCAACTGCGAAACTGCATTACAAATCTCCCACACATGACACATCTAACATATACATACACAAATACATATATGACACAAATTCACAAACCACACACGCTACCCAGAATAGAACCACCTCGCTGAGACACAAGCAGTAGAAAATGTTAAGGTTTCGACTTGGTTGTCAGTGAGGGTTTTTTTTTTTTGCCTGTTCTGAAACCCACACCATTCCCACACCTCCGCCAGGAGCGATGAGGATCTTTATGTAAGTGATGAGGCAGGGAGCAAATGAAATCACTGTAATTTGGCTGGAAGAGTAATGCATGTCCTGCATAATGAAGAGGACCAGCTTTTTACTGCTCACTGATGAGCTAAGTGGGAGTGTTCTTATTAATTAAGACAGTCTAATTTCCATAAGTCAAAACACCCAATGTGTAAAGAAAATCGCTGTTAAAAAAGACCAGAAAACTGGGAAGGAAAGCAAGAGAGTAAGCCCTGACAGATGGTCTTTCATCATGCACAGCTTTAAGGGAAAAACACGCTTATAGAGAATGCAGCTAGCACTTTGTCTTCTCCTTTCCTTAATTCTAAGCAATTAATTTTTTTTTTCTTTAATACCATGAAAAAAGCATATGGGGGCATTACTCATTTGGTGCTGTTTTGCCAATGTAGTTTCCATGGCAACAGAACAACATGGACTCAGGAGCATGATAATTTCTCTCCTAGATACAGAAACACCAGCGTAAAATCAGAATCCTGGGACTTGAACTTTGACTTCTCTCATCCAAATGCGGCAGGGGTTAAAGTACAGTTTCTATTTAGCGAAGATTCTTAAAGCATACTTGATGGCTGCATATTTTTCCAACAAACTGTAACTCTTAGATAAAAATACACTGCCTTGGTAGGCCAAAAATGCCTCGGCAACAATGCACAATGTTGAGAAGAACGCAGAAACAAGTTTCAAATAACTTCTCTGAACTGTTATCAGATAGACCATCGGTCTTTGGATATTTAAATCACATTTCTGAGAAGAAGTGTTTTACCTCACATTGAGCCAACAGCAAGTAATCCAAGCAGAAAGCCAATTCATAAGGTTTGTGAAAGAGAACCTATGAATGAATGAATTTGACTGGACCTTTGGTCTTTACTGAAGACTGCAATTAAAGTCTCCCACCTGCTGCTGTCAAGGTGAAACATCAATCCAGAGGAATATACTGAACCATGTAGCATTTTTTTCCCTCTATGAGAATAATTTATGAAGGGGTAGTGGAATGCATTCAAGGCCATGCTAATTCTGCCCTAAAAAGTTGAACAGTTCTTCCTATCTTAATCTATGAGGCCTTGGCTGAAAACAAGAGGGTTAGCAGTGAGAAGCAGAGATTTCTGGGTAATTCTATGATTGAGGTGCCTTGTAGGTCCCACTGATATTACCTTTACAAATATGTATATAGGTAAAGGTTTATTTTGAAAAATACCCTTAAAACATCAATGAAATATATCTACAGCACCTAAAAGAAACATTTTTGCCTTTCCCAGCTCACTATAACTACACTTCAAATATAATTATTAAAATGCCTCAAAAATCACATTATGTTTGCATTAATGTGTGAATCCATTTAACATGCCGTGCTTGAACCATGCTTTTCTGTGAGTCATCCATTATAGGTTATGAAAAATGTACATTTTAGTTCAACATTCACTCAAGCCTGTAACCTGATCACGTTTATCCCTATGAAATAGGGATATGGAATGAAATAGGGAAATGGAAGTATTCCAAAAGTCACATGTTCATCATTATTTTCAATGATGTGATATTGATTGAACAAAATAAATCAAATCAAATCAATTATTAATTAAAAATATTTCTAGTATTTCTACTATAATTCTAATTTCTAATAATTAGAATGTCCTCTCGTCATTAGCATGGAGGCTAGGTAAACACATTTTGTGAATTTGTAACTTTCAGCCACGTTATTCATTAAAAGCAAAGTGTAGCCATTGTCAGAAAAGTAACCTTGTTAAAAATGTGATTGAACCAATTTAATGCTTGGTTTCCTAGATTTAATGTTCCCATGATCATCGGATATTTGGATCTGGAGACATTAGTAGCATTCTATGCCTTGAATCATTATGAAACATAATCAATTGTACCAAAACAATCATTATTAGTGTCAATATATGCATAACCAGTAGTTTTTTCAAGACGTAGCTGATGGGTTGTGCTGATAATATTTCCTGACATTCAATCATGATGAACACGATAGACACTATCACAAACTCAGTAGGGCAAATCAGCATGTTTGGATTCCAAGAAAGCTCACTCCTTTACCAGACAGGCTGTTCTAATGTAGACCAAATCATATGACTCAGCCTGCTAGCTTGGAGAAACTGTGCCTTAAAAAGTGATATGCCAATTTCAGGACTGTCAGACATGATTTATTAAAATCTTACCATGACAGAATTAACAAAGGGGGTGGCACCACACTACCAGTTGAACTTGGTAAATAACATATGCACAGGGTAAGCCATGCAAAGCCAGGAGATGACAAAACTCTTATAAATAATAATATTTGCTTCCCTTGTCATTGGTTATTTATGTGCTGCTGTTCCATCTGACCTGGCTTTGAATATTGAGGTGATTCATCCTTTTGGCTATGTTTTAAGGATATGAGAGACAGAAAAACTAGTATTTATATTGACTATATGGAGAAGTACCTGATTCAACAATGGCAAATTCTCAACAGCCAACTTGTTTAAAAAATATGAACAATTAAGGTTAGGGCATGGGGCAGGGTGGGCAGTCAGAGGTGTTCTTACTACTTAATTCTTAAATCCAATAAATCACTCATTAAAAGGTCTATGAATTTTGTATGAGGTCCAGTTGGTTCAGCAGGCCTGAACAGTCGAGATTAAAAGTGGGGTTTTCAGTGCATGAGGTTAGGGGATTCTATGGGTTGGCATGCACATTAAAGGGGAAAAGAGAGAACTGACTGGTCATGCAACCTGACACTTTCTCATTCCCTCTCACACATTATTCATATCTATTTCACATAGGGCTTTGCATTTTAAAAGCACACAGAACTTGACCTTGAAAGCAAGAAGAATGGCAAACCTGAAAGAAGTCAATATGGTATATTGCCAACTGGTCTTCCATACTAAGGTGGTAGTTCATTTTCACAAAAATGGTGCATACAAGTCATGGTGTGCTGCTTTAAATAATACATTCAATACATTTTTCCTCTCTGGTCAGTGGGGTTATCATCAATCAAATTTACATTCAGAAAAGATTTCAGGTACAGCAAAATGCCATTTCTCTGCTGCAAGTGTATGAAAATGCAGAACTAACGTCCATCTACAAATTCAGCCACTATCATGTTGCTAAGTGTATTCTTAGTGACCCAAAGAGGTCAAATGAATAAACTAAATCCCCATTAGTTGTAATTTCATTAGAATCACAAGGTCCCACCCTCTGCCAAACAAATTCCTATCCATGGCTTCACAAAGCTAGAGAAAAATAATACTCTTCACTAAATACCAAAAATCCAATCCAATTGCAATTGTGTTTGGTAAATAAGGATGGATTGTTTGTCTGTTAGCAGGGTGTGCAGTGAAGATCCTCTACTTAAATGTAAAGTGACAGATGTCCCATTCTCAGTGGCAGAGGACTGTGTCTTGCCTTAATGAGCCTGTGGAGAAAAGTCACCTGAATAAAGAGCAATTACAAAGGTTGGTCTGAAGGACAAGAGTTTGCACAACAACAGAAGTGGATAAGTAACACCATATCACTAAAATCAGGAGAAATAATGGGGGGTGGGGGATATAAGAATAGAAAGAACTCCACAAGTATATTATTCTGTTTGACAACCAATAACTTTTTTTATATCCATATTTATTGTCACTCATATCTATTTTAATTGTATTATGCCACAGTATATAACTTTCATAGAGTAATCATTTTTTACTAGAAAAATGAAAGCATGTCTAACAAACTTAAGTATATGGAGGGGTAGTGCAATACAAATTCTAAAGAACAATCAGCTCTGATTTTCTTCTACCCACATCATTGTCAATATTTTCACAGGACTAGACATACTGTGGACAGAAAAAGATTTGTTTAATCATTAGTACATGTCTCCAAGTTACTGCACCATTATTGCACATCTGTCAAACCTATCAATAGCAAGACATTTTTTGCCTTCTCAAAATCAATGAATTTTGTTTCGATGCTGTTTTTTCCCCTGGCAAAAATACTTGATGTGTCCACAGTACCTAGTATCTTATGTCAAACCAAGAAATGAGTGAAAGGTCTGCTTTCATTATAAAGAAATAATTAGTGAACAATTCAATAGTATTCTCTTTGCCTGTTAAGCACAATAGTGGAGACTTCTGGCACCTGAACATGAGACCTGCAGCTTAAATGAAACATGGTACAGATGGTTGAATGCATAATGGTGGGACAGCGCTAATGATCTGTTCCTCATGTCAATATCTTTAGGTGCCAACCTGCCTCCTCTTGGGTATGAGCCTAGACATCAAATCTGCAACCGATGAACCACTTTTGCTGAGACGACTTGTCTATTTAAACTTTTCTACCAGCTTTGGGTTACAGATAAGGTTGCACATTAGTCTAGACACCACACTTCATTTTACACCTGGAACAGTAGATTTATTTATTTATTTATTTATTTTTTCAAGTTTTACCCACAAGGCCACGAAAAGCTAAACTGAAATGAAACCAGAAAACTAAATGACAAATCCAGAATACTGATGAACGAGTAGAGCCTCAATGCCAACTGCATCTATATTACATATAGTACAAAATTATAGTTTCTGAATAGAGACTAGAGACTTTTTTTTACACTGGTTCTCCTGACCAACTGTTTTACGGTGTGTGTGTGTGTGTGTGTGTGTGTGTGTGTGTGTGTGTGTGTGTGTGTGTGTGTGTGTGTGTGTTTTTTTTTCCTTCAATTTTTTCCCCAATTTGGTCACCTGGCAATCTTCACACACCAGCCAGCTCTGTTCTATCATACAACAGCTACCAACTGGGGAGGTTGAAGGCTAACACATGCTTCCTCTAAGAAACATTTTATTTTTGACTTTTTTTTCTTAAAAAGACATGTCATCGCTCATCACATCAGATGAGAGATAAAATGAAATAAATAAAAAAATCTATGAAAGTCTGTGAAAACTCTTCCATTTCTCAAAGAGCTGCCTTGAGTTAAATAGTTTACATAAATGCATGTGATTGGCAGCAACAGAGATCTAAAGAAGCCATGATGGTTCATGGTTAAAAAGAGATACTGATCAACAGACAGTATTTATTGTTTTATTGTTATTGTTATTGTTATTGTTATTGTTATTGTTATTATTATTATTACTATTATTTATATTATTATTATTATTATTATTATTATTATTATTATTATTATTATTATTATTTTAATATGATGATTGCTTCTGTTACAGTAAATGTTCAAGTGCTGGTTGAAAAGTTAATTATTTCAGTATCTGCTGAAATACTTTGCTGGCTCTGCATCTAGACTGCAGTCCACCAGTTGATGACCCCTGCTTTACAGTAGATGTTTATAGAGTGTCTACTCTGGAATATCTAAATAATGTGCAACACTATTAATTCCTTTTATGAAGAAGCCCCTGTGATGCTTTTCCAACAGTCTGAAATAAGGCCTCACTTACAGTATGCTAAATGCTTGCTTGCAGCTTTTCCTACATTTCTTGTACTTGTACAGAACTATATTTAGTCCATATAATAGATTAAATAACAAACAGAGATCATTTGTATATGGTGTGCTATTTTTTCTATATGCTTACTATAGAAAAGTAGAATCCTTTTCAGCAATTTTCAGGACACTAAAGTTCATTTGAAACTGAAGGTGTCAAACAACAAACAATTATTTATACTGACCCCGTTTTGCCGGTAACACATGGCCACTAGAATTCCCTCAGGGATAAGAGCAGTTCCTGAATACATCTGGTTAACTAAGCTATAGGCCGAAATGTGTGTGTGTGTGTGTGTGTGTGTGTGTGTGTGTGTGTGTGTGTGTGTGTGTGTGTGTGTGTGTGTGTGTGACTGGTCCAGCAGCATATCTGGCCAGGAGCAGCAATTGAGAATCAGGCTGCTGTGCCCACAGGGTGTGTGAGGGCCATCGATCCTGCTCTGCCATTAGATACAAAGATGTCGAGGTATATTACTCTCATAGTGCTGCCGTTTGCAGGTCAAGTGTTCTGCTCGTCAACAATAATCAGAAAGAGTGCAGGCTGTAGCATGATGCGACTCAGTGTGTCTGATAAATAGCAGCAGCTCTGCAGCTCAGGCCACAGAGCCAGGCAGTGAATTAGACTGGAGCGGCTGCTGAGTCTCATCACAGGTTAATGACACACATGCTGCCAAAGGACTAAATGATTCGGTGTTGAAAATGGGATAATGCCTTAGACAAGTCAAAATGGATGAGAGAACTGGCAAAATGTTCCAATGCAATGGGACTCTAACAGGCAACCTCTCTCTCTCTCCCATTCCTTCTTAAAACAGGAATGATTCACTTATATTTTACCTTCAGCTCTGTGTCAGCGCCTCCTGCATCACCCCGTCCAAATAATACAACAGTAACAGAGCGCATTCATCTTCTAAACTGAGAGCATGTCACAGCTCAGATTTAAAAAATCAGATTTCCCCCACCCTTATATTTAATTTGTGTGCCTAAACTCATGTAGGAAACATAAACACCTTGTTAAAGTTTAGTCCAATATTTATATCTTTCACACCAATCATTTTGTTCAACTTTTTATTTGATACATATGATGTTTTTATATGAAATCTGAGCACTGCATTGGCTACTGCAAATGCTCTGATGCTGCATTACAGTATTCTTTATTCTATATACCTGTACATTAGGCACCTTGTCTTAGGAAGTCTCTTATTGTTGCACCCAGAATTTGCTGGACATTAACACTCTCGTCATCTGATGTAGAATGCAATGGCCAACGCTGGCACAGTGGAAGGAAAAGTGATAAAATATGGAAAATGGCACGCTAAGAGCATAAACTGTGGACAGAGCTGAATGTGGCTGGCCATAACTCTTCATGCTCTGACAGAAGTTTGGAAGAGTTTTTTTATTTGGTGACAGAAGTTGCAGTAACAAGAACAGATGCGTATAAGAGGATGACAGCAGTAGAGGTGGAGAGGAGGACAACTAATGCCAACAGACCAACATATTGAATGCTGATAAATGCATTTAAACATGTTTAAACCACATATACATTGTCACTCATGCTTTGATTATATTTCTGCATCATGTAAATACTAGAACCCCACATTTAGAGCAGTGGTTCTCAAGCCTGGGCCTATAAATCCTTTTCCATTTGCATTTTAACATTTTCGCTACTCTAACACATCCACATTTAACTCAGGAAGGGCTTGTTAATTACCAAATTAGTCAGGTGTGTTAGAGCAGGGAAATCTTGCTGTGCAGGGTTGGGAACTGCTGTACGATCTAGATCTGAATGATGACAGCAGTAAACGTAGTACTGCATCAATACCAATACTCATTTACTTGTACTCATAAAAAATTCTCTGATACTAAAATCTGATACTATGTGATACTATACATGATGTAAGCCCACTGTATGTGGTCATGCTAATGAACAGACCACACGAAATGACAGAGACCTAGATGTATTTCACGATTAATGGTGGCAATCAAAGCAAAGCAGACTGCAAACTGTGCTCTGCAAAAATATCAAGAAGCTACTACATCAGCTTCCTAGAACACAAGTAGCCTGCTAAAATGTTAGTGTTTAACCTGTATCTTTAACAGAGAGCGTGAGGGGGAGCTAAGTGTGCAGAGCAGTACCAGTGAGTGTGGTCATTAAAAATGAGTTCAGTGTGCTGTGAATCGTGCGCACACAAAAGTATTTGCAAGTGTGGAGCAATGAAGTGACCATGTAGAAAAACATGTCGCACCTGAGAGCACTTTAGTTCTGCGAGTGCTTGAGTACTCGAGTATTGAGGCACTTTCTGCTTGACAGTGTCTACTTTTCTCATGAGTCAAAGGGCAATGCATGGCACCATGCACTAATTTTTTTATGATCACAACACAGTGATCCATGATGTCCCCGATTTCTAAATACTAAGTAGGTTACTTATTTCAGCATCACCATCCCTAAACAAAGCACTATTCAAATAAAATTGTATTGAATAATCAATTATCAATTACTTAATCACTCAACTACAGATGAGTACAAAACATAAAGCGTGTTAGTAAGGTGTTGGGCTATCACAAGCCACCAGAGCAATTTCAGTGGCATAGATTCTACACATCTCTGGAACTGTACTGGAAGTGTGAGGACCATTCTTCCTAAAGATATTCCCTCAGTTTTGATGATGGTGGTGGAGATCACTGTCTAACATGTCCGTCCAGATGTCAATGTCAATCTCTCAAAGATGTTCTGGGTTGAGATTTGGTGGCTGCGACATACTTATCACTGAGTAAGCACTCTCTGAATTGGGCGGAGTCATCCTGAAACAGACCACTCCCAACAGGATGGAAATGTTTCATTATACGATAAAGATGATTAATCGGGAGTATTTTGCAGTGATTCTTCCCTCTAAGGGAACAAGGGAACCAAAACCATGCAAGAAAAATGCCTCCACATGCTAATCAGTATGGTAAAATCTGCCTTTTCCACACTTCTCAGTTAATATTCAACAGATGATTGATAATAATAGTGCCTCTCTCATGCCTGACAGATCCTTTCCTCCAGAGAAAGAGTAAATTCTAGCAAGCAGATTTGAAAGGACTTGGTTATGTTCTTGCTACAAGAAAATATCCTTTTCACTGAACACTGGACATATCTGTTTCTGTTATAGTTTTAGTTAATTTATTATGTGACAGAATCTTTCAAAATTATTATTATTATTATTTTTAAATTATTCACAAATATAAGGATGTAACTAAGAAGACAGATAGAAGACAGAACAGCTTAAGTAGTACAAGAAGCCCAGCAGGGACTTGTCTGATCTCTATAGCTGCAGAAATATTTCATGTAAGGTCACGAAGTAACCAGTTTAATTATTTTCTAAATTTTCCATTTATTTATTTTGTTTTATTTTTTTTAAACCACTATAATCAGTGTTGACAATTTTGCTTCTTCTGTCAGGCATAGCCACCAAAGACCTCCATCTCTTCACTTCAGTTCCACAATTTCCATCCAAGAAACTCTCCAATGCCAAACCATCCAAAAACATGTGCATACTCAGTGAAATGGCATCATGATGTGCTATCATACTGTAATTCAGAAAGTGCCAGTACAAGCTTTTGATTTACAGTAGCAGTTGCACTCATGATCTCAGATCAAGAAATAATGTCCACGCACACTTTCTTTTTGGCAGTTGTGGAACCAAATCTACTGGTTGGAACTCACTCGGCTATTATTCCAGCCATTACTTACAAAAAATTTAAATAACTCCATTATAATCTAGGTTAATTTCATACTTCACCAAGATAGCACTTTGGTTGCTGTTCATGTAATGCAAAGTGAAGAGTTCACAGACAATTAAAATATATGCCAATCATTTCATTTTC
Organism: Cranoglanis bouderius; assembly: GCA_023630585.1. Lineage (NCBI taxonomy): Eukaryota > Metazoa > Chordata > Actinopteri > Siluriformes > Cranoglanididae > Cranoglanis > Cranoglanis bouderius. The sequence goes on along the minus strand of CM042562.1, from coordinate 7,075,488 downwards.
CCCTTCAGTGCAAGTCTTCACATCAAACCCAATGCTAACACAATTAATAACAAAACAATCAACAAAGATGATCAACTCCATGCATTGTTTAAATGTCTGTTTCCTGAAATTGTGTGAACCTATAACCTTGCATTGGCTTCTTGTCCTTTTACATTTACAGAATGTATCAGATGGCCTTACAGAAGTGCTTTGTAGTTCCCTATGAAAAGCTACTCTCCATGCTGCACATCAAATGCTAATGAGAACATTCTTTGTTCGACCGGTTGCGAAGTATGTGTGTCAAACATGCCAAGAATTTGGCCTAAATAACCTCGGTGAGTTACGTCATTGATAACGTGCACCTGCAGGTTATAAATAGACGTGAAACAGGCATACCTTCAGGTTTCTTTGTCTTCGAGACTGCTTTGTGTGTGTGTGTTGTCCCTGTCTTGGTAAGTGGTAAATTATTCCGGATGATGATCCGCACAATTTTTTTTTGGAGTGCCTCAGGGAAGAGCATGCTATTGCTGCTCTTGAGGACGCTGAGTGCGAGCACTGCAAGAGAGCGCCGCCTCTGAGCGATCCTCGCGCGACGACAAGTCGTTTGGGGAGCTACTTGAGGTAGTGACTAACGCAGTGGCCAGGCTTAAGTTAGACTGGTCACAGGAGCAAGAGAACCCCAGGCACTGCAAATTAGACGACAGATTTCTGTCGGGTGGCCAAGGCGAGAGATCTTAATATCGATCTCTCCCCTTTTTTCCCCAGACCTCCATAGGAGTTATCTCGCTTGACTATCGTGGGTGCTAAGGCACATGGGTATGTGACGATGCCTCAGGTTGGGGAGACGCTCGCGGGCTATCTCTCCCCTGAGAGTGCGTCGTCACTTAAGAAGCCTATCCTCCCCACCAAGCCTTGTAGGGTAACATTGTCGCTGGTGGGGAAGGCATTTCAAGCAGCAGGTCAGGCTGGTGCTGCCCTGCACACCATGGCGGTTCTGCAGGCGTGCCAGGCTGAACTGCTGAAGGACCTGAGCATGGGCGGAAGTATTAGTGAGGAGGCGTTTTATTACAGCTTGGCCATTCTGTGACACACCTTTTGCACGCTCGCTCTTCATGCTCCAGACTGGAGTTCGAATCCCAACCTCGACAAAAAAAAAACAAAAAAAACCGCCATTCTTCAAAAATTTGATGAGTTTCTTCACCGCCGTGCTCAGGCGTCAGGGCTGTCGGCCACCCAGCCCCGACCCAATCCAGTCTCTCTGCGGCGAGAGTCGCAGAAGCAGAGTGTGGTGAGCTGTTTGCCCCCTCGTAGGGACTGGGGAGCGGCTCGCCGACCTCAGCAGCCCAGTAAGAGGCCGGACCTGAGGATGATCATTTCGTCTGGGAAGAAGTCCTGAGGGTCAAGTCCTCGGGAACGTGGGGGTGTGCCCCTCCGGGGAGGAGCGTGAGAGGTTCCAACGGGAAGTAGACACTCCTTCCTGGCACCCTCAGGAGGCCACTGTACAATTTTCTCCGCCACTGGTGTTTCGGGGAACAGCACCCTCCAGCCAAACGTTAGGTGTTCGGTTGCCTCCTGCCTTGCTTCAGGACACCAGACACCTAACCCCTCCCCATCTAAGCGAAGTGTCAAAACTAGTGCCCCTCTCAGAGAAACTGGCAGCGTGAAAGCTACTGCCAAGTATCTCTCCATGGGTAGAAAGGACTGTAGAGAAAGGCTACAGGATTCAGTTTGCATATCGGCCTCCGCATTTCAACAGCGTGGTCTCCACGTCTGTGAAACCGGAACGAGCCCATTTTTTGACACAGGAAGACAGACAGAGAGTCAGGCTATTACAGCCAGTATTTTTTGGTTCCCAAGAAAGATGGAGGGTTGCGTTCAATTTTAGATCTTCGCGGGTTGAACTGCTACCTCAGAACAAGTTTAAGAGCTTGACGATCAAGATGATTGTGACTCAGATCCAGCCAGGGGACTGGTTCGTCACAATCGATCTCAAGGACGCATATTTTCATACAGAAATCTTGCCACAACACAGGAAGTTCCTGAGGTTCGCTTTCGGGGGCGAAGCTTACCAGTATCGGGTTCTTCCATTCGGCCTAGCTCTGTCACCTCGCACATACACGAAATGCATGGATGCAGCACTGGCTCCTCTGCGACTCCAGGGCATCAGCATTTTAAATTACATAGACGACTGGCTGATTCTGGCTCAGTCTCAAGAGCTGGTGCTTCGACATCGGGATGTCGTCCTAGCTCATCTGGAATCTCTGGGGTTGAGACTCAGTGCTAAGAAAAGCATTCTCTCTCCTGCTCAGAGGACAACGTATTTGGGGGTTGTATGGGATTCGATCACGATGCAGGCACAGCTTTCTCCTGTGCGCGTCAAATCCATTGTAAATGCCCTAAAGAATATCAAGCTAGGCCAGAGAATTACAGTTTACTTCTTTCAGAAGCTTTTAGGTCTCATGGCAGCTGCATCCACGGTGATACCATTGGGTCTCCTGCACATGAGGTCGTTTCAGTTGTGGCTCAGAGCCAGTGGATTTCATCCAAGGGCCAATCCCCAGAGGCACTAAGGGTCACACGCCAGGGGCTTCGTACCCTTTCTATGTGGTTCAGACCCCGGTTTCTGACTTTGGGTCCCACTCTAGGTCCGTGTTGTCATCGCAAGATGCTAATGACAGATGCTTCCCTCATGGGTTGGGGTGTGGCCATGGATGGCCGTCCAGCCCAAGGGATCTGGAGAGGTCATCTTCTCGACTGGCACATCAGTTGCCTCGAAATGATGACTCTATTTCGGGCCCTGAAATACTTCCTCCAGCAGTTAAGAGGCTACCATGTCCTAGTGTGGGTGGACAACACGGCGGTAGTCTCTTACATAAATCACCTGAGATCATTTCAGTTGTGGCTCAGAGCCAGGGGATTTCATGCAAGGGCCAATCCCCAGAGGCAATAAGGGTCATGCGCCAGGGGCTTCGTACCCTTTCTATGTGGTTCAGACCCCGGTTTCTGACTTTGGGTCCCACTCTAGGTCCGTGTTGTCATTGCAAGATGCTAATGACAGATGCTTCCCTCACGGGTTGGGGTGCGGCCTTGGATGGCCGTCCAGCCCAAGGGATCTGGAGAGGTCATCTTCTCGACTGGCACATCAATTGCCTTGAAATGATGGCTCTATTTCGGGCCCTGAAATACTTCCTCCAGCAGTTAAGAGGCTACAATGTCCTTGTGCGGGTGGACAATACGGCGGTAGTCTCTTACATAAATCACCAGGGCAGACTGCGTTCGTGTCACCTGAACAGGCTAACTCAGCAGGTCCTGCTGTGGGCACAGGACAAGTTCCTGTCCCTCAGCGCGATTTACATCCCCGGGTATATGAATGTGGGAGCAGACTTGCTGTCCAGACAGGCTGTGACACTCGGGGAATGGAAATCCATTCCAAGTGGTCAGTCAAATCTGGAAGATTTTACAAAGCAGAGGTGGACCTCTTTGCTTCGCAGGAGATGGAACAATGTCCCCTCTACTTCTCTCTGTCTCCTCCAGCTCCCCTGGGTCTGGATGCCATGGCTCATACATGGCCCAGACGGAGTCTTTACACATTTCCCCCAATCGCTCTGCTCCCGGGAGTCCTGGCCAAGGTCCCTCAACAGGGGTTTCGCCTCTTACTGATAGCACCCCGTTGGCCGACCAGAGTATGGTTCTCGGATCTAATATCTCTCCTCGACGGCTCGCTGTGGGCGATTCCAGTCAGGAAAGATCTCCTATCTCAGGCACAGAGGACAATATTTCATCCCCGGCCCGAACGCTGGAACCTTCACATCTGGCCCCTGAGGGGGAGCAGCTAAGGGATGCTGGGTTCCCTGGTGACATACTAGAGACCATTCTAAGTGCCAGGGCCCCCTCCACTAGAAGAAGTTATGCCTTTAAATGGCACATTTTTGAAAATTGGTGTATGGCACACCACGTGGACCCAGTTCACTGCCAAGTGGTTCCAGTGCTGGAGTTCCTGCAAGGGAAATTATCCTCAGGCACATGTCCTGGTACTCCCAGAGTCTATGTGGCCACCATTTCGGCTTGCCATGCTCCGATTGATGGTGTTTCTGTGGGAAAGCACCCTCTAGTTGCTCGCTTCATTCGTGGAGCCAAGCAGTTGAGACCGTCCATGAGAGCTACAGCCCCTTCATGGGATTTGGCTATAGTGCTCGAGGGTCTTGTTGGCATCCCTTTCGAACCTCTAGAGTCAGCACCTATCAGGTCTCTGACCCTAAAGATGGTTTTTCTAATGGCTATTACTTCTCTGAAGAGAATTGGGGATTTGCAGGCTCTGTCAGTCCTGCGGTCCTGCCTAGACTTTGCCCCTGGGCTGGTCAAAGCTATCTTGCATCCTCACCCTAATTACCTCCCGAAAGTTCCATTCTCGACCATGCATCCGGTCGTTCTTGAAGCCTTCTGTCCTCCGCCTTTCATGACTATGGAGCAGGAAAAACTTCACTTACTGTGTCCAGTACGTGCTCTTCAGATTTACGTCCACCGCACCAGCCAGTGGCGTAAGTCAGAGCAGCTCTTCATATGCTATGGAGGCCACAATTGGGGGGCGGCTGCCACTAAGCAAATGGTGTCTCATTGGGTGAGGGATGCCATTGCCCTAGCCTACGAGGCACGTGGTCAAGCTTCGCCGCTAGTTGTTAGGGCTCATTCAACCAGGGGGCTTGCATCTTCTATGCCTTTGGCAAAAGATGTCCCCCTCCAGCAAGTGTGTGATGCGGCAGGTTGGTCCTCTCCACACACATTTGTCAGATTCTATAGTTTGGATGTCCATGCTACTCCGGGCTCACATGTCCTTGAGTCAACATCCCTTAGGCATGTCTGAGACCTTCTTCAATGTTTGTGCGCACACACTACACAACCTTGGGAGCTCAGACACTTCCAGTGTGGCGGCGTTGGTATTCTCGTTCCCATTAGCGTTTGATGCGCAGCATCGAGAGTAGCTTTTGATAGGGAACGTCTCGGGTTACTTGACTGTAACCCTGTTCCCTGAAAAAGCGGGAATGAGATGCTGCGCCTCAATGCCACACTGCAGATATGTTTGGCATCTCTCAGACAAAGTGTAACCTGAAGGTATGCCTGTTTCACGTCTATTTATAACCTGCAGGTGCACGTTATCAATGACGTAACTCACCGAGGTTATTTAGGCCAAATTCTTGGCGTGTTTGACACATATACTTCGCAACCGGTCGAACAAGGAACGTTCTCATTAGCGTTTGATGCACAGCATCTCGTTCCCGCTTTTTCAGGGAACAGGGTTACAGTCAAGTAATCCTAGACATATCTATCACAACATATCCTCATTCTAGGTCAGAGACTAAGCTTAGAAATTATCCTGGAAATTATAGCCATAGTTGTGTATACATGCTTTTCTTTAGGTCTCAATTTTTGCAGCCACTATGCCATGTGCCATTGCACTCTAACACACAGCTATGTTATTGGTTAATGAGGAGTATTTGGATTTAAAAAAATCAAGAAACAAACAAACAATCAAACAAAAAACAACAGGAAACTAGTCAAGTCTCAATGTGAGCAGTTAATAGAAATGCATGTGTTATTTTTTGGAGTTCCATTGTGCGCTTTTTTCATGGAAAAAAAAAAACTGGTGTGAAAAGGCCTTAAATAGAAAATAATTAGCAGGCAGCAGTACTATGTCCTTGCATAGAAGTTTCCTAATTGGTTACTACAGCCAGACCTATTGAAATTTTTAGCTGCTGATTACAGAGCTCAGACAAATCATATAATCTTTTTTTTTTTTTTTTTTTTTTTTAGAACAGATCTCATTTTAGTAAGAGTTATAAGGATATAAAGCATGTTTAACTGATTACAGTACCTGTGAATTGCTTTTCTTGCTAACTGTACTCTTAAGAATAAGACATGTTTTCCTTGTGGGGGGGAGAGGGAGAAAAATTCATTCTGTGGCTTGGTGTCATTGTGGCCATTACTGTGCAAAATGAATTATTTACAAGTGAGCAGCCAAAAGCTCACACTGTGAAAAAAGAGCAAACTTCCCTGTGCTAGCAGTCACAGAAAAACAATCACCCAAAGTTTTGATTCGCTTTTCCTGACAGCTGCAATACTGAGGGCTTGAAATAAGACTGGCTAACTTGTTTTATGTTCATAAAGTCTAGGGCTGTCCTTCTGTTTCTTTATTTAACGGGGATAGGACAGAAAAGGAGACTGTGTCTAAGAGTAAATAACAGCTCTATAGCAGGGAGATTGCTCAATGATGTACCACTTATTGAATCTCTGAGACAATCAGTTTAACCCACAGTATTTTCAAGCCTGCTCTATCCCTACGGGTCTGGAACAGTTTTGTGTTAGATCAGGGTTTTCAGACAGTGATTTTATGCCTGAAAGAGGAAAGAGAGGATGAGCCAGGGAACCAAGCTAATAAGACATCATGTCAAAATTTCAGGGCAGTATAACCCATAAGGAAAAATTACATATATCTTGGCATTATTAAATGCGTACTCTGTGATCACAGGTGAAAAACATATTAAGGTCCACCAAGTTATTTCCATGAATTCAAGTTAATACGCACTGCATGCATAATGTGATCACATGAAAAATAAAACCACGTGAATAATTGACATGAATTTGAATCATAACTGAGTTGTGTAAAATATATATATATATATATATATATATATATATATATATATATATATATATATATATATATATATATATATATATATGTGTGTGTGTGTGTGTGTGTGTGTGTGTGTGTGTGTGTGTGTGTGTGAAAATAAATGAATAATATGACATGGACTACATGCAACAAGTCCACATGTACAACATGCAGTGTAACATACACGTGTGAATCATGTGATTGTTCACATGTAAAGTTCATGTGACTACATACCTCTAAAGAAAGACACGGTTACTGTTATAATAGTAATGTAAACACAAACTATTACAGGGACTGTTGTAGTATTGTTCGATCAGAAGAGCTGCCGAGGCAGCACTGACATTTACATTGTTGTGTTTCTCACACTGGTGATTAGTCATGGAGCAGCTTGTGTCAGTGCTAATGATCCTCACTATGCAGGCTGGGGTGGGAGTGGAGCGCTGTGGTGCTCATCAGCAGGGGGTCGGTGGGAACCTGATCTAATGTAAAATACGTCAGAATTCTAATGATCAAAAACTATTTTGCTGTATTTCACATGGCCGGAGCTGAGAGAAAAGTTACAGTCACTAAACTTAATAATATCTATAACCATCATCATGTATCGTTCCATACAGGTCAGTTCGGACAAAGTTTTATGAATTTGAAACTGTGAGATCATACTAATGAAACAAAGAGCTAGCCTGGCTACTGGCATTCTTGTTGCCTAAATTTTCATTTATTTGTGAGATGCATTATTCCATCTCCTTCTGTGTTTACTTACATGGCTGCAGTGATGTGTAAATGCTGGAGGTTTAAGGTATTTCGAGGTAGGAGGGTGTTTGTGTGTGAGCAGATAGCAGTGGATGCGGTTGAGAGTGGGCAAACTGGTACAAAGACATGAAGAAACTGTAGGTAGAGAGATAGGGAGGGAGGAGAGTGTGATTCGCAGCAAGCCCAGGATATTGGCAGCAAATTGGGTCGGTTGGCTTAGTTTGATTACTGCAGTGGATAGCTGGAGGCAGCTTTCCAAAAGCTACTCCATCACATACATTACCCCCCCCCACCCCCCCACACAGGCACACACACACACACACACACACACACACTTCCCCTCCTGCTGAGGTGTTGCTAAAGAATCCTGTTATGTGGGGTGCTTCAAAGGCGTGCATGATGCCTAACATTCACCAATGGAGCCTGTCAAAAAGAAACAGAATACAGTGGTCTGAGTGTTGTGTAGCCACTTAGATTTTACAGTGGACAAGCATTGTTTGTGGATCTTGAACACACAGTTTGGACACACTTTGTCTGCATAGTACTGCATAAGAGCTAAAAATACATATTAAGAAACTAAATAAATTAAAGAATGCATTTGCATAATAGCAGCATCTTACTCTGCAGCAGGAAGTGAGATGCAAACCTCTTAAAGGTAATATGAAGGCAGGTATCAAAATCTAATTTGATTACTGAGTTGCTGAGAGCACTGCATTGTGATACTCTGCTGACAGGAGAAGATAGACGAGATGCATACAGACGTAGCATGGATCATTTTCTTACATTTAGCAGAAGTGTTAGAGATGGCTGACCCGTTTATTCTAGTATTTTAAGATTCTTGATTAGAATTTAATTAGTGAGCTAGTAATAGCCACAAAACCTAACTAACAGAGCTGGAAAAAAAAAACTGAAGCTTTTCATTGCATTCCTTTGCAGAGAAACCAAATTCACTCACATTTTGTCACAATAGTATAAACACCTATGCTTCAAATTAAGTATATTTCATTACCAGGACACAGCCCTGTATTCTACATGGTTAAAATAGATTAAAGTGACCTCACTTTATTCAAAAGGAGGATTCACATGAAGAAGTGGAGATGCAGTTCTAGAGGCTGGAGGTTCCCAGCTTCTTACTGAATGATTGGAGTGATTAGTGTTGTGGACAAGGTGGGTTGGTTGCATTTTGAAGAATGACCATCTACCTCGCCTATCGATGTGTCACAGTGATTGAGTGCTAGAGAGGGAATGCTGTAATGGCTTCATCAGCTGGGCCTGGTGCATGCTACAAACTCATTCCCCTCCCAGCAGCACTGCCTGCCCAATCACTTAACAAAAAAAAAAAAAAAGGAACACTCAAATTAAACAAAGTTGTCGGTCAACTTAACTTTAGGGGTTTTTTTTCTCTCTCTCTCTCTCGTCTCTATCCTTCCATTATTTCACTAACCCTGCCTCATCCTTTTCCTTCACGGCCACCCTACTCAGTCGGCTCTTTCATGTCTTAACAAGCCAATTAAGAGGGTTGATTTGGTCCATTCTCTGTCTTCATTCTCTTTTCTGCTTTTCTGGTGCTTGGTCCATTTTCAGATCAGCTCCACAAATTCCATGTGTTAATATATATTTGACTTGTTAAATTCATCAAGCTCACTCATAGTGCAATGACTGAAAATAGCCACGTAAAGCAATGGTCTGACTTTATCCAACTTTGCATCTGGATGCAGTGCAGTTAAAGAGAACTGTGTCCATTGAGATTCCATGCCTGGTTGTACTGCAATTTAACAGTGCAAAGGCATGATAACAAGCTCAAGCTATAGCTCAAACACTGGATGAATGGCAATGAGGGCAACAATTTGGCCCAATGGGAAGCAGGAGGACAGGGAGAGCAGAACCTCAGATTGAAAATCTGTCATCAAGAAATGCAATCCTTTCACACATGGCATGCATACAGTATAAGTTATGTTAAGTACCCTAAAGTCAGCCACATCTTTAAAGTGAATGCTGGAGATCTGATTTCAACCAGTGGTTCTGGTTGTAGTATTTCTACTGACAGCTGTAACATAAACAATTGCTTTATATTAATGCACTAGTTCTAATACGTTGTTCCTATAGTAACATACACTCATACACTGGGACTTATATGATGGATGCTCCACATAATCTAATGCTTCGTAAACATAATTAAAAATGGGTTGTTTAATAAAGAAAAACATAAAATTGTTTATGTGGTGAAGCGTTCTGTGTTTATGTAACATTTATGGAAGGAATTTCAAAGTCAGCGCTTTGTAACAGTCATTACTGTACGTTTCCCAGCATGGGAGAGTCTTCAGGACAGAGGAGTTTGTGCTTTCCAGTTTCTCAGTAACATGTCAAGCTGTGGGGTTTTTTTTGGTCTCATTAACTTCAAGAAAAAGATAAAAGAGATATACCATATGCAAGCGATAACAGATACTAACTTGTCTCATAGATACTGCATAACATGAAATGTATCAATAAACAGTTAAAAGTTAAATGCGTCATCCATTAATAAATAAAAAGAGGAGCAACACACCTCAAACCATGCTATTATGTGAATATTATCCACTTTAGGGTGGTATCACACCATGCCAGCATTGGTTATTTTTGACCATGCTGTGTACAACAGCATGGTCCATCATGTACTGTATTGTTACTTCCTTGTTTATCAGTGAAAACACAATTTGCAATTTGCAAAGTTTATCAATGCAGTAGATGTGTTATCATACTTTATACTACAGTGCTGTTGAATGTTTGATTCTACAACCCCAATTCCAAAAAAGTTGGGACGCTGTGTAAAATGTAAATAAAAACAGAATGCAATGATTTGCAAATCTCATAAACCCATATGTTATTCACAATAGAACATAGAAAACATATCAAATGTTTAAACTGAGGAAATGTACCATTTTAAGAAAAAAATAAGCTAATTTTTAATTTGATGGCCACAACACGTCTCAACGTTTGATATGTTCTATTATAATATGGGTTTATGAGATTTGACAATCATTGCATTCTGCTTTTATTTTCATTTTACACAACATCCCAACTTTTTTGGAATTGGGGTTGTAATTTATCAGAATTTTTAATTTTTTTCCCCTGACTATAGTTCCAGCAAGGTTTATATTAATGTGCTTATTCTAATGCATGAGTGTTTCTATAGTCACAGCTTACATTTGTTTGGCAGATGATCCACATAAACAGATTAAAACATGAGGAATTGCTGATATGGTGAAGTTTTCTGCAAGAAGACATTGATTTAGCATTTTTGGAAGGAGTCTCCAGTGTCAGCTCTTTGTAACAATCAAAGGTAAATCTGTTCTTTTATGTTTTCCAACACAGGAAAAAAGTTTTGCATGTAGCAGAAAAAATAGAGGCTGGTGAGGGATATAAAAAGTATGACATATTCCTTAATGAATAAATGAATAAATTATATATATATATATATATATATATATATATATATTGCTGGCAAATTGCTGTTATTGGAATATAATTAAGTTTAGCTTGGTATCACACAACTCTGTAACTGATTAATTTCCTATAACAGCTGACCCATTGGGTTATTCCTCAACGGGGCAACTCAGTGGGCAACTTTGGGTCTTCCAGTGGAATTTCTGGTTTAGTGCGTCTGGCTAGTGACAAATATAAATAATAATAAGAATTTTAAGCTGCTGGTTATCAGTGAACACAAATTTGACATGATAGTAGTGTTAGGTTTCCTCTCCTCTAGCTCTCGCTACGCTGCAAAGAGTAGCGAGTGGCATACTTCCGCATTTCACTGCACGCATTCCAGTGCTATTCAAAAACTCTCCGATGGACGTTTCATTCATGAACTCACGTTTTGTTTACCTCTGCCATGTGTTCTCATGTTTTTGTTCACATCATGTCTCCGCCTCCTGTGTTTCCCCATGTGCGTTTATGTTTTCGTTCGTGTCATGTCTCCGCCTCCTCATTTCTCATTTGTTCATGTTTATTGATGTCAGGTGTTATGGATTTGGGCATGTGATTGATATGTCTTTAAATACGCCGCTCCGTGTCCGCTTTGGGGCGGAGTATTAGTTTACAGGTGCATCTCAATAAATTAGAATGTCATGGAAAAGTTCATTTATTTCAGTAATTCAACTCAAATTGTGAAACTTCTGTATTAAATAAATTCAATGCACACAGACTGAAGTAGTTTAAGTCTTTGGTTCTTTTAATTGTGATGATTTTGGCTCACATTTAACAAAAAACCACTAATTCACTATCTCAACAAATTAGAATATGGTGACATGCCAATCATCTAATCAACTCAAAACACCTGCAAAGGTTTCCTGAGCCTTCAAAATGGTCTCTCAGTTTGGTTCACTAGGCTACACAATCATGGGGAAGACTGCTGATCTGACAGTTGTCCAGAAGACAATCATTGACACCCTTCACAAGGAGGGCAAGCCACAAACATTCATTGCCAAAGAAGCTGGCTGTTCACAGAGTGCTGTATCCAAGCATGTTAACAGAAAGTTGAGTGGAAGGAAAAAGTGTGGAAGAAAAAGATGCACAACCAACCGAGAGAACCGCAGCCTTATGAGGATTGTCAAGCAAAATTGATTCAAGAATTTGAGTGAACTTCACAAGGAATGGACTGAGGCTGGGGTCAAGGCATCAAGAGCCACCACACACAGACGTGTCAAGGAATTTGGCTACAGTTGTCGTATTCCTCTTGTTAAGCCACTCCTGAACCACAGACAACGTCAGAGGCATCTTACCTGGGCTAAGGAGAAGAAGAACTGGACTGTTGCCCAGTGGTCCAAAGTCCTCTTTTCAGATGAAAGCAAGTTTTGTATTTCATTTGGAAACCAAGGTCCTAGAGTCTGGAGGAAGGGTGGAGAAGCTCTTAGCCCAAGTTGCTTGAAGTCCAGTATTAAGTTTCCACAGTCTGTGATGATTTGGGGTGCAATGTCATCTGCTGGTGTTGGTCCATTGTGTTTTTTGAAAACCAAAGTCAGTGCACCCGTTTACCAAGAAACTTTGGAGCACTTCATGCTTCCTTCTGCTGACCAGCTTTTTGAAGATGCTGATTTCATTTTCCAGCAGGATTTGGCACCTGCCCACACTGCCAAAAGCACCAAAAGTTGGTTAAATGACCATGGTGTTGGTGTGCTTGACTGGCCAGCAAACTCACCAGACCTGAACCCCATAGAGAATCTATGGGGTATTGTCAAGAGGAAAATGAGAAACAAGAGACCAAAAAATGCAGATGAGCTGAAGGCCACTGTCAAAGAAACCTGGGCTTCCATACCACCTCAGCAGTGCCACAAACTGATCACCTCCATGCCACGCCGAATTGAGGCAGTAATTAAAGCAAAAGGAGCCCCTACCAAGTATTGAGTACATGTACAGTAAATGAACATACTTTCCAGAAGGCCAACAATTCACTAAAAATGTTTTTTTTTATTGGTCTTATGAAGTATTCTAATTTGTTGAGATAGTGAATTGGTGGGTTTTTGTTAAATGTGAGCCAAAATCACCACAATTAAAAGAACCAAAGACTTAAACTACTTCAGTCTGTGTGCATTGAATTTATTTAATACACAAGTTTCACAATTTGAGTTGAATTACTGAAATAAATGAACTTTTCCACGACATTCTAATTTATTGAGATGCGCCTGTAGATTAGCTGCGTTTAATCTTGTGCATTTATTTCCGAAGTTCGTAATTCGTGGTTTCCAGACCACTTCCTAGCCTTGCGCGTTTATTTCCGTAGCTCATAATTCGTGGTTTCCAGACCACCTCCTAGCCTTGCGCGTTTATTTCCGTTGCTCGTAATTCGTGGTTTCCAGACCACCTCCTAGCCTTGCGTGTTTTATTTCCGTGTGTTTTCTGGATTTACTACCCGTTGTGGATTACTGTGTTTCTTTTTTGGATTACTGCCTCTTCGGCTAAGTACATTATTATTTTGGATTATTGTTACTCTTTTGTTCGTGGATTTATGTTTGATGGTGTATTTTGTGTTCACTTAGTTTTGAACTTCCTGTTTCTATTAAACTGACGTTTCCCCTGCACTTGCATCATGACTCCCTCATTCTACTACACACCATGTGTCATAACAAGTAGCAAGAACGACAATTGAAATTATTTAATAAAAAGGTGGTATAGCAAACTTTGATTATTATATTCTACATTAATATGGGATTTTAAATCCACCCAGTAGGCAAAGTAGTAGACTTTATAAATATAAAGGTACATCCTAAACTGATTCTGATAACCTAGTAAACTACAAATTCTAAAATGATTAGCTTAGCCTTTCCTTTGCTCTTCTTTTGATGTTCTATTCAGAACTGCAGCTTATTTTTCCCTATTAAATTCACTTCATTACAAACATGTTAACAAAGCTGCTGGGAATTTCACATTCCCCTATATTAATTTTCCGCATGTTACATATTAGCTCAGATGTGGCTGGAGATCTGCAGTGTATGGTTGAGCAAGTAGATTGAAACAATATACAATGATTTATGATTTTCCAAAGCATAAATTCATAATGATGAGTTTCATTAGCACACTTCAAGCACATTTATTGGCCATGCTGTTGCTCTCAGTGGAAGCAGCATGCTGAGTAACATGCTCTGAGCCGTAATGACCAATCAAGGATGTACATATGGCCTGGGTAATCCATATCAATATTAATTACCCCTCTGACACAAAGTACAATTAACTAAAACATGACTGAGAATCAGCCTTAGGTCTGCTTGCCCCTGTGTGCAGCAAGCTTAAACAATAAGTGAACTTGCAAGCTATAATGAACAAGATTATGCAAGATTATGGGGTTGATCTTCTTATCAACACCTTCCTCAAGTGTTTGAGGTGAGATAAAGGTAACACAGGCAAGTTCATTAATTTAATACAATGTAATTTATTTTCAAGAAGCTGTAATGAAGCTTCAGTAATTGTAGTTGATTTCAGACCACCACAGATAAATATTCTACAACCCCAATTCCAAAAATGTTGTGTAACGCTGTGTAATAAAAACAGAATGCAATGATTTGCGAATCTCATAAACCCATACTGTATGTTATTCACAACAGAACATAGAAAACATATCAAATATTTAAACTGAGGAAATGTACCATTTTAAGGAAAAAAATTAGGTAATTTTGAATTTGATGGCCGCAACATGTCTCAAAAATGTTTGGAGGGGGGCAACAAAAGGCCGGAAAAGTAAGTGTTACTAAAAAGAAACTAATTTAAAAGAAACTAAGAACATTTTGAAACTAATTAGGGTAATTGGCAACAGGTCAGTAGCATGATTGGGTATAAAAGAGTATCTTAGAGAAGCAGAGTCTCTCAGAAGTAAAGATGGGATGGAATCTGGATGGAAGCATATGTTGCTCTAAAACCTGTATATACCTTTCAGCATTGATGGTGCCTTTCCAGATGTGCAAGCTGCCCATTCCACAGGCACTAATGTACCCCCATACCATCAGAGATGCAGGATTTTGAACTGAGCGCTGACAAAAAGCTGGATGGTCCCTCTCCTCTTTAGTCCTCTTTAGTCCTCTTTAGTTTAGAGGATGCAGCATCCATGGTTTCCAAAAAGAATTTCAAATTTCAATTCGTCTGACCACAGAACAGTTTTCCTCTTTGCCTCAGTCCATTTTAAATGAGCTTTGGCTCATTTAAAGAGAAGACGGCAACGTTTCTGGATCATGTTCACATATGGCTTCTTCTTTGCATGATCGAGCTTTAACCTGCATTTGTGGATGGCACGGCGAACTGTGTTCACAGACAATGAGTTCGGGAGGTGTTTCTGAGCCTATGTTCCACAAATTATAGACGTAGTTTTTCGCAGATTGGTGAACCTCTACCCATCTTTACCTCTGCTTTTTACTCTTTTATACCCAATCATGTTACTGACCTGTTGCCAATTAACCTCTGTCTGTTTTCTTTTTAGTAACACGTACTTTTCCAGCCTTTTGTTGCCCCCGTCCCAACTTTTTTGAGACGTGTTGCAGCCATCAAATTCAAAATTACCTTATTTTTTTCTTAAAATGGTACATTTCCTCAGTTTAAACATTTGATATGTTTTCTATGTTCTACATTTTACACAGCATCCCAACTTTTTTGGAATTGGGGTTATAAACATTGGAGGGTGTGCATGTGTGTGTGTGTGTGTGTGTGTGTGTGTGTGTGTGTGTGTGTGTGTGTGTGTATGTGTGTATGAGAGAGAGAGAGAGAGAGAGAGAGAGAGAGAGAGAGAGAATAACTGCTTTAACTTTCAACTTATTATCTTAGAATACACACAGGATGAAGCCATAACTTAATTGATCTAATTTTAAGTGTGAAGGGTGAGCCATAAAGGATATGTGCAAGACTTATTGTGACATATTTCTTTCCATTTATATAACATTATCAGAACCTGTGCTAAATGCACATCCACGCTTTTCTGGTCAAAGCTTTCCTGTCACCAATTAAAATAACTTTTTCAATGCCCTGTGCAGTGATACATGACACTAACCTTTTCTTGGCGCCTTGCTAATTAAGGACAATTTCATTTTCAACACTAACTTGTGCAAAACATGAGGGAGTTGACACTTACCCATATGCTAGTCTTTATTGCCTGTCCAGTCACATTCACTGTGTATCTCTTTATGTGTTACGCTACAGCATGAAAGTGCTAGCAATAATCATTGAATCATATCCAGATAGTATCATCCAAAACACTTAACTCTTATAGGTAAAACACTTCAGTGAGCAGAAGTCCAAACCCCTTCCTTGCTCTGCAGCATACCTCAGATTTTTGTTTCTTGAATAATTAGACCCCTTTCAGCACCCAGTATTGGAGGAAAAACATTCTGACAATGGAGAAATTCTGAGATCATTAAGAGTGGAGAGGACATGCTGGTAATGATGTCCTAACACAGAGATAGATCCTTGAGAATTAGATTTTTAAAAGCTCATGCAAATGGCCTATCTAACGGAAATGCACCACTGACTTCTGAAATGCAGCTTTGTACAGTGTTATAGTATGCTCCACAATGAATTAGCAATCCCAAAAAGCACAACCATCTTATGATCAAAACATGGTAACTAGCTCCAGAAGCATAATGAAAGTATGAGTCCAATAACAGCTAATGCTGGCAAAACTGCTCTTACCACAAACGAATGTAAACAGCATACTGCTGCCATGTTGCAATACTGTTTTTAACACACTCTCATTGACTTGCCCTTGCAGGTGAAGCTTGTTAGATGACACTTTGGAGGGTTTAATGATTGAGTCAACATAAAAATAAACATCAGGTATAGAATCTTTCCAGAAATCATTGTGACCTGACACAAATGGATTTTTTTTAGATTAAAAAATGTTTAGAAGCATATATACCAGAGCAACAAGATACTTTGAAATATTAATGTTTGACAAAGAACATTTGCTACATTCACACGTTTGTACCTTCTACCAAAGGCAAGTCCATTCCTATTCTTATGGTTCCTCGTTGTCCATTTCTCCCCTTGTTTGGCAAGTGGAAAGTTGCATGATGTAGGTGTTACATAATTCTGAGTCAGAAGGGAAGTCAATGAGGGCCTTCTGTTTCAATGTGGCCAAACTATGGCACCAATTATAGTCTATTGATGAACTATTGCAGGATCCAAGTATTTCTATCTGCTGTGAGCAATCTTCCATAACACTATGCCTTCGGAAACTCTTTTCTAAACCTTGTTGATGCTGTTCCTCTCGAGCGGCAAATGCAAATGTCAAATCAGATTAGTGAGAACACCTCACCTGCATGCAAACCGTGCCCCTGCTCAATGCCATCACTTATGTTGGTTTACAGTGTGACAGGTATTTCATCATGTTGTTTCTATGATAGAGAGGGAATTATTTTAACCTCATGGTCAGCGTAACATCAATTACTGTCACCAGCCACGATCTTGTCATAACTCTGAAAGTTACATTTCTTTTGAGGTCAAAGTCCAGGTGATGTACGCATAAAGCGAGCACCTGAAAGAAAATGCAAATCGAGCTCAATATTTCAATATTTCAATTCAATATTACTGACTTCATTATATTGTAGTGCTGCTTTATATATGAGTTGGCTTCACCCTGTAGCAATTTTATCGGAGCCAGGCAAGACACACTCAATCTTATGTAAAAGGTCCATAAAAGTTGAGAAACAAGATCTGAATCCAGATTTGAAATGTAATCATCCACCATGAACCATAACAGAATTCAGAAGTTGAGACTCTCCACAGGCTCCCTTCAGGCAAAGTAAGGTAAAAGTACTCATACAGAAACAGAGCTTCCACAGTTCTGGCAGTACATGATTATAATACCAGCAACTTTTGGAGTGAAACTTGCTGTGAAAAAATGGTTTACACATCTTAAGAGTGTTCACCGCTGAGCTGAAATTCATAAAAACATCCATCAAATTGCAGGCTCTCAATAACAGTTGCTTGTTATTTAGGGTCAATCTGATGAATATCTGAGTGAAGTATTACAGAGAGCATTTAACTATATCAGAGCCAAAGCAAAAGGATGAAGATTAATGGACCACAATGATGCTCATGAAGAGCATTTCATTAACTTAAACAGATACAAAAGCTGCTTTCTATGATTACTGAATGCACAGACAGTGAGTATGAACAAGGACATTTAACTACAGTAGTAGAGAGTTATGGGAAGGCAGCATGGAGCAAGATGTTAATTACTTGCAGTGCAAGCATCACAGATCAGGGAAATTACAGCCACCAACTCCTGATTATTACCACCCAGCAAGTCCAAAGCAAGAGCTGCTGCAGATATAGTGGCTTGCCTGTGTCTCTCTTTTTCTTATATACACACACACACACACACACACACACACACACACACACACACACACACACATATGCAGCGGAAACACAGAATGTTTTCAAAAGGGAGGTTTTTTGTTTCCTTTTTTAATTCTCTTCTTGTCAGAAGAGTATTATTTAGTCGAGCAGTATTTAATAAAGTTTTTCCAGCCACACTAATCCTGCAACATCTCCATTAAGACCTATGATCACGTCACTCACATAATTCTGTTAATAAGGCAGTTTAAATGTTGCTACTTTGCTAAGAGTATGAACAGGTACAATAAAAGCAGCGCATTGCATTACACATTGTTCCTCTGGCATGTGCACAAGACACTCTATTACACCTTTTATACGGTCTATAGAGTGACTGAAAGATCAAGCTACTTCAGGTGCATAACATGTATGGTGTAAAGAAAAAGGGGTTGCTCTATCTCTCACTTTACCCCTTGTTACACTTTTTAAGAAACCAAATTACTTCTCATTATCATAAGGTTTAACGTTTATGGTATATAAACCTTACTTACTAATTGATTCCACTAATTCTTAAGTAAAATTACCACAATTTGTATTTTATTTGTAGCACTGCAGATCACAGACCACAGTAAAACCTTGCTGAGTGATTTTCACTGTGTGGGGGATTGCAGTGAGAGTGAACATGGTGAGGGAGAACATGGTGATCAAGAACATAGTGTGAACACTGTGAAGGTATGTGTGTGGGTGTGTGGGTGTGTGGGTGTGTGGGTGTGTGTGTGTGTGTGTGTGTGTGTGTGTGTGTGAGAGAGAGAGAGAGAGAGAGAGAGAGAGAGAGAGAGAGAGAGAGAGAGAGAGAGAGAGAGAGAGAATTCTTATTCTGCATCTTCACAGTCCATGGCCAATCAGATCACTTTCACTTTGCATCAGTCCATTTCACCTTTGAACCTTTTATTGCAGATGGTGTAGTTTTGCTATCTGATTCAAGGCAAGGCAGTTCAAGGCCCACCCCCCCACCCCCCGCCATGCATTCTAAGATATATTAGAGCAGCACAGTCATTTATTCTGGAAGGTGAGGAGAAGCTGTGGTACGACTCTTTCAGTTCAAAGTACTGCACTAAAAGCCCTTTTGCCTGTCGAGGGAATTTCATTTGTTTTTGCAGAAACAAATCTTTTATCGTTAGCTGTTGTAAAAGATGATCCTGAGTTTGGGTTAAAGAAACTGATAAGCTGTTACTTCAGTTCCCTTTCTAAGGGAACTCAACATTACATGTGCTTCATGTTGTGGGAAGCACCTTCGCGCGTAACCGGTATCTGAAGTCTGTGTGAAATCACGCCTAATTCATAGGCCTGTCATGGTCAGGTGATGTGGCAATTAAGCGCGTCGCGTGATATAAAAACGGCACCTGTGAACTACGATGTCAGCCTTATTATCTTCAGTGAAAGACTGCATGTTGTTTGTTTGTGTGAGCGTGCAAAAAGACTCTTCATTTCCTCTCTATTTTTTTCAAAAATAAATAAATAAATTTTTACTTTTCTGTCCCTTTTGGGTTCTGTTCACCATAGAAAAGGGTTACCGGGTCCAGTTCAGAGCTCGACCCCCCCGGTTCAGAGGTGTGCTCACCACAGTCAACATAGAGCAGAGCCCAATGTTAGCGCAGGAAGTGAGATCCCTCTTGGACAAAGGGGCCATAGAACGTGTACCCCGTTCCCTGAGGGAGGGAGGTTTTTACAGCCGTTATTTCCTGGTCCGCAAAAAAGATGGGAGTATGCGGCCAATTTTAGATCTGCGCCATCTGAACCATTCTCTTCGGACATACTGGTTCAAGATGCTGACGCTCAAACTTATCGTTCCTCAGATTCAGTTCGAGGACTGGTTTGTGACGATCGATCTCAAAGACGCATACTTCCACATAGAAATATTGCCCAGTCACAGGAAGTTCCTGAGGTTTGTGTTTGGAGGCAATGCGTACCAATATCGGGTTTTTCCCTTCGGTCTAGCTTTATCCCCTTGCACCTTCACAAAGTGCATGGATGCCACTCTGGCTCCCTTGCAACTCCAGGGCATCCGTGTACTAAACTACCTGGATGACTGGTTAATTCTAGCATGATCCAGGGAACTAGCGATTCAACATTGAGATGTTGTTCTCGCCCACATGAGGAGCTTGGGGCTCAGGTTGAACCTCAAGAAAAGTATGCTTTCTCCAGTGCAGAAGACAACTTTTCTAGGAGTTATATGGGATTCTACTATGATGAGGGTGTTTCTATCCCCAACACACATAGGATCAATCCTATCAACATTGAGCAACATAAAGCTGGGTCTGGGCATCCCCTCCAGTCTCTATGAGAGACTGTAGGGGCTTATGGCAGCAGCAGACAACATCATTCCATTGGGCCTGAAAAGTCGGGGGTTTCATCCAAGGATGAAACCTCTGAGATTAATCAGTTTCCTGTGGCGATGCCTACATGCTCTGAAAATTTGGAGGTGTCCCCCTAGCCTGCCACACTCTCGGGTAATGACAGATGGTAATGACAGATGCCTCCTTCACAGGCTGGGGTGCGGTCTTAGACAGCCATCCAGCTCACGGTCTCTGGAGCAGCCCTCATCTGGAGTGACAGATAAATCACCTAGAAAAGAGGGATGTATTTCTAGCACTGAAATTCTTTCTTCCTCAATTGAGAGGTCACAATGTGTTAGTTGTGACAGACAACACAGTGGTGGTGTCATATATCAACCACCAGGGAGGGTTACGTTCATGCCCCCTGTACAGGCAGGTGCAATTAATTCTTCTCTAATAAAGTTTTTATCAGTGAGTGCAATGTCCATTCTGGGCAACTCCGTGCCCGGGAGGTTCGGCTGAGTGGAAGTGGATGTGTTCGCCTCCGAGGAGACAACACACTGCCTGCTTTTGTTCGCCCTCACTCATCCCACACTACTGGGGCTGGACGCCATGGTGCACACATGGCTGAGGTCATGTCTGTACGCTTTTCTCCCGATCGCTCTGCTCCCACAGGTTCTAGCGAGAATTTGCCAAGACCGTCTACGTCTGCTGCTAGTAGCACCTTATTGGCCAGCTCGAATATGGTTCTCAGAGATAATATCCCTGTTAGACGGAACTCCCTGGGAGATTCCCATTCGCATGGATCTACTGTCTCAAGCCAGACGATTGATTTGTCACCCTCGACCGGAATTATGGAAACTGTGGGTCTGGCCCTTGGGGGGCACCAGCTCATAGATTGTGGTGATGACTGAGGTGATGCTGTGTCAAAGCAGCGCATCTCTAACTGGATAGTGGAAGTTATCTCTATCGCTTATGAGGCGCTATGCCTCTGGGCATAAGGGTTCATTCCACTAGGGGGGTCACCTCCTCAAAGGCTTTATCCAAAGGGGTACCCTTACAGGATGTGTGTGCTGTGGCGAGGTTGTCTATGCTGCACACATTCTTTCGACATTACAGTCTGGACATACATTCCACTCCAGGTTCGAGTGTCTTGCAGTGACCCTCGGGCTCGGATCTTTTGAACAGGCAATTCCCTCAGTATGACAGAGTGGGTATTCTCGTTCCCACAGTGTGAAGCTCACACAACGTCTTGCTCCCTTAGAAAGGGAACGTCTGGGTTATGCATGTAACCCTGTTCCCTGAGAAGGGAACGAGACATTGCGTAGCTTTGTCATACTGCGGCATGCTTGTGAATTGCATCTTTGCTTCAGATAATAGAGGCTGATGGCGTGGTTCACAGGCACTTAATTGCCACGTCACCTGACCAGGGCAGGCCTATAAATTAGGTGTGATTTCACATCTTCAGATACCGGCCACGCACGCATGCCTAGAAAACCAATGATTTATTGTATTGCAGCTAATGTTGATAAGCCAAAGGTACCTCAGGATTATACATCTGATTTATTTGATGGTGATGTGCTCATGAGTCCTGAGGTCATATAGACAGCAAGAATTAAATGTTGCACAAGACCATGAACTCTCTGCTCATGTTTGTGTGAAGAAAAAATTTTAAAGCATTTATTTTAGGCTTTCTATGAAATCGGGTGTATCTAAACAATGATTATCACTTATGTTATGTCTGGCAAGTTGCAGGAAAGCCTAAGTGTTATTTCCCCAGCTCTCATATAGCCTATTCTAGTTCTGGGTGAACCTTTTGAGAATTTTAATAGATTGTGTGGTTTCCCTTCCTTAACCAATTCTGTTCATACTTATTCACTAACCATGATGCCACTAGGTATCCTGAAGCCATACTCCTGCATACTATCAAGACCCATGCTATCATAAAGGGCCTTTTTAAGTTCTGTATTACTATCATTTATCTTCATCTTGCTTTATCCTGACCAGGGTCATAGTGGATCTGGATCCAAACCTTGCAACACTGGGCATAAGGCTGGAGAGTTCACCCTGGATGGATGACAGTCCATTGCAGGATACCACTCACACATGTTCACAGACGCATTCACACCCAAGGGCAATCTATAGCCAATCTGTGTATTTGCAGGTTTTTGGGAGGCTGGAGAAAACCAGAGAACCTGGAGGAAACCCATGTACACATGGGGAGAACTTACAAAACTTACAGTAACCTGAGCTCAGGATCGAACCTAGAAATGCTTCCCATTTGTGTCACCATATGTATGATTTTCAGTTTACCAAAATCTATTTAGTTGGACCCTTTAAGAATATAATGAAGCAACTGAACATTAAACATCAGGTTCTTACCACACAGAATTATAAGATGTGCTGGGAAGATTCCATTAAACATTGGAGTCTGCACTGTGGCCATGTTTCCTATGTCAGAAAAAAGACTGGGATGAAGGAATTCCATTATTGCCGTTTGCTATTCATGAGGCTGTACAAGATTTGATTGGATTCAGACCGGCTAAAGTAATGTTTTGCTAGCACTCTGCTTGTGATCTACTGAAAGTTTTACAGGAAGAGTTGTTGTCCTCAAATCTTGATAAAATTGATTTGCATTAGATTATACTAGTTCCCTTCTTGGGCACCTGCATACTATTTGTGATTAGGCAAAATACTCTCTAGCTTGCTTGCAGCCCTGCGTGAAGCCTCACTTCAAAAAAAAAAAAAAAATCTAATGTACTCATTCCAAGTAAGTGATGAAGCTCTTGTTTTACTACCTTTACCAGACTCTTCAGGATTTTAGGTTCTTACATTGTTGAATCTATACTGAGTGATACAGACTTCATTGTAAGGACTCTTCATAGGAAAAGAAAGCCTTGTGTATGTGATGTAAATATGCTCATGTTTTATGTCTCTTGCTCCAGATCAGATGTCTATTCTCCAGCTCAACTTGCCTCTCCAGTATTTGTCACCTCTGTGAATGTGTTAGCATCTGAGTCTCCTAATTCAGATGGTCTCAGCATAGGTAGTGCTTGTTTGCCAAATTTGGAAACTCTCTCAAATGTTCAGTCCAAACTTGCACACTTGACATATTCAGCTCAAGGTGACTTAGTTAGTCTCAATGAAAAATATTAATCTCTCTTCTCTGATATACTTTCCCATACTGCAGTCCTAAAATATGACCTTAATTTGGTTATATTCCTCCTGTCAAACATAATGCTTACTGTGTCATTCCTATCAAATATTCCATTACAAAATAGTAAACACACCATTTGGTTGAGAAATGTCTTGCTGTTCCTAGCTCTAGTTCATTGTGTTCACCCTCCTTACTAGTTCCTAAGCCTGACCAGATCTTTCAGCTCTGTATATTTTATAGAAAGGCCCTCAACCAAAACTGACCCTTTCCCATTCCTTGAATGGAAGAATGGAAGACTGTGTAATGCAATCTTTGTTATAACATTTTAGATTTATTAAAGGGTTACTGGCAAGTTCTACCAAGTGTGCATTCATTATTTCTCTGTTTCATACCAGACAAATTTCTACAATATACAGTTATACTGTTTGGTTTGAAAATTGCACCAACTACTTTTCAGCGATAGATGAATTATGAAAATTTGAAGACTGCCTAGATATTTTACAGCCATCTTGGTACCTTGTCTTTGCTTGCTTTCAGACTGCCTCCCTTACTTTGAAACTTGCAATGTGTGAATTCAGTCACACCACCATGAAGTACTTCTTCAAACAGGTTCTTCAGTACAGGGTACTTTTTCATCCACTAGATGCTAAAGTTCAGGCCATAATGGCTTTTCATGCATCCAAGACCAGAAGAGACCTTCAACTCTTCCTCAGGATGACTGGTAATGATAGGGGTTTTTGTAAAACATTTCTAATGTTGAGCTGCCTCAAATATCCTCTGTAACTCCACTTATTTTATGTGCTCTGCTAACTGTAAATCTGCTTTTGAAGCTGTTAAATCTTTGTGGAATATTCTCTGCTCCAGATTTCCAGAACCCCAAACATGGGATAGAACACCCTCTTTGTGTCTTTTCTCAGAAGTTTAACTGGCATCATTTGAACCATGGATGTATATCTGAGCCCATCATAGTTTTTATATATTGAATATTATGTTCAATAGCATGCAATGATTCATGTGGTGTTCTATGAATGTGTGGGGGTTTCAATTAAACATTCCTCTTTAGAAAAGCTCTGACAATGTAGTGGCTGTATCTCTGTCACTCGAATGAATCTTGTGAACCTGAAGTTTTCTTTTAAGGGAGAAAGTTTTACAACCTTTGCCATATTTTGTTCTATCTGTACCTTATGTTCTGTCTATGCTGGTGCATGTGTATGTTTTGTGTTTGTGGTTGACTCTATTGCCCACTTGCTATGTTTCTACCAATGGATTTTTACTGAATGTTCACCCATTGCCACTTACCTTGATTCTTGACTCTTTTTAAATATAACTTTTATATACAGTGGGTATAGAAAAGAATCACCACCTTTAAAATAATCACATTTTGTTGCTTTTCAGCCTGAAATGACGATAGGCACAGTTTTTGTTTTATCCAGTTGTATTTACTCAGTGCAACTTATAACATCCAAGTGAAAGATGAAACACCAACATGTAAGAAACAAATAAAAAGAATTAAAACACAGAATCACTGAGTTGAAAAAAGGATCACCACCCTCCATAAATGACTTGTAAACTCAATCAGGTGTAGCTAATCTTAATTCTTATTGGAACACAAAGCCAGTTGACTTTCAACTGTGATCAGCTGTGGTCATTTTGATTAGCTCTGCATGAAAAGAGCTTTCCTGGAGCATTTTTCAGTTCTTGGTAGTGCAACTGAAGTAAACAATCAACTATGGGTGGCAAGGCACTGTCAAAAGATCTCCAGGATAAAGTTGTGGACAGGCACAAGTCAGGAAATGGATACAAAAAAATGTCAAAGGCTTTATCAATGCCTAGAAGCACAGTGAAATCTATTATTAAGAAGTGGAAGGTATTTGGTACAACACAGACCCTCCCTGGATCAGGATGTCACTCCAAACTGGATGAAAGAGCCAGGAGAAAACTGGTCAGAGGCTACAAAGAGGCCTACAGCAACTCTGAAGCAGTTGCAGGAATTTATGACAAAGAGTGTTCATTGTGTGCATGTGACAACAATATCACAAATTCTCCACAAATGTGGCTTGTATGGGATGGTTGCAAGAAAAAAGCCTCCCACGACTGAGCTTTGCCAAAACGCACCTTGAAGATTCTGAGGCCACATGGAAAAAGGTGTTATGAGTCAGATGAGACTAAAATTGAATTATTTGACCTCAACACCAAATGATATGTCTGGCGGAGATCCAATACAGCTCACCATCCAAATAACACCATTCCTACAGTAAAGCATGGAGGTGGTAATATCCTGTTATGGGGGTGTTTCTCTGCAGCAGGGGCTGGAGCACTTGTCAGGATAGAAGGAAAAAATGGATGGGGTGAAATACCGTCAAATTCTTGAGGAAAATCTGCTGCCCTCTGTCAGAAAGTTGTCAATGGGAAGAAGGTTTATCTTGCAACATGACAATGAACCAAAGCACACAGCAAAACTGACCACACAGTGGTTGTAGGAGAAAAAGGTGAATGTCCTTGAATGGCCTAGTCAGAGCTCAGACTTAAACCCCATTGAAAATCTGTGGAATGACTTGAAGACTGCAGTCCACAAACGGTCACCATCAAATTTAACTGAACTTGAGCAGTTCTGCAAAGAAGAATGGGCAAATATTGCAGAGTCTAGATGTGCAAAGTTAGTAGAGACATATCCCAACAGACTAAAGGCTGTAATTAAAGCAAAAGGTGGTTCAACAAAATAATGACACAAGGGGGTGATCCTTTTTCCAACTCAGTGATTCTGTTTTTTAATTTTTTAATTTTTTTTTTCTGACATGTTGGTGTTATATCTTTCACTTGGATGTTATAAGCTGCACTGACTAAATACAGCTGTATAAAACAAAAATGTGTCCGTCTTCATTTCAGGCTGAAAAGCAACACAATGTGATTATTTTAAAGGCGAGTGATTATTTTCTATACCAACTGTATATATATATATATATATATGAAGTTAAAAGTTATATGAAGTATGAAGTTGATACCATTTCTGTTAAAGCAGTTTTCTTCTGTTTATTAGATAGAAAAGGAGTTAGGGTTAGAGTGTATTTTTGGTTTTCTTTTGTTTATAATTTTTTAGGTTTAGGTATAGTTTTTTTTTTATTATTATTATTATTATTATTGTAATACTGGAATACCATAAAGGTAGAAAATTCAGCCTTTAAAATCTTTTATTTTAGGTGTTAAGATGAATAGTATGGAAAAATTTATTAAGACTTATCTTATGCCAGTAAGATAAAATAAAATGACATAGGACAATAGTAAATTGATCCAAACACATCAGGATGGCTATTGTTCTTTAGCACTACACAAAGTATTTCAGAAGAAAATTAGTTAAGAAATGTTTAATTAAAGAAAACAAAATTACAGTACTCAGAGATCTTGTAAGCAATAGCATCTCTGTTGCTGATTTTCTACATACAATTAAGTAACTGTTTGTGAAATAAGTGAGCAACATCCATTTTCTATATTTTGTGGCTAGACACACACACTCCCTTTGACAGTAGGCGTTTTCATAGTGCTTACACAGACTGACATTTTGATTTAATTACAGCACCAATCGAATTCTTTCTCTTCCATGGATGGGTTTTTCAGCGGGGGGTTACTTTAACTCTCCCTTCTTGCCCTGTACCTCTCGCAAACCATTTTTTGTTGTTTTGACACTATAGTCCAGTGCACTGCATTGGAAATTAAACAACGGCTGTATCTAAATCCAAACATATTTACTTAATCCAAATATATTTGCCTGTATAGTGGGATAAAGTTATAGAAATCACAAGTAAATTACAAGGAAATTACAAATATTTTGTTCATGATTTGTGGCCAGTTGTGTGTTGTTACATGACTAATTTATGCACAAGAGAGCTACCAAAACATCAAGAGTTGATTCCACATTTGCATCTGGAGTGTGTTGCTATTTTCTCTCAACATGGGGCGCAAAGGAATGTCAATGCAAGTAAAATAAACTACCATGATGCTGAAAATTATGAATAAATCAAACACTGATCTAGAACATTAGGGTGATGTTTGTTATATTGTGAAGAAAAAGGAACATAATAGAACTCACAAGAGCACTATTAGATGTAGACATAGATGTATGAAAGAAGACTATCATACAGATAAGACTATGCCAGCATGACCTCAGAGTTCATACAAGATACAAACCACTGGAAGCCCTCAGAAACAGGGAGACCACTATAAGGAATGTTTCCTTGGCAGGAACTCAGGAACGTTAGTAGTGTTTCCATTAGAGGAACCAGGGCTCAAAGAAACTTTTTAGTTTTTACTTCAACCCAGGACCTATTAGGGTGGAGCATACTGAACCCAACACCACTGATATGTCAAACTTAAGTTTCACAGAATGACCAACATGCATTTTTAAAAAACTTTTGGGCCTATTGTGCTCTTTTGGGCTCCTGGCCACACACTTTTCTTTTATTCTACCCAGGCAAATGTCTTATACAGTTGGGGTAGACGAAAAAAAAGAAAAGTGGACTGAATGGGAGCCCTGGTGCCCATGGTGCCCATGGTGCTAGAGTACAGATCTTAATAAAAACAAGAACTGTGTTACAATCTAATTAGACTGGAAACTTAGATTTAAACTGTCCTTCACTCCTACAATCAGACTGGATAAAACACCTGATACTGTGTGCATATCAGCCATGAGAGGAAGCACAGGCCAGTAAAAGCACACCACATCAAGTCTACTATCTTTGAAAAGGATACTGGTTGTCTGGTTGTTCCAAGGAAATACACTCATAGCATTTTACCAGGCCTTCTTTCCCTCATCTGATGGCTGGTCACCTTTACTGTCAGAGTAAACCCTTAAAATTAATCTGCACTGTAAAGAACGACCCAGCACACACTCATATCTCTGGAATCACCTTCAATGAATCTCGGTTGTCATAGCACCTTCCCAATATCACAGCAGGGAAGAATGCTCCAACACAGCTTTGCTGTACTACAACTGAGAAACACTGTTAGCACTTATTTCTCCTTTTGCTTCTGTATTCTCTTATGAAAATTCTCTAAATCATACACAAACAGGCATGCACATTAATAATCAAAAGCAATTTCATGCTGGGGAGATGGATGGTGCAGGCATGCTGTATGGTGTCTGTTCACACTGTAGTATATTAGCTTCATTTTTGCGTGGGACCAATGCTTTAAGAAAACACAATATGCTACCAGCACGCACAGACACTTAGAGAATATACCAGGTCCAGTCTCCATAATTAAAATGTATATACACCCTTTTATTATTTAAATGACAGTTAATGACTGTTAATCATTTATTTTCTTTGATGTTTTGTGTGTGTGTGTGTGTGTGTGTGTGTGTAAGTGTGTGTAAGTGTGGGTATTTATATTTGTATTTAGATTCATTGTCACATCACAGAATAAACACTTTCTTCAGGTGAAAAAACAAGTATAAGCGGCAAGTGAATTTCTTAATTTGCACAGCTCCTACAGCAGTACGGAGCAGGTACGGAGAAAATAAAATACAAATATTCATGCTGAGTACATAGTATACATAGCAGAACTGTACTGAATTGTACAAGTAGGATATACAAGTATATATCAGTGTGTAGTGATGTTTGAAGCTAACAGTAATAAAATTACATGTATGCAAGTACATATTTGGGTGGGTAAGTAAAGTATGGAGTTGTGTAGTGCAGGACATACACTAAAGTACAGTACATGAGGCAATGTGCAGTCAAAGTCTGACTAGTGCAGTGTGCATTACAACACTTGCAGAATGTGGAAATGTGGAATCAGCAACTGGCACAACAGAATTTAATTTGATTTCTGCAAAATCTGACATAGTTATTAAACAGTTGACCAAAAACAAACAAACAAAAAAACTTCAATTATAGTCTTTCCTAAACTACACATAAGCCCTGTATACCATAGTATTATATTTTCCAGGACTGCTATGTTTTAAATTTGTAACACTTAAAATTACATATAAAATTAAAATTACAGTATATCTAGTTTCTAGAATTATACTGTTCACAAAGCATTCAATCAGAAGTGTATTTTTAAGACAAATGCTGTAATAATTAACATCCTGAACACATTAATATTTTCTTATGCATAAAGCCACACACAAAACAGAATATGGTAATACATTTTAATCCAAACGTAATTGGAGTTTTAATGTATGGTAATGTATTGCACTTACAGGGTTTTAGTGCAGCTGCTGTACTTACTGTGTTAGATTTTGATGGTTCAGGTATATTGCATAAATGGTGTTGACATTCAAGCATTCAAGGCAAAATCATGAATAGTTATTGCATAAGCTCTAGTTGAGGTGTATGGAGATTTGTATGTGTGGGCAGAACTGAATAATGTATACCCACTGTTTGTAAAATGAAGGGTTGTGCTTGATCTGTTTAAACGAAATCACCGCAATGCATGCTAAAGTACTACAGACTGAGCTAAGGTGCTGACCTTCTCCTCAAATTTTACTTTAATCACATCCTATTTCTACAATTAGTGTGCGGTTGTTTTACTTTTAGCTTGTAAAATCCAAATATAAATTGTTCTGCTTGTGCTGAAGACAAAGCATGTCAGAGGTTGAAAATAGACAAGAATAGCAAGTCATTATTTCATCTTAACTTCAGTAAATTAGAGAAAGGAGATAAATTATATGAAAAGAGAAATCCACACAGGAAAAGAAACACAGACACACACGCCTACAAAAGGAGAGAGACAGATTTGGGGACGTATGAATGCGGTAAAATCAGTGGGGACTGATTGTCTTTATGCAGAGACAGAGAGCAGACACTCCTTCTCATTATCGCCCACTGATAATGAAAATCAAGCCATCAGGTGGAATTTTGAGAAAGATTAAATAGCTAGACCTGGCTCTCTAATTGCTCTTTGTAAAATGTAATTACTACACAATTTATGATTAAATCCCTAAGATAAATAGTGTAGTCCATCAAAGTTCTATATGACTCCCGGTCCATGGTAAAGTACAATAAAATGTCAAAACACACACACACACACACACACACACACACACACACACACACACACACACACACACACACACACACACACACACATAAAGGTGGCGCTGTGCATATTTTATGTAAGCTGTCAGATGATTTTCTCAGGGTACATTTTCAGAATAATTAAAGTTGAAAAGGGGCCTTGAATCTGAGAAAGACTCACATGTGGATTTCCACTATACAAACTCAATCCAACAATCAAACAGTGTTTTTTTTTTTTTTTTTTTAAGTATAGTAGTTGGCACTTGAACAATGTTGGCCTAAAAATCAAGACCAGCACTTAGAATTTAGTTGCAAACATTTTCTAGCATATTCAGTTGTGTATACAGTAGGAGTGCAGTTATATCATACATTTCATGCAATGCAGAATAAATGGCAACTTTATTTCATTTTCTGCCAAAGAAACAGCTAGTGCTTTGCCTCGATTTGCAATCCATCACTGTCTGTTAAAGCTGGCAGAGAGAGGGACTGTCACACCCAGACTCCAGTGCAGTGGGTGGGAAGAATGTGAGAGGAGTTCATTTAAAAGAAACATAGAGGCTTTAATCTCCCATAGTGCACAAATGCCCTAATAGGCATGTGTAGTGTGCTCTGTCACACAAGTGTTGGACAAACAAAGCCCTGTAGATTGAGGGGGAAGTGAGTAAGTGAGGGAAGTAAGTGAGCTTCTATGCACACACACACGCACACACACACACACACACATACATACACATACACACACACACACACACACACACACACACACACACACACACACACACACCTAAACGCTGAGTCGGAACTGAGCTGAGGCTTCTGATTCACATTAGTGACAGCGATGGATGGAGAGTGAGAAAGAGTAGGGGAGAAAGAGATTGAGAGGGAGAGAAAGAGAGTGCTTTTGTGTTTACATGGGTCTGGAGTGCTGTGATAAGATGCCTATCCTGGAACATGTGTTTGCAAGACAATATGATGCCCCTTTGTCATTGTTGTAGTGTGAAAACTTTGAAACAGAAAAGCTGAGCTTACAGCAGACAGTTGCCATTTCTAGGAGAGCTTTAATGCGCTATCGGCATGGATTTGAACCACACATTAAAGACCAGCCAGGGTGCGCTGCCAAGATATTTCCGGATTAGGTTTCATATTAAAAAGACCTTCCTCTGCTTCAAACTGACACTGCGCTTTTCTTTATGGAATTAGGTAAAAGCTGTCCTGATCTAACCAAAATAACAACTTTGCAGAGAGAGTGAACTAGTGTACATCCAAAAGTGCATCCATTTACATTAACCACAAAATTGTGCATATGTATGTCGTCAAACTTTTTATATGTAATATTTGCTTGACAGTTAAAAAGATTTTACACATCCGTTGTTACATATTACGTCAGTATATGTTTAATATCTGCTGGCAGGTTTCTATAAATTTACATCAGAATGCAGACTCAGAAATTTACATTTTCGTGTGGAAAGATGCTGAGATGCTCTAGCCTGGAAAATTGGCTCTGTTACAAGGTGTGAATGTAAAATCTGAGTTTACCTTATTACAATTTCTAAATGTGCATTTTTGGAGTAAATGAACTGATAATTCTGGGGCATTCTCAGTAATAGCAGCTTGTGCCCACTTTTCTATGGTTGGTGTGTTGTATGGGCATGTTTTGTACGAGAAAGCTGTGATTGGTGTTCTAATAAAGATAATAGTGGCCCAGTAGCACGGCAATGATCAGGTCTCTTCCTGGAACCTGCTAGATGCCACCAATGTATTTTAATGCCTACATGAATCTGTTCCCCCTGTCAACTGTTTAGAAAACATCAGATAAATCAGCTCTGAAGATTTGTCCCTGGACCTGTGCAGAATCTCAATAAAGACCCTAAACCGCAAGCCATGGCCTGAGCCAACTTTACACACATCTCGAAT
The DNA here is from genome assembly GCA_023630585.1 of Cranoglanis bouderius. NCBI lineage: Eukaryota > Metazoa > Chordata > Actinopteri > Siluriformes > Cranoglanididae > Cranoglanis > Cranoglanis bouderius. Next base: position 7,042,875 of record CM042562.1, on the reverse strand, counting down.
TTTAATATGTAGGTTGCCAATTCTCCTGACAGAGCAGTTCTCCATGTGTGCTATATATTAGACCTGATTGGTTAGCTGTCATGAATTGTAGCTGCTTTGATTGCAGCGTGTGGATGTAATTTCTTTTGGTAAATGTGAATCTATCAAAATGTATCAGTGTTTGAGAAAAACAAGACTGATATTTAGTGTTATAACTAGATCAAAAATATTAAGTTAAGCCATTCATGATTTTACAGTGATCCTTGCACCATAGCTTAAAATTCAAATTACTGAGGACATGGCTTCTGTCACAGCATAGATTTGTTATGTAGTCATACACTCTGGTTTTCTCAGGAGATTCAAATTCCTGGATGGCACCAGATTTATGTAATTAACGTCCATACTTCATTCCCAGCCACCATTAGCTAAGGATATGTAGCAGATGCCTTGAAAAGGTGTTAATTGGCATGTCTTGTCAAATTATGTCTTCTCACCACTGCAACTGTTCTTTAGGGCTCAAAGTGGCACAAGGGTTGTGCAGACACTCAAACTTTATACATTATCTAATTACCAGTGTGGTTTTCTAAGCACCATTTTTATGGAAATAACTTCCTGAATCTTTGAGAGCCTCTGTTTCAATACTAGATTAAAAACCTACTTATTTAACATAGTGTAACCAAGATACAATTTGTTCTTTTTTTAACCTTTACTTTATTATTTTTATCTTTCCTATTTTATCTTTTCTATACCTATTTTATATATGCATGTTATTATTGTTTAATAACATTAAACAATAACAAACCTTGATTTTTATTCATTTTACTTGCTTTTTTTTTCTGTTTTTGCTGCTCTGTGATGCTGCCTTGAGACAATTTTATTATATATAAATAAATTTGCCTTGGCTTGCGGAAAAAGCACCCTCTTCTCTCTTGCATATAATCTGCACTGAGTCACAGGTATACCATTAGCACTTGATCCATATCCTCTCTCTGAACTCTGCGCCGTAACTTCTAAAAAAAAAAAAAAAAAAAAAAAAAACCAGGAGAACGGCTTGTGAAATCAATCATCTTGTTTTATGAAAGAAAGCATATCCAACATACATTTAGTTATATGGGTCTCTAGGGCTGTCAGGTTATCAGGCATATAGGTACTGGTTGGATTTTGTTGATTGGAGGACTCTGTGTTAAAGGATGAAGCCGTGAGATGATATTAAAATGGAAAAGCCACACTAGGGAGACAGAAGCTAAGTGTGTCTAATCGAGATGAATGAGTCTGTTCCCTCAAGCCTCCCAGCGGATGCGGCTCTACCCGCGCCCTCCACACTTCACTCATTAATTACCATGAATTAATGGTTTTATCCACACCTAGTAAATAAAAGATTGTCACACAGCTATGAATTGAGTGCCGCTTTTATTAAATACTGTGAAAATGTCAGCCGGTTAGAGCCAAATTAAAGGTACAAACAGATCAAACTCTATTCCAATCAAAAATAATCTTCATGTTACAAGATTAAATTAGTCACTGCCTGTTCCACCAAGGCTCAAGACATATTGTGTCACTTCACTGTAATTCCTAGATTAGAGGTGGCAGTCATTTGTAATGTGATCCTATAAGCACCTAGGAGACTGTCCCCTCAAGCCATGGCTGTTTGCAAAATCTAGCAAAACTGACTGTATTATCTGTCAGTTGCAGAAATGTTACAGGTACTGTATCATCATCCTTTGGTGACTTCTGTAGAAAGCTCTAAACGGTTCACACCTTTCATTTAGCATGGATAGGCTGAATGGAACACATATAAGTCTCCCACAAAGCAAAACACTGCAACAACCAGAAAATTATCACATTTATGGCAGACATGGTGGGGGGAGACCTACACTCATCGAAGGTCATGCCATGGACTCTCATCCATATGGACTCAATTTCCCAGTGTCAATATTTACACCAATACTGTGCAATATCCAACAACACATTAAGTGCACTAGGGTACAGGCTTCATCCACTTAAATGTGGTGCCATCACTTGCATTTCAGCTGTGTCTTATTAACACTATTAATCATCCTTTTCAAACCTCATCTGTATGTCTCCGCTCAAGGTTTGTTTATTTGTTTGCACTTTTTTTAAAGAATAATGTTCGCTAATTACATATTTGAGTGACAGCTGAAGTAAAGCTTGTTTACCGAGTCAGTTTACATTCTATGTAGAAAATGTAAATGAACCAAAGTCAATTTGATGTCACCCTCAATACTCAGAGTTTCTTTGGTATATTCCTGGTATATACAAAACAAACTGTTAATAAATAACACAAGCAATCTATGTGAATTTTTTTTTTTTTTAAATGGATACCTTTTCAATCTGAATTAACAGATTAACATGATTATAGTCTATATATTAAGGGTCAGCTAGGGGTCACCTTTACTTGTACACTATGAAAGAGAGACTTATTGAGAGAGAATGGGCTATAGAGTAGAGTATTGATTTTACACTGCAAAATCTCAATCAGTAACATGTGAGAATTGAGAAAGTGAGAATGAGAGGTTTTGTTTGGAAGGTGAGATATATATTGTAAAACTGCATATCTCTTAAGTGTATGTGACAAATGACACAGACAAGAGGGCCACACAGACAAGAGGGCAGTAAGTACAACAATGCAGCTTAAACATACACAACAAGCCATACAGTCATATCATATACAATAGACATTATTGGTGTTCATGGTTCAATGATTAAACAAAATTACAAAACAAAAAAACATTTCTAAATGTTATTAAGTTTTAAAATGCTTGACTTAACATTGAATGAAAAACCAATAGGATGTTTTTGTAGACATCCTAGCTAGTCATTCAATGTAAATACTATAAAAACTACTTCCCCTATAGTTAATAATTTCACAATAGTTACATTGGTGTAACGCTGAAATAAAATAGCCAAAGGTGACTGTGTGAGTGCTTCTACAAGAAAAATATATCTGTTCCCCCATTGTTTATATCTAATCACATGACCAATAAGAACAGTTGACAATTTGACTGATTGCTTAATAGTTCAACCATATAGAAAACTGTTTTAATTCCCACAACTACTATTACATATTTATTACAGTCTATGGTAAACATGATTTTAAAAAGTTAAATAAATCATATTGATCAACAATATTCATCGACTGCATATAGAGGATTTAACACTGAAGTTATGAGAATTTACAGTCAGTTTGTGGTGGCACTAGGGAATACCACCAATAGCAAAAAGAATGTTTGATCAGTGGGAAGAATAATAATGTCAGATCACATTTAAAAAAATAATCCAAATCAAAGTCTGCACTAAAATCCGCTTCTCATTTTTCTTCTTAGACTATTGAGATCTACTGATGGGAAGTTATGCTACTTTTTTTTTTCAATATACAGTGCTGTATTGTTTGAAGAAATGTTTTAAAATTTGTTTTTGAAAGCTCTTTAGAGTGAACAAATGTCAAGAAAATGCTTAATAGATATTTGCTATAATGTGTATTTATAATCACGTATATGATATTTGCTAGAGAATGGGGTTTCACATAGGTTGAAAATGGGTTTTGATTCCTTTATTGTTTCCTCAGTTTGAAGGTATATAGAGAAGTATACCATTAAATTAAAATTGATGTTCTGCATGTCACATACTGCTTATTGTTTAATTCCAAACCAAATGTACTGGAATAAAAGTCCAAACCAAAAAACCCAAATTACTCACTATGCTATTATAAATAAATTATACATATGCAGTTTCCATTGTGTAAGTTTCACAGTAGGAATGTCACCAAATACAAATAATTTATTTGGAATGAACAGAATAGAAGGCGTAGTATTCTTTTTTTTTTCTGTGCATCTTCATTGGTTTTCTCGAGTAGCCTGACCTAAACACATCCTTAGTGAGGTCCAAAATAAAACCATATTTATATACAAACTGACCTGATATATGCAAAAGAAATATGGTTTTATTTATAGAACCACTGCTCCATATAGCCCACGCAGGCCACAAGCTGTGCATACACAGGGCAGCATGTTTCTGCTTTTGGTCATTCTTCAGCATTATTAAAAGAAAATCTTCCAAGAAAATATAATATCTAGCCAGATATTATAATGAACTGGAGCTTAAAGCACCCCATTTTGACTCGCAGCAGCATTGTGTCTTAGTGCTGAAGTTCATTCTGATAGCATGTCCAGCAAACTTTTCAGTTCTTTCCGGGAAAAAACAAAAACAAAACTAAAGTAAATCTGATCAAAAATTATTAGGTGGCTGTTGTTGTCAAAAATAAACATTAGTTCCTGATTTGAAGAAGACATCTGTTTTTTGAAAGATAGTTAACTAGCTTATTCAGTCACAATAGAACTTTCCAGAAAGTTCCACAGAGCATTTGGTTGAGACTGCTTATGAACTTACATTTATGGCATTTAGCAGACGCCCTTATCCAGAGCAACTTACATTTATTTAATTTACACATCTGAGCAATTGAGGGTTAATGGCCTTGCTCAAGGGCCCAATAGTGGCAGCTTGGCGGTGCTGGGATTTGAACTCGTGACGTTCCGATCAGTAGCCCAACATCTTAACCAATGAGCTACCACTGCCCTACTGTCAACTTGAGTAATAGCTGATTAGCTGAGGGTGGGGAACTGCAGAATTTTAGTAAAGTTTTGTTCTGCAAATTGCTATTTGTTGTCATATTTTGTGAATGACTTCTTATTTAAGCAACCATAAACCTTTCGGTTTAGGCCACTTTTTGTTGAAATCCAAATACAGATACAGATGTGTGGAGCAGTAAACAGATACAAATACAAATAGTGTCATTTCGTTACAACCCTGGTTTATAGGCAGCTACAAAAAATTCCATCATACACACCACTGAATCAAACCTTAGGGGACACATAATAAAGAAGTCATGCCCACAGAGCAGGAATGTCCTATCCATGTGTACAAAGCATGAGGTGATGCAGCACACATAGGATACACCCTGCAGTGAGCCCAAGCTCCACATAGCAAATAGAGGGAAGGACTACAATGTACCACCCCTCCTTCTCTCCTCCCTCTATCCCCTCCCTGCTACCCATTGCCAGCCAGCCTCTGTGCCAGGCCCCCGATGCCCATGGCAGATGGCAGAGTGGGCAGCAGGTATCAGCCTCCTGGCACCACAAACATCTGTTATCATTACCAAATGCTAATTGCCATCAATCAGGACAACACCTCCATGCATTTGTATGCAGGGTTCATAAGTGGAGGTGTCTAAGGAGTAGAGGGAACATAAAAAGTGATGTCTAAATTTGCCCCCGAGCAATGGCACGAGCACACACTGCAGGAGGCACGACTCAGTTGGCAAAGTGTTCTGCTTGTTAATGTGCAGACTACTAGCAGAACTGTGAGGTACTATTCTGCCTTATCAGAACTGTGTGTCCTTTTGTGTAATGGTATCTGCCCAAAGCACATGCCAGGTTAAGCATAAAGGATCAATGTGAGGCTCGGCAAAATATTGTAGTATATGTTTACACAAGCATTCTGAATGTGTCCTGGCTTAATTCATGGGTCATGGCTCAAATGCCTATTCATTTTTCAAATTGAATCTTTTTTTTTCTCTCCCTTGATGATCACCAAAAGGTTTGAGGGCAAGAAGGACTGAATGAATAATCACTTTTAAATATTTTGACTACTATTTTGTCCTCTGAGGTACATGAGAAAGCCATCATAGTTTTTTTTTTTTTTTTTGGTCAGTGAAAGGAGCCATTCAGCCTGTCCCCATTATGTGGTGCCAGTTTGCAGGTGGGTGTGGGCTGGAGCCATCATCCTGAGCCCTGTGTTAGGGCCCTACACTCCTCAAGAGAGAAAGTGGGCTGACTAAGCAGCACTCTCTTGGAAGTGTCGGCCTAAGCTTGTGCCACATGCCACCTGTGCCAACAAAGAGCACTATAGCCGGCGTCTACTCCCCTGCTCACGCTGCCTGCTCACAGCCGCCCATATGTCACAAGCCCCAGGGGACAGAGCTGCCAATAAAGGAAAAGGGATGGGAATGGATGATGTCAATAATATACCCATGAAGCCCATCTCTAGGAAAAAGATTCTAAAGATAACCATGATTTTTTTGAATAATTTTTGAATAAAACCTACAGTTTGTGGCATTGCATAAATCCCTGTCAACTCATAGTATCTGTAGGCAGTACGCCAGACATCCATATTAGTTTTAGGTATATCTTGTGTTGTGTTTAATTGAAATGGAGCCAGGCAGCTTTCTCCCAGCGTTTTTGTTGAGTCTGGCTCCTGCCAAAGGCACATTTCTGCCCAATTAAATTACTCTCTGCTGGGTGGAAAAGTGAGAACGTCAGTCCTCATATTGCGTATTTTGTTGGAACACTCACATAAAAATTGTTGCCATAAACACTTGTGCTCGTAAACATGGGCTCCATAGCTGTAAAAGGGTGCATAAAATGAGGCTATGAGGACTGCAAACAACACTCTAGTCAGAACATCTGTTAAGTACCATGCAACAACATGATCCCAAAACACACAACAGGGACTTCATAAACTTCCAATGGTTTAATTGCTCCCAATCAGATTGTCTCTTAAAAAATTAAACAAGCTCACTCCAACTTACAGATGCACTAGATGATCTACATTTGAGCCTCACGTTCATAAAAAATAATTTAAAAAAAAAACAGTCTGTTATAAATTTGTTATAAAAGTTATAAAAGAAAAGACAGCTCGGTACTAAGGGTGATATTTACAACCCCAATTCCAAAAAAGTTGGGACGCTGTGTAAAATGTAAATAAAAACAGAATGCAATGATTTGCAAATCTCATAAACCCACATTATTCACAATAGAACATAGAAAACATATCAAATGTTTAAACTGAGGAAATGTACCCTTTTCAGAAAAAAAAAAAAAAAGGTAATTTTGAATTTGATGGCTGCAACACGTCTCAAAAAAGTTGGGATGGGGGCAACAAAAGACTGGAAAAGTATGTGTTACTAAAAAGAAACAGCGGGAGCTGTTAGGAACTAATTAGATTAATTGGCAACAGGTCAGTAACATGATTGGGTATAAAAAGAGTATCTTATAGAGGCAGAGTGTCTCAGAAATAAAGATGGGCAGAGGTTCACCAATCTGCGAAAAACTGCATCTACAAATTGTAGAACAATTTCAGAATAATGTTCCTCAATGTAAAATTATGAAGACTTTGAATATCTCATCATCTACAATACATAATATCATTCTGAGAAGAAATCTCAGATTCTGGAGAAATCTCTGTGCGCAAGGGACAAGGGTGAAAATCAATATTGCATGCCTGTGATCTTCGGGCCCTCAGGCAGCACTGCATTAAAAACAGGCATGATTCTGTAATGGAAATCACTGTATGGGCTCAGAAACACCTCCAGAACTCACTGTCTGTGAACACAGTTTGCCGTGCCATCCACAACTAAATGCAGGTTAAAGATCTAACATGCAAAGAAGAAGCCATATGTGAACATGATCCAGAAATGCCACCATCTTCTCTGGGCCAAAGCTCATTTAAAATGGACTGAGGCAAAGTGGAAAACTGTTCTGTGGTCAGATGAATCGAAATTTGAAAATATTTTTGGAAACCGTGGACGCTGTGTCCTCTGGACTAAAGAGGAGAGAGACCATCCGGCTTGTTTTCTTGTTATAGCACTCAGTTCAAATGCATGCATCTCTGATGGTATGGGGGTGTATTAGTGCCTGTGGAATGGGCAGCTTGCACATCTGGAAAGGCACCATCAATGCTGAAATGTATATACAGGTTTTAAAGCAACATATGCTTCCATCCAGTCAATGTCTTTTTCAGGGAAGGCCTTGCATATTTAGGAAAGACAATGCTAAACCACATACTGCATCTATTACAACAGCATGGCTTCGTAGTAGAAGAGTCCAGGTGCTGAACTGGCCTGCCTGCAGTCCAGACCTTTCACCAATTGAAAACATTTGACGCATCATGAAACGAAAAACAAGACAAAGAAGACCCAGGACTGTTGAGCAGATAGAATCCTGTATCAGACACGAATGGGACAACATTCCTCTCCCAAAACTCCAGCAACTGGTCTCCTCAGTTCCCAGACATATACGGACTGTTGTTAAAAGAAGAGGGGATGCTACACAGTGGTAAACATGGCCCTGTCCCAACTTTTTTGAGACGTGTTGCTGACAATACAAAATTACCTTATTTTTCCTTAAAATTCTACATTTTCTCAGATTAAACATTTGCTATGTTTTCTATGTTCTACTGTGAATAAAACATGGGTTTATGAGATTTGCAAATCATTGCATTCTGTTTTTAATTTACATTTTACACGGCGTCCCAACTTTTTTGGAATTGGGGTTGTAGAAAGACTCATGGAACAAATTATACTACTAATATAATACGTTCTTATAGGTTTATATCAGATAATGTTATTATTGTTTTTGTAATAACCCTTCAAAGCTCTTACGGGGAGCATGTCTCTTCATACATTGCATACAGTGTGGGTGGTGCTACATATAGCATTCATAAAAATCTTACCATTAACCTAATTTACAATTAAAAACCTATTTATTAAATTATATAGTTTAATAAATTAAGTTCATCTTATTACACAGTGAGCCTAAAAAATGGAAAATTGTAAATAAAAAAAATGCATCTTCAAAGCCTGTAGGTGCAATTCAATTATAATGTGTTTACAACTTAACACCGAAGCACCAAATGCCAGGGTTTTATTTTTGCCTAATGAGCTTTTGGGTTGAGGCGGTTTGTTAGATCCAGTACATATCCCTATTACACTACATCTGGGAGGCTTTGAATTGTGGAATACAATTAAGGAGGATAAAAAACATGGCCACTGTAGGCTGACTATGATTATCTTCCAAGAGCAAAAAAAAAAACCCAACAACAACACTTGTTTCCTCAAACTATGTTCTGCATGTTCAGTAGCACAACAATAATGATGAACATAGTATTATAAGGTTATCTGGTTTAACAAGGAATGGGGGGAAGAATCTTAATACTAAGCTCATAGTTTTCTTTCAGATTAACTTCATGCCACCTCCATGAATTATAGAGCTGGGTCACAGTTAAATCAATAGCTTTGTCTAGAAGGAGTTAAAAAATTAAAGAGTGAAAGTGCAGTCAACACTTCCTCTACTCCAGTCCACAACCTCTCTCTGAGGACAAATGTGGGTGAGGAGTGCCAGCTTCCCGGCACGACTGTGCTAACACAATCACCTTCATCCACAAAGACAGGTGACGGCGTCAGCAGTTGGGCTGCCAGCAGAACAGGCTGTTGCAGCAAGCCATACTGAGTGAGTGGGCCTCATCTTCATAGGCATGTGTGTATTAGCATGTGTATGAGGCTACTAATTATATCTGCTCTGTGTGGACATTGAAATAGAGGAATATGCTGAAGAAGATCTACTTGGCAGCAGCTGACAAGGAATGTGGCCTCATGGGTACCAGAAAGTCATGACCAATTTCTGCACTCTGCTCTTAGCCACACATCTGTAGACACACAGCATTTGATTGCTGCTAATGCCTGAACACATGGCTCAGAAAGTTTGGATAAGACATAGACAGCCATTGACCTGGACAGAGATTATGAGGAAAATAAGATCTGCCCCATTCGCCACCACCGACCCCCAGCACCCCCATTGCATCGCGTTTCTTTCTGTACTGGATCTTTCAGAACAGTTCATGAATTGTAGTGACATCCAAACCTCTAAAGGCTGCCAATGGTGATCAGAAAAAGAAAAAATAATATGCACTGTGAATATGCCATCATTATTGGCAAACTGAATGTATATGCCATAAGTATCCACCATCAAGGACACATCACTATAGAAAGAAAGAATAGAAAGTATAAATATCTTTTTATGGGAAGGAATCATGTGTTTTGTGCACTAGATGGCACATTGAACAAACAAAATGCATTTGAGACACAAAAATGCAAACTCCAGGAGCTTACAGTGTTGCAGTCAGAAAGTCAGATTGAAAATAAGGATCTGGTAATCTATAAGGGACAAAAATGTAAAGCAAGCTCAATTCTTGTGTGACATTTAATGTGCACATGCATGAAAAGTTTGAGATGAGCTTTATGCCACACTTTCCAATTGTTGACTTAAAAACAAAAGGGGGGTCAACAAGGGGGTGGGGGTGGGGGGACAGGTATTTTCTTCATTAACACAATGTAAACACAATGTGACACAATCCAGTCTCATTGTTAATTGGTCACTTCATTCAGGAATGGCTGACAGTTTTAGCCACTACGATGTTTTAGCCACAGATGGCTTTGAGGGTGGCTACTCTGAGAATGGTCACTGTACGCTGAATTTCCTGTTCTGATGGATGCCACTTTAACTGCTTTTAAAAACATGCCGACAGGTCTGGGGGAAATGAATAGGTGTCAGCCTGACTACTGATGTATAGAGGGCATGTGTCATCTTTTGGCAAGGTTGTGTGAAAACTAATTTCACATAGAACAGGCATCCATACAACAATGTATTTCCATTCAGCAGTTTCTGCTATGACTCAACCCTCCATCACCACCCATTCCCAAGCTTATCCATCCTTACTATCACAAGTAAAACTGTCTTCGGCTGTGTCAAAATAGAGTACAAAAGCAGTCACACTGAGGACAAAAACAAAGATGAATGAAGTAGAGTGGTTTCTCCACATATCTATAATCCAGTCTTTTGAAACAATAAAACAATTTTCTGTGGTGAAATATATTCAATAATTGTACAAATTAATCAGACAAAGTACTTTGGTTCAATTAATAAAACCAAAAACAGAAAGAGAAAATTCTGAAAAACGAAAAGTTACATACAATAGTTCTTGTGGTGATAAGAACCTTTGCCCTGAAGCTTAAATAATCCATGTCCAAAAATTTAAATACATAAATAAAAATGTTTAATTTAGAGTCCATGAATTAGTATTATACTAAAAGCTGCTACATAAACCCAATAAGCACTCCCTATGGCAAATGTTATAATCCACAAATAAGGATAAACTATTTTAATGTCTATACATAAGTATCTGTTAAGCCTAGGGTTTTATGTTTGTGGTAATGTTATTGTGCCTGTGCATGATAATGTCTGCTTAAATACAAATGTGCTTCAGCCTGTAACCCTCAGCCTTTTCTATGAAGCACAGTTAGTTCTGAGAAGTGACCAAAGCACCCATAGAGTATGTGCATCATACAAACATCTACAGTAAATCATCACTTATACTCTAGTGCCTTTGGGAGCCTTTTACTTTTGTATTTTCTCCCTTTTCATCGAGTTGCTATGCTGTCCCTCATGCTGAGCTTGGGAAATGAGCCTCTGTGTGCCAATTTGTCCTGGTCTTGCAGCCCGCTGTCCTCCATAGACCACCTGCCTAGGGTAGTCATTGGAGTGCAGCCTGACATACGCTCCCATGCAGGGGGGGTAGCAGTGCCCTCCGCAGGCCTTGACCCCCAACCCTAGCTGCCTTAATGGCCACTGGGCTGCCCTACCGTGCCAAGCAGCCAAGCATGGCTCTGAACCACCAGACACGAACACTTGACCAGCATCCTAATGATTTTGTCACCGTCCCATCTCTTGCTCCTTCAGAAAGATAAAAATCTTGCAGCAGGCATCATGCACCCAAGAATTCAACCTTCATGCATTATTTTCCTGAAAAGTTCTTCTAAAACATTACCACTGCTTATTATTTAAAACAGACTATCTCACCCAACAAACTTTATACACCTGAATACTGATTTTTGGAGCCAGTATAGGAACATAAAAATGATTTTTGTCAAAATTATGTGATTTTAGCAAGCATGTATAGAATGAATACCATGTATAAAATATTCATGCTATACGTATAAACAGTGTTTCCAGATGGAAGTGAATGCAGACTTTAGTCATGTGTGCACTTGATTCAGCAAGGCACAGGCCTAGTTAAGCATCTCAAGTGCACTTATGGATGCCCTCACCCTTACACATATCCCTCTGACTCTGAATGAGCAACCAAATCCTCCTTGGTGAGTACTTCCTTTCGACTGGGGGACACTCACGGGGTGACAAGCACAAGTGAAGCCCAGAATTTACTATAAATGTGAACCTAATTTAGAATTGGGAGGAGAAAATTTAAATTGCAACCAATTCCAAGAATACTTTCATTACAACAGTGGGATATGGAGACCTCTTGAAATTATTCCAGGAGGCTCCTGAAAGCTGAAGAATGGCTGCCGATTTGAAACCCAAATCAGTCATCCGACCCTAAGTATTCCCTTACTGCTCGTGGCTCGATTTCTGCCTCCCAGTGATTTCCCATCGTGCACTCTTGCAGAAATAACACTGAAAATGGGGAGTCCCTCTTTCATACTCACTCCTATTAATTACATTAATCATATGTTGTTGTTTTTTATTAATTAAAATCTCCATTATAAACTCTCTACAGTTCTCAGAGTGCTGTTATTGGTGTTTGAATATTACTGGTGGTAACATCAGTGTTTATAAATAATCTGAGCTTTCTAATTCAGTTTCTATTCTCCCCACTGGAATGGAGAACCTTTTTTTTTTTTTTTAAATTCAGATGCCTACCAGAGCAGAAAGGTTTCGTTGTGTACACTGGATGCTTTCAACTGATTCCTGAAACTGGGATTCAGCTCACAGAACTTCCTCTTGACTGGATAAGATTCTAAAAGAAGAAACAGAAAAGGATTTCTGAATTTTAGATAAACCAAGCAATTTATGAAATGTCATTAGAAAATCTGTATGACAAAAAGTTAGGGATTAATTGCAACATAATACTTTAGAGTTCCTACTTCTTTTGAATAAAATATGCAGAGTATTGTCACAGTCCTTATAGAAAATCAAAATGATCTGGTTGTCTCTGGCAGCAACTCCATGATCATCACCATTGCTCAGCTAAGTTCCTTCCCCAGCTACCACATAAGAAACCAGCAGAGGACAAGCACTAAGACATATACTATCTCGCTCCCCCTTTCTCCCTTTCTCCCTCTCTCTCTCTCTCTCTCTCTCGTTCTATTGGGTGGTGATTATAGATGTTTGTGACATAGAAAAACTGTTGCAGCCTTAGGGTGCAGAAAAGAGTCATCTTTTTCATACTGAACCATTTCATTTACCACCGCTATTCCTGTATGGACCTTACACTAAATCCTTCTTTGTTTCTGGCTGTTGACATCTTTGTAAAAGCATTGTAGTACCACAGTACTGTATGTCTTGGGTGCATTTAAGGTCAATTTAAATGCCAACAGTCCTCTTACGCAATGGCAACACAACAACAGTTTCATGATGCTCACACAGGTTTATCCTTTTAGCTTTTTTTTTTTTTTAAGCATTTACGGGTTCTTTAATTTGGTGGGAAACTAATGAATACAGTATTAGATGACCATCAGCTGATTTATCTTTCATGTGTCTAGTTTGTAATGTAACTCATTTGTGAAGTTGTTGGGCTAGAGAACTCTTGATAGCCAGCTAGTGACTAACAGGAGGTGTTTTCAAATTCAGTAATATCTGGCAAGAGTGCATGAGTCAAGCCCTGCTCAACTGATCTGTGTCTTTTTATCTTCTGGTGTGGGTTTAAGCTGAGTGATAACACTATCCAGTTTGTGCCATTTTTTTGACAGGCTGGGGAACAAAATACACAGATAACAAAATACTACATGGAGAACACGCAAAAAGAAAAGAAAAGGGAAGTGACCAGGCATTATAGTTTCTCTCTACTCTAGAACCAGGAATGTGCAGAGCCTTGGTGGAAGCTGCAACATTCAGACAGATCGGATGCATGCAGTGCGCTGTGAGATTACACTAGAGCAACCGTTTATCCTTAATGGTAGTAGGATATGCACTTGCGGCCTTGAAATTAATCTGCATCATGGAGAACAATGCAGAACAACCCAAATTATGAAATGTTCTTCTGCTAATAGGTTATTTAGGCAATATATAGGCAAAATTCCAAAATATGTGCTGCACTGTATAAATAATTGAAATTAACTCAAAAGTTAACTGAAAAGTTCTCTGTTCAGGACATGCTACTCATCAGCTGTTAGCTATCTCAACTATATCACAAAACTGTCTCTTCAATCCCCTGACCGAAATTCTTCAGAGTGCTTCAAGCATCAGCAGCCTTAGGGCAGGCGGCCCCTAAAACATGATGGCAGCGCTGAGAAAAGCTCCACTTTGGCTCCCAGTGTCCGCCCCTTGCCGCTTCCTGGCAGCTCACGCAATCCCTCTCCTCCAACACAGCATCCAAAAATAAAGACGTTCTCAGAGTTCTGTAATGAACTGTCAAGCTCTTCAGCTCCAGGCTGTACACAAAAGATACACACCTCAGCAGAGTCTAAACTACAGTGCAGGAAAGAGTTCATGGACAGAAAACACTTCCAGTCGTATATTACAAATCTGATGTAATGGGCTTCTATATATACAAGATGTTTAGAAATTTGAAGATCTCATTAACTTTTTTGGCTAATAGCTTCTGTACAGTTACACCATACTGTAAACAGTATTGAGCTTGTTATCATGATTCATTATTTAACTCTTTGTATGAGCAGTATTTAAAAGAATGTTTTGCAGAGATGTAAGCATAGCATGTAGAAACTATTTGGCTGCTGCTGAAAAAGAGAAATTCGAATGCAGTATCCCCAAAACACAGATATATGGTGCAGAATAGCTAATAACTTCCTAAACATTGTGAATTTCACAAAAACCTTGTTGTTCTGTGCTACTATCATTCTCTTGTTTTGCCAGAGGAGAATTAAAATACTACAGCCACAAACTATTCAGCCTTAAACCAATTACAAACAAAAGATGGTCTTTTACAAAACAAAATTTCTATTTGATTATTTTAACATCCACAGACATCTGCACACACTGAGCCTGAAATCCGATGAACAATTACTTTGCTTAAATTCTTCAGCTACATTAGCATAATAAAAAATGACAAGCACATTCGGAACAACTACAGTGATTGTGTGCTATAACTAGAATTTCACTTGTTCAGACATACCTGCCAAAAAGGATTATAAAAACAAATCTGTGTATATGTGTGTGCGTATGTGTGTATTTCTACTGGAAAGTAGAACAACCATGCATGAAACAATGTGGGATAAATTGGTGTAGAACACTGACATCCTTTCTAGCCAATAGTCATGTCTTTTGTTGCATGCCAGTCTGAGATGTGATGATATGTTACTTTTGGGAATTTTGCGACATGCTGGGAAAAACAATTCGCCTGCTCATGAATGCCTGTAAAATGAATGCAGGGATTGTGCGCATGTCATTTCTTGAACTGTTGCTCATTTTATGACAGTTGCCTGACAACAACTGCAGCGAATGCCTGAGAGCAGTTGGAGAGTGAAGGGAGAATTTTCATGTTGTTTCTTTAGCAGCTCAAGTGGTTTTTATGCTGTGGGGAAAGTGACCAGTACAGTATAGCTCAGGCACGACTGCGTGACTGCAGGCCCTCTGAAGAGCCTAGAAACTGCACCGGAGAAGCTGTAATTGTTAGGGTATGAATGTGTGTGGGCGTTCTTTTTTTCCCCCTCTGGTTTAGGAGGGCAATCTGTTCCATGCCACTGACCACTGCCACAGACTGACATGTTCTCGAGAGATTCTAGCAGCCATGGCACACTTTGACCCCTCCCCCATTTCCACCCCCACTTTCCCTCCACCCCACCAGACTGCTGCTGGAGCTCAGTGGAGTGAGACGGCACTGAAAATTTCATTCTCTCAGCTTCTGAAAGTGCTTTGCTTGTCGGTGCTGCAGCTCTCAGTACCTCTGTCCTCACGTAACCCACATGCAGAAACCCACCCTTCGCTAGAGTACAGTAAAATGTAGTGAAGACAGCGTGCTCTCATAGGGGTGGTACCTAACTGGTGATGTGTGGAGACAAAAGGTTTAGGGATGGAATTATAGGGAATTAGTTGTATCTGCCCTCTCTGCATCCAGTTTGCTGCTGCTGCTGCTCCCAATCATGATAACACTCCACACCTTAACCAGCTTTCCACCTCAGCATGGCCAAGAGGTAAAGAGCATAAAAATGATCAGGGATTTCGAAATTGGAGCATGGATAAACATACAAAGGAAAAGCTTGACCCTAAAGCCAAAACACAAAAAGGCACATAGCATTCTTGGGACAAAATTAATGTGTTCTTTTAAATTACATGGGTAATTTCAGTTACTGTTATATATATACTGTATTTTTTATTCATTATTTCATTCATTCATTCATCTTCAGTAACTGTCTCATCTTGCTCAAGGTCGCATGGATCCAGAGCCAATCCCTGTGAACACAGGTGGGAGACAGGAATACACCCTGACTGAGACACTAGTCCATCACAGGGCACCATGCACACACACATTCACACCTAGGGGCAATTTAGTGTAGCCAATGCACCTACTGCGATGTTTTTGGGAGGTGAGAGGAAACGGAAGAACTGTGGAGAGCAGAAACTCCACACAGACACACTGCTGCACCACCACACCGCTCATTTATTATTTATTTAATGTCATCTTGTGAGCATCATGCACCTGCTAATAATTAATGAGATTACTGGAAACTGAAGAATCAACAAATGTATATCCTATTATACATAGTAAATTATGGCCTAATATTAATTATTTGTTTTAAATTGAAGGTTCTTCAACATGGATACATTCATACTAGGGGTCCACAGAAGGCCACCTGTGCATGTGTAAAAGCTGCAAATGGAATAAATGTGGCTAATTAAAATAGTGTTTCTACACAGATGTTAACTGGGTTATTGTTCCACATGGGCGGATGTTCTAACATGATGTAAGACTAATCCCATCGAGTCACTGCTATTTGTCCCTTCCAGAGCTGACAGCTATAATCTGCAAACCTCTGTCAAACATATTTGCCAAGTATACAAAAAAAAAGTCAGAAAAGAAATATGGTAAGACTGAAGCCATCAGCATCTCTTCCTTTGTTACATTCTAAAGAAGAAAACAGATATTTAATTTTGCTGTCAGTGGTGCATGGCTAATTTGTGGTAATGATGTTTTCAATGTGTGAATGCATGTGTCAGAAGTATCATTGGGTCCTAAAGGTGAAGGGAGTATCAAAGGTGTGTTTACGTAAGGTCAACGCCTACTTCCTGGCACACTCTGGCTATCTGCTGCTTTTACACAGCAAGCGCATACTCAGCCTCCAAAGGCAGAAAAAGCAAAACACAAGCTCCACAATTACACTTGTCCTCCACACCAGTACTTGCACATGCATGACTGCATATACACACTAATAGGCGTAAATATTCATGGCATTTATATGTGACCCCGGCTTAGTAAAATCAACACATAACACTTAGTGTAATGCCTATAGGGTACAGCATGTTTATTTCCACACGTAAAGACTCACACATCCTCACAGCATGGGAAGTTTGAGAAAGCAATGGAATACATGCCTCAATTAGGTCAAAATGAAGAGTTGCTTTCCTCCCCCGGCTGCTCAAACATAACAGTAACGAGGTGGGTTAAGAAAAACCGCCTACAGGCCTCTTTTTTCCTGGGCTTAAAGAAATGCTACTCTGTGTGTGTGTGTGTGTGTGTGTGTGTGTGTGTGTGTGTGTGTGTGTGTGTGTGTGTGTGTGTGTGTGTGGATTCTGTTCTCGCTATCAAGCACACAAACAGCGTTTCCCCCGTTACTGAGCCAATTACCGAGATAAAGTGGACTCTCATGAGTAGGAGATTCTCTTCCTCCTTTCCCTCCCCCCCAAATCCAACATGACACAATGAATGTGACAGTTCTGTCAAGCAGGCCATTGTCATACACACAATGCCCAGCAGTGTGGGAGACTAATAGGTCTTATACAATCGCATTGGTCCATTTATAGATTGCAACACAGAGCAACTAAGTTTGTTTTAATGTCGTTTTAACTTAAAGCTTCTCCCCAAGGAAGGTAAGACGGATCTTATTTCCAAAGCCCAATTATTATCCTTAATGTTTCATTATTAGGATGGCTTAATGTTTCAGTCATAATTACAATTGCAAATTAGCACAAATCCACAACTGTGATCCAATACAACAGTGAATGCTTTATACCTATATATATAATATAAAAAAAAATGGTAAAATGGTCAGGTGTGTGTGTGTGTGTGTGTGTGTGTGTGTGTGTGTGTGTGTGTGTGTGTGTGTGAGGTAAGAGAGTCAGCTCCAAAGTACAGGGAATCCTGCAGGAGTTCTGGAGCTGATTGGCCATGGCACTTCCTGAGTTCCAGCCAGAGAAGGATGTGACAGTGTGAAGTGATGGACTCAGGGGAAGGATGAGAGAAATAGTGCTACTAAATAAAGTCACAACCTTCTCCACTGAGCCTTGTGTTAGTGTGTGTGTGTGTGTGTGTGTGTGTGTGTGTGTGTGTGTGTGTGTGTGTGTGTGTGTGTGTGAGAGAGCGAGAGAGAGAGAGAGAGAGAGACAGAGAGAGAGAGAGAGAGATTTTTAGCCCTTTCACAGGTCCTTGTTTAAATGTGTTCAACATGACAGAACGTTAACTAATGACTAATGTACCACTCAGATATAACACTAAAATCTGAACCATCAGTCTGAGGTTAGCTCAGAAGAAAAAGCCAAGTGAATTAATTGAATGAATAACGTGAACAGTGTAGACAGGGTAACAGTGTGGCCCTGTGGGCTACAAAAGAGAAATTTAAATGCTCTAATCGAAGCTGCCAGAGTAGCACTTCAAACAATGGTTTATTAAGAGGAGATCATTTACATCAGACATAGTTTACATGGTTTTCTACAGATTTTTAGGATCTGCTGAAGCCATACAAGCTTAGAAATGAACTGGCTCAATTTTCTTCCAGTGGCCACAGTCTGAATGTCAATTGTTTATCAATACTGAAGGGAACAAGATCTGACAACTTCTAACTGTTCATAAACATATATAAACCTGAAATATACATTTCATTTGTGTGAGCATATGTGCATGTGTGTGTAGACCAGTTCCAATGGAGTAAGATCGGAGTTGGACTGTTTATTATTGTTTGCAGCCCACTTGACTCCTGACAGAGACAGAAGGCGAGAGGAAGTGAGCTGGGTACCATTAATCATGTTCTAGGAGCTGCATTTCAGCAGCAGGGGCACACTCATCCACATTATCCATTTCCTGTCTGTCTTCCTGCTCCATAGCACAATAATAGAGACTAGGGGACAATCTGTTGGCCATGCAAAGCCTTACTCCATTGAGGAAAGGTCAATCAGACTGAAAAGTGGACAAGAAAAACTTTTAGCACAGGCTTAATCTGAGTAATTATTTGAAATACATTTTAGCAGTCGTGTTAAAACAGGTTAACAAATCAATACAACATTTCTCGACAGGCAGAAGACAGGATTTAAACAGCTTAGTGTAGCTTAATGAAGGGGGAAAAAAGCAGATGATAGGTCATTGGCTATGATTTTCTCCTCATCACTCTGAATATATGAAAATGTATTCAAATCTACTGATATTTTAAGATTTTAGAGTGCTTATAAAGGTTGTTACTATTGAGCTCTGAATGGCCATGATGAAGGCCCAAAATAGACTCATAGAGTAATGATGTAGCTGGATTACATCTATGATGACACATGCACCATGAAACATCATGTCTTACATATTGCTTAATAATTTAGAAATTATTTGAGGTGGAGACTTTCATTGACTTGGTCACAGAAAAAATAAACAAACAAATAAATAAATAAATTACAAAACAATACAATTATTTTATTTGGATTATAAACCAGCACTCCACAGTGCTTTTATATTTTAAAAAATATTTTAAAATTTTTTAAAAGTAAAATTCTTTAAAATAATTTTTGTTTGCATTTTAATTGAATTAGATTTTTCTACTTTTTCGTTTTTAACTGGCACACTTGAAACTACACAAAACAAAAATCACATCTATTTGAAACAGAGGCATTTTATTGACTGCTAAACAGACAAAATAGGCAGAAATGGCTAAGGGTTAAATAACTAATGGCAAAATACTTGTTAGCTAGCCAGGTAACTTAAAGGCACTTTTTTTATCAATTCATGATGCTAAATGCAATGCTAATCAAGCCACCTGATTCTAATTTGTAGGAAAATGGACAAAAACATGCATAGAAAACTATCACTCATGAAAAAATGAAGCAGTAATGTGACAGAGGGCCAGTAAAACAAGATGGCTGATATACAGCAATATGTAATCAGCAAGGGAAACATAATCTGTGCTACCTGCAGCACCCAGATGTGGGGGCCCCAGCTGCTGCCCAATTAACTATGTTACTCTTCATACCTACGTGCATACAGGCTGGGACTGACAGCCATTTTCAGCCCATGCTGAGCCTAAATATCTAATTGCACAACAGATGTTGTAGCATTTCACACTTTGTTGAACAAATATTTCACAGTGTTGAAAACAGAATGAGACAGGCAGCCATCGTTCGAAATGCAGATACCTGTAGCCTCCTATCTATACAGACAGAATGGTCACACAGTTACAATTCTACAGTGAAGTATTCTAATATGATTCAACAACAATGATCAGTGATGTTATCCATCAGGAGATGGTAAGTAGATGAAGAAAGCCAAAGAGCTCATACTCACAAATGGAGCATTCTTTGATACATTTTTGCCAGATCACCTGGCAGGCTAGATTGAAAGAGGCATTGTTGCTCACTGACTGACTGAATGACAGACAGACAGACAGACAGAGTGTCTGGCTGAGTACCATTGTTGAAAATATGCATGCTTTATGAGTCTAGCTACACTGAAAAAAGGGAAGACATTATGTATAGTTTACATAAAAAAAACTGTTTCATCAAAACATGATTTTATTGCTTATACTAAAATTTATTTAAACAAGTGTCTAATTAATTATGTAGAGTGAGTGTGATCAATTCATGTAGAATTAAAATGATCCAATTATGTTATAAAATCTTGTGAGGATGTGAGTGATGACAGGAAGAAATAACGGTAGTATTAAACTAACATGATTAAACCATTTGTGGTAAAATAGTGCAGCGCTGCCTCACTACCCAAGCAATCTGGGTTTGATCCTGTGCTGGGGTGAGTGATTTTATTCAGGGCGTTGAAAACGCACAATCAAATCACAGTGGTTGTATGAATACAAATTGTAATGTAATTACAATGCAATGTGATGTGACACAATTCATTCATTTGGAACCAATGTACGCAACTCAATTAAACAAAATTTTATTATCAGACCACCTAGCGGCCTTACCTAGAAAAGGCATTTTCACTCACTGACTGACTGAATCCCACTGTTGAAACATTCATGTACGATGTGTGAAAAGGGGTAGGTCAACAGGCTACAACTTTTTTTTTTTTTTTTTTTTTGTAATTCATTTCCAATTTATTTGCATTCAAGAATGGATCACTTTTGCGCTAATGTAAAGGATTGTTGAAAGTTTTATCAATGGATTACCAATTAACTAAAGCCAACGAAGTTAACTACGGTAAAGATGGTGGTTGAAGAATGAAGTGCTTTGTAGACGTCCCTACATAAAATTTTACTGTAGTCACAATTAAGCATGGAACACAGAAAACTCATTCAGGTTTCTCACCATACTCCAACCTCACACTGAAAGGGTGCTACAATAACAAACATCAACAAACATTGAGATAGAATTCTGGAGATTGTATCCCCTGCTGGTGAGGAGGAGTAATATCCTGAATTGGTCTTATGGTGCTTTTTTTTTGCTTGGTTTTTTTTTTTTTTTTTTTTTGGGGGGGTCACATTTAAAAATGATGAAAAACTGAAAACTCATAGTATTAGAGATGTGGCAAAATATGCTTGTAAGAGAACCTTGATATTCATCATATATATGGTGCTGCAAATAAGTGGATTCTATGCTGAGCACATCTGCAGCAGGTCAACTAGATCAGCATGGGGGAATCAGGGGCACTAAAAGCATATATTTTCCAGGTGACAGAGTTGAATGTACAACAGTTGTTGAACCAGACACACTTCAACACCATCAATAACAAAATGTAAATAACAAAAACCTGTGCAAACTGTGCCACATAGAAACATAGAATCCCTAACCCTAGGGTAAAAATGCATGGCTGTGACGTGAGATCCATTATAATGAAACTAGTAAAGAAACAGCAATTATTTAAGCAATGCAGATTTTTATACTCATCAAACCACTTAGTGAGCCCTTGTGGATGGCTGCATAGATAAATCACAGATATTGATTTGCAGTGACTGATATGTCCAGCTGGTTAGCGTTAATATAGAATACGGGAATTCTCAGGGAAGGGGAGCGACTGTGTACCCATAGTCTTATCCTCGCAGAAAAGAGTTTTTAAAGTAGCACAACCTCGAAAAAAGTTGTTGCAATCATTTCAGCTATGAGCTGTGTAACTGATGTGTGTAGTGCAGCTGGTGATGGGGCTTGGAACGCCATAGTTGGAGCATTTAAGTGTTTCACACCACTGTGAAGTGTTTAAACATGTTTAAACATGCATGCCAAAAAAAATGTGATAAATGATAGCCCGGACAGGAAATCTGCTTGTCCTGAGTGCCTGGACTAGTGATTTGTCCACCCCTCATGAGTTCAATGAAGAGTTCCTCTCAATTTATTTATTTACATTATATTATATAAGCCAATTTAGCAGAGAAAGAATGAATCTTGTTTTCTAATAGCTTTTTACCATTACTACTGATCCTCTGGATTAAGACTTAGACGTTATTACAACAAATCATGTAAAATTGAGTAAACATTGCGTGATATACTATAATGCAACAAATTCTATATACTTTATCTAGTGAACGTTCAACACCTTTTTACAGGTTTAACATTTATACTGTGCTTTTTTGTCCACAAAATCGAATCTGTCTTTTCTGGTTGTAAACAGCAGAGAAGTAATTGGGTGGAGGGCTTTCCCTGTATTCCCATAGCATTGTTATAAATGAGCAAACACTGTGAAAACAAAGTTGGAGAGGAAAACAGGTCATTTCCGTGTACTAGACATCTCATTTTACGCCATCATATCAATGTCTTCTGGTGAGATTTGGGTGTGTGGGCTCAGGCACACATATCAAGAAGAGTGATTGCATTGTCTGTGCTCAGTCCTCCTCCCATGTTCGCTGTTGTTCATGCCATTCAAACAGGCCTCCCCTCCAGTGGCTTGCTCAAGCTTGAAAGTGAAGGAAGGGAACCATGCAAAGCATGTTTTCTCCCTCTTCTCGTCCCTTCTGTAAAGCACCAAGAGAGGGGCGATTAGTGTCTGCTGCCTCTCAGAAAGTTCCAGATCGTGTACCAGGAGACACAGAATGTTACCACTGTCTTGACAGCTTGAAAAAGGAGAAAAAATCTTATGAAAAAAAGAGGAAAAAGACACATGATGCAAAGCACACAAATGTGTAAAAGTATCACAATTCTGTTCAAACCCGACAACCTTAGAGCCATTTCAAATTTTCCAACGGAATGTGTGTTTAAGGTCAAATTTGCATTTAAGCTAAATCACTACAGCATGTTGAAGTGGTCTAACCAAAGCCACTATGACACTGCAGTGCAGTCCAGAGTAAGCTCTGCGTAATTTAAGGTTTTCTCTAGTTACCAAGTGACATCTCAGTCCATTACTCCTTTGTTAGTGACAGCACATTAAAGAGCAGCAGGTGAAAAGACTCAGTGAAAAGTAGAAAACCAACAAGGACTGGTCAAGCCCTTTCATGTGCTCTTCCTACTGTTCCTTCATTACAGAGCAAGCCAAGGCTAATTAGCCAGACCCCATGCCATCTGGTAATTACCCTCAGATGTTATCCCCGCAAAAAAATTAAAAAATGATAAAGCGCTTGAGAGATCAGTTATTCTTGCCTCAAAGGCTCCTTGCAACATTATGCTAACAGATGTCAGGCACGGCCAGCACCAGCCTTTTCTGAAGCAGTAGAAGGCCTCCTGGACACTGGCACTCACAGATGAATGGAAATTGTGGAGAGGTCTGGACTTTCTCTCCCCAATTATTTTTTTGGTAAAAACAGAGCAAGTTAGAGATTATGTATAAGGAATAACAATAGGCTGTACTATGCTAAGAAAGAAAACGTTACACTAAACAAAGATACAACATATGCATTAAGCTGCCAACATAAACATAAAAAATATCTTGGGTTCAGGACCACCTGATGTCCTGCAAATGAATATTACTCAACCTATCATATGATGATTGAAAGAAGCAGGGTTTCCTAGCAGTCCTGTAAAAGTTATGCCCACACATATGTCCCTGTTTGGCAGCCTATGCCTGACATAACATTTACCTCACCAATTCAACAAGACCAAGTCATTTCCACACACCAGCCCCATCTGTTGCCCTGTACATATGCAATGATGTGAGGTAGTTAAACGCATTTAGATCACTAAGAAGGGAATCATGAGAGAATGCATGTGGATCACCATCTTCATGAAAAACCAAATCGCATCCATTATATGTGATTAAGCAGCTTGCATGGGTCCTCTGTTCCAGCAGTGTCAACTAATATCCTTAAAATAACACAGTAAAGTCCATGGTGTGAAAAAGCAGCAGGTATAATCATCAAGGTGACCTTCTCCTCGCAATATTCACACCTTTAACACATTTACACAAAACCATAGCAGGAAGCTTAACGGATTTTATTCTGATGTGAAATGTAGTGTGTTTGTGTGTTGTAGGTTCATGACTGAGTGATTTGGTAATTAAATAATAGTACAGGGTTTACCGAAACTAAAATGGTATCAACACAAGGTTGGTACTTAAGCCACAATTTATTTCCACCCCAGGCCTAGAGGAGGTAAATGAGAAAATAATGGCATACTTGCTTTGGTTTACAAATAAAGCCAAAGGCTAAGATCTGAATCTTCTTTAACTGGAATCTCATCACTTATCTTTGTTCATAAAAGTGTAATCTGTTGATAAATCTGGACAGGCTCAGAAATGTTTACTAGGTTCCCATTATTTTCACTTCTTTTTCTCTTTGTCTTCAATAAATAGCTGGAGCCTGCTTCAATGCTGCAGTGACAGCAGCAAATGCAGGGAGATTTGAGGGTTTGTTGCTGTAATGCAGGGGAATGGATATGGAGACATAGAAAACTACCCTGAATGTGATATAATCCCTCTTTCAGACTAGCATTATGTCAAAGTTTTGAAGCGGAAAGAATCACCATGGTGTCAGTACTTGACCTTCACACAAGTAACGAAAGAGAAATCATATCTGGATTGTTCCTGAAGAGAGATCTGATCAGATCCGACAAAAAGGAGATGCTTGGATGTGTTGCTGCATAACAACTACTTGGAATAATGCAGGGAAAAAGTAAAGGGAGAAGAAACAAGTAAACAAAGTTAACTTTAAGCTTTAAATATGCAACGCATGAGTGCAATATTTAAGACCTCAGTAGCTGTGGAAAATAAAATGAAAAAATGTTAGAGACTCTCCAGAGAGAACTGAGACCCAACTAGTAGGGGTCAGAGTCTAAGCTTATTAGCCATAAATGGTGTCTTCCACAGGTGAGGTTCAACCGGCTGAAGAAATCTGCAGTGATGTGTCCACGCTAATGGACCACTGCCCTCTGAGCACGGAGAAGCATCCTGCCTAATTACCCTTATCTAGCAGCCAAACAAACTGCAACAAACACACGCCTGTATGAATACATAAGCACTACCGAACTCAAAAGGAGAAAAGTTCAAGCACTTATTGTAACCTGCAGAAGTGAAATGCATTAATGGCCTGTAGGTTCATTTAGCATGCCGTGGGCAGTGCTGGGCTTGGTAATTAGTGGCAGTGACCGGTCAGCAGTGTGGAGGCCTGAGCAGAGGCAGGTTGATCAAGACGCCCCTCCCTGACCCCCCCTCCCCACTTCAGCAGCTCCATTGCATCCTAAACAGCAGCTTGTGATTACCATTAGCAAAATAAGACAGGGCCACCCTGCTGACATGCAGTACCAAGCTGCTCCCCCCTCCTCCTCACACACCCTAACAAGCACACATCTCTGCCTCCCTCAGAGACCTACACTGCATCACGCTCAACAGATAACATCCCAATTAAAGTTCTGTTCTTAATTATTTTGTTACACATTATCACTTTTCCATGCAAATTTTTACAATTGTGTTCTATTGGCTGAAAAGAGGTAAACACTATTAACAAAGGGAGAAAACGACACCTGTCTAAATCAACAGACCATCTCTCTGCATCCTATTAGTGTGTACAGTGTAGTTACCCATAACATCCAAGAAGCATTTGAAACTGCACTTTTGTCAATTATTCTTTTCTTGTCAGCCAGTTGTATTTTGTGTAGTTTTGTTTTAGCTTGCACCTGGAGACATTTCCAACCACCATACAGTATATGTATATATGTATACATACATACATGTATATCTATACACCAATCAGCCATAGCATCGAAACCACCTGGCAAAACAGCTCTGACCATTCAAAGAATGGACTCCACAAGACCTCTGATGGTGTGCTGTGGTATCTGGCACCAAGATGTTAGCAACAGATTCTTTAAGTCGTGTAAGTTGTGAGGTGGGACCACCATGGATCGTTTGTCCAGCACATCCCACAGATGCTCGATCAGATTGAGATCTGGGGAATTTGGAGGCCAAGTCAACCCCTTGAACGCTTTGTCATGTTCCTCAAATCATTCCTGAACAGTTTTTGCAGTGTGGCAGTGCACTTTATCTTGCTGAAAGAGGCCACTGCTATTAGGGAATACCGTTGCTATGAAGTAGTGTTCTTGGTCTGCAACAATGTTTAGATAGGTGGTACGTGTCAAAGTAACATCCACATGAATGCCAGGACCCAAGGTTTCCCAGAAGAACATTGCCCAGAGTATCACACTGCCTCCACTGGCTTGCCTTATTCCCATAGTGAATCCTGGTGCCATCTCTTCCCCAGGTAAGCAACGCACATGCACCCAGCCATCCACATGATGTAAAATAAAACATGATTCATCAGACCAGTCCACCTTCGTCCATTGCTCCATGGTCCAGTTCTGATGCTCATATGCCCTTTTTTCAGCAATTTGTGCTACAGTAGCTCTTCTGTGGGATCGGACAAGATGGGCTAGCCTTTGCTCCCACACGCATCAATGAGCCTTGGGCATCCATGACCCTGTGGCCGGTTCATCGATTGTCCTTCCTTTGACCACATTTGGCAGGTACTAACCACTGCATACCGGGAACACCCCACAAGACCTGCCATTTTGGAGATGCCCTGACCCATTTGTCTAGACATGACAATTTGACCCTTGTTAAAGTTGCTCAGATTCTTACACTTGCCCATTTTTCTTGCTTCCAACACATTAACTTCAAGAACTGACTGTTCACTTGCTGCCTAATATATCCCACCCCTTGGTAGGTGGCACTGTAAGGAGATAATCAATGTTATTCACGTCACCTGTCAGTGGTTTTAATGTTATGGCTGATCAGTATGTATATATATATATATATATATATATATATATATATATATATATATATATATATATATATACAGCATATCATAAATGGATGGAATGACACTAAATTGTCTTGTCCACGTACAAATGTAATGCAAAGTGTATTGCAGCGCTGTGTGTGTGTGATTTCAGAGGTGTATTTAAATGAGTTTGAAATGTATACATCCATAACAAGAAAAGGCAGCCATATTAAATATCCATTGAGAGGCACACATGCTTCTTTCTGCCATTTCATTTCTGTAGCTCATTCCCCTGATGCTTATTAGGACAGAGAACACAAAGACGATCAGATCAGTGCACCTCTTCCGCCTCTCTCGCTGTCTTAACTAGCCACTTAATCTGGCTGCACTACACAAAAGCATACAAACTGCCTCCGACTTCAAAGCAGGTCTTAAGAGAGACACCAAAGAGGAGTTAGTGCTCAAGTGAATGTAACTAAAAGTCAATTACCCAGACTATAAAGGTAATAGAAATGATGTTGCCAGTGCTCAGACACCACTCACGTTCACCTAGGCTACATCTCTCTATCCTTTGTCCTTTATAGCTAAGTCGTAATGAGACTGAAATGGAGATAGGGCATGTTAAGCAGCCACTCAGGTAGATGAGCTATTTCCTCTGTTCGTGTGCTGGGGAATTCTGGGATTATTACAGTTCAGCCAACATAGGTCAACATATACAGTTTTCATCCAAATGCTACACATTCATGCACTGCATGTTGCATTGACTTTCTGCTTCACACAAAATTGATCCGTGTATCCACACTAAATGAACATAAATGTTTTAGTCAGGTACCTGCTGGTTTAGGTGCTCAACAACCACCACCCCAATCTAATTTGCTGGTGCAGGATACTGAGGGGATGCAATGCTAAATATATTTAGCATCTTACCCAACTCTTAAGTTTACACTCATGTTTTAGACTGCTGTTTTAGGAAATGAAGAGTTTATTGCATTTCATTCCATTATATTGGTCACAAGACACACTTGAAAAAAAAAGAGGAACCTTCAAATACCACTGAGATGCCTCAGACATTATATGTATGCACACATACGTGGGATTCTGAGAACACAACGAATTATATGGAGTGTGTGTAATTCAGACAAAAGATTAGTCAACACGAAGAGAAGGACTCATATCTACAATAGCGTGCAACCCTGGTGCTTACTCAGTAAGGTTCCTATGATAAGCTGCATGACAATGAACCAAGACAGCTGTTTCCTGCATGAACACCCCTTAAGAAAAAAATCACTTGCATTTCACATGTAATCATATGCTTATCAAATGTGATTATGTGAAAAATGTTAAGGTGCATCTTGCCATTATGCCTTGAAATTGCACGTGACATCATGTGAATAACATGTGATCATGTGTGAAAGTAAAACCACATGACCTACTTGAAAATAAATCAGGAATCCATGTGGAAAAAAAACAAAAAAAAAACACAAGTGCCACATGTGACAAAAGTGTCTAAAAAATATGTCTAAAAACCACATATTAAGAATTCACATGTGATGTTTGTGTGACTTTTTTGTAAGGGATCTTTAAACATAATAGCTATGCAGCTGTGAAACATATCTTCCTACCCAGTCAATTCTTCATTCCTAGGCAATGCACACAGCAATGCACCCATGTCAGGTTAATTAAGTATAGTTGCTCCCACTGTGATTAAAGGTAGACATTTCTGTGGTAATGTGATGTAAATAGCCATCAATGATTGCTTTCACACTATGCTCACCATGCCAACAGACTCTGAGGAAAGGGTTCCCATGCAGTGTATGAGACATAATGGCTCATCTTAACCCCTGCTCAAAATTGCACTTAACTTATTGGTTCACATATTGTGTCCCTGCCTCTTCCCTCTCTCATTTATGGTTTGATAACATCGATTGGCTGGTCTGAGCCAGGAAACTCCAAAGAGACCAAAACAATTACAAGGAGATAAGCCTATCTACTGTAATTAAGCACTTTTGTCTACCAACACAGGCAAGGCTCCCTTTTAGGAAGGAAATAAATTATCCTTCAGAACATAACACCTCTAAAATATAAGGACAATTATCCAGTATTAGTTCTAAATCATACATGTTCCAACAAGTAAAAGGACATAGATCAACAATACAATTTTTATTTATTTCTATAGAGCCTTTAAGAATAGCATTGTCAAAAACCGGCTATACAGAAATCTGGATGTAGATTTAGATCCCTAATGAGCAAGTCAGGGGCAACAGTAGCACGAAAAAACTCTGAGATGACAGGAGGAAGAAACTTTGAGAGGAACCAGACTCAAAAGGGAACCCATCCTCTTCTAGGTGACACCAGATAGTGGGATTATAAATCATTACTGAACCATATTTGGGTGCTGTGACAAAACTTATACATAAGCAATCTTCTATTTATATTTAAACAAAAATTACTAAGACAAGCTCACTAGTGAGCAAGGAGACAGCTGGTGTCTAAAGCTGGCAATTAAATGATGAATTTAAAGAAAGATGAAAAGAAAGAAATATGCATTAGATTAGAATACCTCCTACAGTCTGCAGTACAATCATATGTTTTTTCAGGTACATGTAAATACATACGTGCATACATGTATGTTAGAAGCACTGCATGATAAATTATCACGTTCACGCTTTTAAATTGCAGTTTAAAATTACATTTCCTCTATAGCTACCTCTACTTTATTGTTCAGAAGCTTGTTTATTTACTTTATATCCTAAAGTCTACCAATTTTACACTGAATTACTGCAATGTGAAGCTTTCCATCCCTGGTGGACTTTTTATAATTTTCTAAAAATTTTCAAGGCATGTTTATGCCTTTTCGTTTCTTTTTCTATGCTGGAAAACGACTCAGAAGTTTTGAAAGAGAAAGAATTTTAATATGCATACCATAAACCTAAAGGTAATTAGCCTGGGGAGAAAGAGCAGCAAGGTTTGATTCGTTGCCCATTTGAACCATTGTAACGGTGCAGGGCTTGGAAGTGCTGCATTAAAGACAAGCCCGAAGAGTGCCTTTAGGGACAGAGGATTCTGCAGGGCCACTTCCCATTGTATGCTTTTTTTTAAAAACCCAGTACCTTCACCCAGCATTTCCAATCCATTTGTCTACCTTGTTCCTTTATCTATCTACAGGGACGACCCCTTTTTACCAGCCTGCCCTCGCCATCGTTTTCAATTCCTAAAAATCTGCAATTCCCAAAGCGTGGCCATGCCTTCAGAGGCAGATAAGAGTACTTGGCATGCAGAGAATTATACCACAGTAAACAACAACAGAATCTCCTTTGTGCTATTCTGACATTTCACCATCAAGTGAAATGCAAATGCATGACCCCTAGGTGAGCCTTTCTACTCACGGTTTTGATGGTGAACAAGGACAGAGTGATACTCGAACATCAGTGGCTTGTAAAGTGGACAAAGAAAGCAAGGTGGATATCTAGAGCAATGATAATATCAGACTAATAATTGCTAGTGGTACATGATCAGTACATCACACACAATATACCCTTCAATGTGCAACAATAAAAAATATTAATACACTTTATAAAGCACTTTCCATACATGTGATAGCTCAAAGTCCTGTACAATAATGTACTAAAAATTAAATGCTAAAACTATATATTATATAAATATAATGCACAGAATAAAATAAAATATTAAATGAAAATATAAGTATAAATATAACTACAAGCAGCAATTAAGAGGCCAAAATATTTTTGATCCCACCAAAAATATAATTTGGCCCCACCCCTTTGCAATGGAGGAAAACCAGAACCATTGTCACATCTACGCAGAAATGGCATTGCTTACAAAATCAGGTAGCACAGGTCAGCCTACAAACCTAGCCACTGACTACAACACCCAGCCATCACAAACTCTGTCATGTTCAGGTTCACCCTGAATCTGATTGCACACACCTGGAGTCTATTACACAATCACAGCCACACTATTTAAGGACTCCCTGTTCACAGGGTTGACTCATTTTGGATTTGTTTGCAATTGTTATACTAAAGACTCTTAACTGGCAACCGTCAGCATTCAAAAGGATGTATACTAAATTTTATGCTAATAGGTCAAGCAATTGCTGAAATATTGCCTTACTTCCTATTTTCAGTACCCCTCCCAAGTTGAATTCAAAGCTCAGATAAGGTGATGTTGCTAAACACGTGCCAAGTTGGGTGTCAATACATAAAAGTGTAACAGAGAAATAGCCTCACTTCCTGTTAGGCAACTTTGCTGTCAATTTCTTATGCACATTATGGACAAACTGTCCTGTATATCAAAAACCCACAATGCTGTGATGCAAATTACGTGGCGACTGAATGAAAATTTGTAGGAAAAGAAAAGGTTTATTTTATGTTGAAAATAAATTAAAAATGAAAACATTTCCAATATAGTGGAAACCAATATCATATGTTAAACTCAGCATGACCCAAAGAATCAGAGGAAGGTGGAATCACATTTTTATGATGTTGCGTTGCAGAGTTATTATTGGAAAACCTATGTGAAAATTTGCCCTGTTGGTGATACTAGAGTGCTTGAGAGGCATACACCGAAACCACTGTGCCAGTAGCTAAGACTGTCCTCTATCACTGTACCAGATTTCATAAAAAGTGTACAAAGCTTTCTGTGAGATGCTATAGACACCCCTGTGGAATATAAGAAAACAAAGAAGAAAACATACAATTACAACAGGGTGCATACACGACTTTGGTGCTCTGCCCCTAAAAATAAGCATAAGAAACAAAAAGACACAAATATGGAATAAAATGAAATGTACGTAAAATAGAACCAAAATTATTCAATTAAAAAGAATAAGATCATTCAAAGAGGTTTAAAGTAGTTTAAAAAAAATAAAACAAAACCAACCATAGGAAGTACTTATTTAACAACAATATCTAATTAGATGGCAAATTAAAAAGATATGTTTTCAAATACTTTATATATATATATATATATATATATATATATATATATATATATATATATATATATATATATATATATATATATATATATATATATATAAGTGTGCAGAGCTTGACTGTTGAATGCAAAGTGGTATTGAGTTTCACAGTTTTGAAATATAAGTGAAGTAACAAAAGGACGACTCTCCCCTTTTTGTCTGGATTTTAAATGGGGGATTTGAAGGCCAAGATCTCAGGTCACATAATAAAATGTAATACTTGCACCTGAATATGTTTCAAATAATGTAATAACACAATAAGTCCCAGAATAAGGGGACAGTGGTTGGCACGTTTGCCTCACACCACCGAGGTCAGGGGTTTGATTCCCTCCTCTGCCCTGTGTGCACGGAGCTTGCATGTTCTCCCCGTGCCTCGGGGTTTTCTCCAGACACTCTGGTTTCCTCCCCCAGTCCAAAAACATGCACTGTAGGCTGATTGGCATCCTTTAATTGTCCATAGTTTGTGTGAGATTGTGCTCTGCAATGGGTTGTCACCCTGTCCAGGGTGTCCCCAGCCCTGTGCCCCGAGTCCCCTGGGATAGACTCCAAGCTACCCACGACTCTGTGTAGGATAAGCGGTACAGAAAATGGATGGATGGACCCAGAATAAACTTAAGCTTTATATGTCCAGAAATAGAATCCTTCCATTAAAAGTGAGACCAATACAAAAAAAAAAAACCCTTTTCCACTTGATTAACACTGACAATTATTATTTAAAGGTCCAATACTAAAAAAAAGTGTTAATGATCATAAACTAAACTTTCTGAAACTAAATCTGAATCTATGTCTAAACACTGCTTTTGAAACTTATTTAACTTTGAAGCTTATTTATTGATCATATTGATTTAAAAAAAAAAAATTAATGCATCTTTAGATTTACATACAAGATATTGATGTGGTCTGTCTCTCCAAGCCCACCACAGACAGAAACAGGTCAGAGGTTGTTGCAGAGGAGCAGCATGACCGGCGGCTCTCAGTGGAAGAGAAGAACGACACACGAGGATCTGACAGCCAAG
Organism: Cranoglanis bouderius; assembly: GCA_023630585.1. Classification (NCBI taxonomy): domain Eukaryota; kingdom Metazoa; phylum Chordata; class Actinopteri; order Siluriformes; family Cranoglanididae; genus Cranoglanis; species Cranoglanis bouderius. Next base: position 7,009,499 of record CM042562.1, on the reverse strand, counting down.
CAGCAGTGGACAGACAGGCCCAGTGTGCGGGCAGACGCCTAGCTAAAGGTCACGTTAGGCAAGATGGGACAGCTCTGGCTGTTTGGGACATAGAGGGACGATCAGAGCAAGACAGGAGGCAAGCCGTCAGCCCGTTCCGCTTGGCCAGCCCTCCAGCAGTGCAGACAGAATATTTTTAGCTGTGGGGGGAGTGTGACAAGCTGTTAATCTCCTCCAGGATGGGCGAATGACAGGAACTTCAGCAGCACTGGGCTTTGTAAAGGACACACAGGCATGAGCAGACAGGGTAACGAGCGCTGTCAGGTCTGGTCAACATGCTCTGGTCAGGTGTGTCACAAACACATTCTCCGCTTAGCTGCAGAACACTGCTCTATCACTATTAGCATAGCAGATCAATGAGCGCTCCATTTTTGTGATTTCAACTTTCTGGCAGGTCTTTTTCAGCAGCTTGGGTATGCAGAATGATTACCATCCCACCACAAATATATTATCTCATCTATAACTGACCTGTGAGCATCGTGGCCTGTATTAGCAATCTCCTATTTTCACTCAGGCATGCTAGTCTGTAACTGCAAATCTACTAAAAATTAGGAGAAAAGGACATGCATATTATGGAAGCATGTCTACGAAGATGTGACATCACAAATTATCTACAGTGCTCAGTTTGAGGGCACTCAGTTCTTTTGTATAAAGAAAACATACATTGCGATTGAACCATTAATACTGAGTTTATTGAGGTCAATCAATATTTCCATATCAGATGTTGATAGCAATGTTAAAACAATTTACAAAATAGGCATATGGGTACATAGTTTACATTTTTACATATCAACAAATATTCTTAATTTGTTTAAAAAAAAAAAAAAGAAAAAAAAAAGCCATATGGTACATATCCTAAAAGAATCACACCATATTTTCTTCTGATTAATGTCCAACAATGGACACTTAATGCCCTCATGATCCATGTTCAGTTGGTATAAGCATCATCTGTTTAACACCGCTTGATTACTGAGCCATTTTCCTACAAAACAACCAGTTTTATTGCACATGAAAGCATGCTATTGATTTTTATTTTCTCCTCCCAGGACTTTAAAACGAGACATTGACAGAAGACTGCTGAACATTACCTGCAGCGAAGCTGGTTTGATCAATGCTTCTAATTGATAACAGACCTAAATGGATCCAGGAGATGAAAACAAAATTCATACAGCTCCTAAGCAGAGATCCAAATAAGCTTAGACAAGGGTGGATACTAGTGTGCCTGCATGTATTAGTAGGTGTGTAGGCGTGGGCAGGACTACAGCAGGAGCTGACTGAATTCAAGCGAAATTTCTTGCACAGTATTTTCTTGGCTTTGTTCACAAGCAGTTATATTTTTGTTCACAATATGCTCAAACATAAGATGTAGATAAGAAGTTTCTAAAAATACAAACTTTTAAAAACTCGGCCCTTCAAGCATCACTAATGTCTAAAGCAGAAGAGGGCAATATAATCGAGGCCTTTATTGCATATTATATCCTTATTCATAGTAAAGCTAGTATTAAAATTTCAACTGGCAGATCCTGTGCTCTGCCAGATTTTCATCCTGCACCTGATCAATAAAGGCAAAGCAACGTAACCTGCCATGAATGCACCTTGACAAGGCCATGATCCCCAAGGTCTTGCCCAGAGGCACAGTGCAATTATAGCAGCATAACTCACAATGACAAATGGCTGCCCAGAATCCTAAGCACAAAATAACCTGGTCGTTGTATGACATCACTCACATACAGTGGAAATACCCAATTATGAAACTTTCTCATATTAGTGAAGGAGAGATATCTGCAGAATGCAAAGGGATCTGAGTGACAGATTAAGTTGATGCTCATGCAGTCCACTGACCATATATTGCAACAATTGTCCACATCAGTTGCTAGTTAATAGTTAATAGTTGCTAGTTAATACAAACTTTTGTTTAACTTTCATTTGTTTAAGCAAAATGTGTAAGGAACACTACATTTTAATATACCTTTTTCAGCCAAAGGTGTACATAATAACTGATTATTCATTTTAGATTCTGGTAATATGAATTCTATGTGAAGATAGCAGGCAGGTTTATGCCCAGGTCAGAGATTTCATTATTCATTTAAAAATGATTTCTCAAACATTTTTCATTTGTCATCTGAAAATAGCTTGGATCAAATTAGATTAGAGTTCTGACACAAATATCTGCCCCTGAACTTTTACAGTGCTACAGGAGTATTGATATACATATATAAGTAATTCAGTATAAAGGCTGTCTTGCTACAGAACAGGAGTTCCTATTTATATTCTGTCGATGTGTCCAATAATTTTATTTCTAGATAAGAAACCCACAGTGTTGTAATCTGTCTACAGAGTTTAACATCCATTTAAAATGGCACAAATATGCCACATGCTAGGACTAGGATCAGTTTTAAGCAAAGAGAGTTCCAGAACAGCAATGACTGCCTCTGATCTTACTGCTAGACTTTTTATTTCCTTCCTAACAACTTGTCTTTCATAACTGATTTGGACAGTAATGCATTTTTGCGATGGATATGCCTTTTAGTAGCCAAGCATAAATATCATGAATGGGTAGCATGCTGCTTTTACATGTTGGGAATGTTTTTGGTGAGCTTTTTAATTTCACACTACATTAAATCTTATACAACACAGGCGTGTGTAAATAGTTTTTTTTTGCAATACCCCTGTTGGTTATCTAAATAAGACTCATCATAAAAATTGGCATCATAATTTTGTTTATGCATAGAAAAGTGACAAAATTGACAAAAAAAAAGCTTGACTCCTGTTGATTTCCAAACATGCAAATGTGTTTCTCTCAGAAAAAAGCACCATAAAATAAAATTATTGAAATCAGTACCATGTAACTTACTAGTTTATCTATACTTGTTTACATAATCATCAATATGTACCAGTCATCTCATAAGAATGCATTTGCTACAAACTATTGCTACAAAGAACCTGTCTCCCCCAGATAAACAATTCTATAGGTTAAACACGTCCTAGAAAGGAGAAGTGAGATGTCACCAAATGCCACTTATTATCAGTATCTGCGTGTTTCCTGAAACATTGTTTATCAGAGGGCTTACAGAGATGGTGATGATATTGACACACAACTCCAGAGATAAGCCACTTCACATCCTCATTGATCAATGCTTCTGACAATCACCTGGAGACAAACACCGACTGTTTTGCTCTGACAAAGGCATTGTATATTTAGACAAACTCAAGTACACACAGGAGCACAAATAAACCCCTGATCTTTAAGGGCACCTGGGCCTGCTAAAAAACATCCAGCTTAGTCTTACCTGATAAAAACTGCCAAAACACAAGTTAAGCTGGTCAAAGACCATCTTTACCAGCTTATACTATATATTATTTCCAGCTTCCTTATAAAATTTTCTAATCACTTTACTGTTGTGTGTTATTTTCTATTTTCTACTTGCTGTGGTGTAGAATTAGTCATAGTAAACAAGATCAAAATTCAGGAACTTTTCCTTTTCTATCAGCACTTACCATCTGGCAAAGCTTGTTCACCAGCATATCCGGCTCGGCCTGTGCTTTGGCAACTAGTAGCAGGTCAAACTAAGTGGAATTTTCCAGAGTCATCATTGCTTTTGTATCAAGTACATAATCCCTATCGCTATGGAGTCCCCTCCAAAAGTATTGGAACGACAAGGCCCATTCTTTTGTTTTTACTATGAAATGCAGACATTTGGTTTGAGATCAAAAGATGAAGGAGACGATAGATCATAATTTCATTTCCTGATATTTACATATAGATGTGTTAAACAACCTAAAACATGGCATCTTTAGTAGCAGACCACTCAAATTTCCTGTGAGCAAAAATATAGGAACAGATAGACTTAAAATAAATGAAAGTAAATAACACTTACTATTTGATTGCATATCCCTTGCTTGTAATAACTGCATCAAGCCAGTGACCAACTGACATCACCAAACTGTTGAATTCTTCTTTTGTGATGCTTTTCAGGGGATGTTTTTCAGTTGGTGTTTGTTTTGGGGGGGTTTCTCCCTTCAGTCTCCTCTTCAGGATGCATGCTCAATTGACTTAAAGTCTGATGATTGACTTGGCCAGTCTAAACTTTCCACCCTTTTCCCCTAATGAATTATTTTGTGGTGTTGGCAACAGTCCTTGTTGCTGTTTCCTTTGTGTTTTGGGGTCATTGTCTTGCTGTATGTTGAAGTTCCTCCCAATTAGATTGTATGGATTTGTCTGTAAATTGACAGACAGAATGTTTCTGTGGACTTCTGAATTAGTGAGCCCATTACAGAAGCAGACATGCAACATGGTCATCATGTTGGTTTATCCTTTTTAACAAAAAATGCAGTCTTCATAGGCAAAACCCAGGGCTCAAACCAAGAGTAGACATTCAGAGCTATTAATTGTTTAAACAATCAATCTAATTTATTTTTAATCACTTGATGAATGGGTGGGTTAAAACAAAAGGTGCCATGTTCTAAGTGAAAACTGGAAATGAAAACTGAAATTCTGATCTTCTCATATTAATATTTTGATCTCAAACCCAAATTTCTTTAGTGTATAGCAAAAACAGAAGAATTAGCCCTGGTGTTCCAATAGTTTCAGAGGGGAATGTATACTTCTGAATAATTACCAAAACACTTTTGTTTTTGGCTTTTAAGTTGTTGATACACTTTACTGCCTGTCACAGCATTTTCATGTGACTGGAATCATGGCAGGAATTCTCCTGATTAAAGGGAATCTATATACACTAAAAAGTTTGTTAAAATAAAAAATCAGTTTATTGCAGATGCACAACCTAAGAAGAAAGAACATAATATCTACTAATGTTCATTCTGCTCTATTTCTATACCTGAGGTAAAGAAGCCACCACAACAACAACCTGCAAGCAGCCATCAGCATATTAGTATTGGGAACTATAATAATCTGTCAATTACAATTCTGTTTCTTTCCCCCTCTAACCAGCTCAAAATTGAATAAAGTGGTAATCATCGAATTAAGGACCCCAAAACAACCCTTCCTATTCAGACTGTACCAAAGCTCTACATTTCATAATGACTGTCTTTCAATAATAAACAAGAGAAATAAATTAGATTCTGGCATGCAAGTACATTTATGCAATTTCATTGTATCCCTCCTGTGCGGACTTCTCTTTCCCTCTGATACAAAGAATGAGCTCAAAGTGAGCGCTCAGCAAGATTCACACCGAATAAATGAAATAGTTTAACACCATAACAAGGAGAATAAAAGGCCCAGAGCAATGTCATACCCTGACTGCATTTTCTCCTGTAGCACAAGAACACCACTTATGCATGCCAGACATTTTCAGCTAGAACATCTTTGTCCAGTTAATGAAATCGTGACCATAAATTGACACCATACAATGCTGTCATGTTCAAAAGGCATAAGGAATTGAATATCATTTTTCACACTAGGTAAGGATAAATCCTTTGCATTCACTTAAATAAGAGAGGTCTGATCTAGTCTGACATAAAATATTAGCCTTATTTACTGTAGAAATTGCCTTAGATATTGCTGTTATACTTTTCACTTCTTGCTGTTTATAGTTGAATCTTGTTAAGTCTTTAAAAGGCATTCATTCATCTTCAGTAAATGTTTTATCCTGGTCAGGGTGCAGTGGATCTGGAGCCAGTCCTGGGAACAGTGAGTCTGAGGCTGGAATACTCCCTGGGTAGGATGCCAGTCCATTGCAGGGCATCAGGCGCACACACACATTCACACCTAGGGCCAATTTAGAGTTATCAGTCCACCTACTGGCATTGTTTTTCCAAGGTGGGACAACCCAGATGACACCCAGTCAAACACAGTAAAAAAATGACACTCCACACAGAACTCAGGATCAAACTGTGCAGCAGCAATACTACCCACTGCACTTCAATGCCACCTGTCTTGAAGACACCTAAAGCAAGCCAGGGGCAGTATTTGAACCTTCTCAAAAACAGCTTTAATTTCCTTTGAATTACAGTTAATTTTACTGACATGTAAAGGCCTGTTTTGCTTGAGATATCTGTACAATTACAGGATTCACAGTTAGAAAGCGAAGATAGTGAACAAACTTCATCAGGCCAAAACTCATTGTGGAACCTACTAACATGGGCAGTTATCCATCTCACCAGTTCATAATCAGGAGTACCTTCCAACATTACTGTGTGAACAGTTATATGATTAACCATTAAAGGAAGACAAATCTCTCTACACATTTTACTGACTGCATGAAGTCAAACAATAGCAAAATCATTGGGTTTCTATGTGATAATAAACTGATGAAATAATGAATTGCAAGGTTCTTTAGATGAGTGCTCTCGGAATAAAATGCAGTCATGCGCTAATTATTTTCCAATTTGGTGGTGTAGCTCAAAACTCCAAGGACAGCTAAATCAATTGCTATTTTTGCAAGGATGAAAAAAATGTAATACGTTAAAATTGATTAATATAGTGATATGCTATGGGTGAACCTTTGGACAATTCAATTGAACCTTTGGACAATTCAATTGAATCTTTGGGCAATTCCAAAAAAAAGAGAGTGAAAAAAAAAGAGAGTGAAATACAAATGGATATATATATATATATATATATATATATATATATATATATATATATATATATATATATATATATATATATATATATATATATATATATATATATATATATATATATATTCAAGCTTACATAATTTTGTATAAAAAATAAAATATGCGCCTGGACTTATTTATGGACTGTACAGGATTGTGTACTGCAGTCATATCAAGCCAAAACTGACCCCTGTCTAATCATAATGCATCTTATGAAATGCTGTCAACATTAATTAACAGAAATACATTTTCATGTTAATTTGAAAAGAAGTACATTTTGCCACTGCAAAATTTAATTTTTGAAAACAGCTGCTGCAGATTGAAATCCATGAAACATAGCATCTGGAGCACATCTTCAGTTTCTTTAATTGATGATCTACTCCTGAGCTACAGCACAATCTATGTGTGTCAGTATACTGTACAATACCTTCTGTCCTCCGAAACAGTCAGGACTGGCCAATGCGACCATATTAGCTCAAGGAAGATGTCTCACGCTGTATGTATTGCACCAGGTTTTTCAAATGCCAGTTCCACAGAGCAAATAAAGGAAGGCATCATCCTCCATTTTTTGTCCCCATTTTGCATGGATTCTTCAGGAGAACCCTGCCTAAGGCCTCACAGGCTGTTGAACAGCAGCACTCCAGTGTGGCAGTGAGAGTTGTTTGCTGCTCTTAGCTGGGGACATGATAGAACAATGGTCTGACTGGCATGTTAAAAAGTTCTCTACCTAACTTCTCTCCTGGCAGGGCAGGCCAGCTCTGAGGAGACTTCCCCTAGTCCCTACCTCTCTGAAAAGATGTTTAATCAAGCCCTGATTAGGTGCTGCTAAAAGTCACCAGAGTGTTGTTCCCTGGTCACGTTTTTGAGTACAAGAGGCAAAAACAGATGAGAAAAGCCTCTACCTCAGCTTCTATTTGACTTTCATTTTAATTATTTATTTGTTTTGTCCTCCTTGAACACCCTGCTCATTAAATCAGTCCTACTTTCTCAATGCTTCTTGTTGTTTTTTTCTTTTTGCTGTTACTATGCATTCCTTTCACATTCACAAATAAAAGTATGTTTTATGCTCAGAACATTTTTGTTCCTTCACCTCCTAATTTCCGTATTCAAAATATTTCTGTTATGAAAGGAGCCTAAAGGAAAAACAGTCTACTTCCTTGGGTTTTATCCCAGTTGATGAAACTGTAGAACTTAAAAGACTCTTGAGGAAGTTGATAAGCACTAATTAAAGAACGTGTCGATTACTTTAATATTCAAAAGGTTAACAAATAAATTAAATTGATTCAGTCATTCTTCTTCATTAACCACTTCATCCTGGTCAGGATTTTGGTGAATCCAGAGCTTATCCTGGGGACACTTAAAGTGATGTGTGAATACACCCTGGACGTGAGCCAGTCACAACTAGGAGCAAATACCACCTACTGGCCAAGCCACCTACTGCCATGTTTTTGGACAGTGGAAATAAACCAGAGAGCCCAGAGGAAACCCATGCACACATGGGGAGAACACATAAAACTCTCAGACAGTAACCAGAGCTCAGGATCAGACTATAATATAAAGTCCCCTCCAAGCCTATTGGAACAGCAAGGCCAATTCATTTCTTTTTACTTTAGACCGAAGACATTTGGGTTTAAGATCAAAAGGTGAATATGAGAAGAGAGTTTAGAATTTCATCTTTTATTTCTTGGTATTTATATGCAGACTTGTGAAATGACATAGAACATAGCACATTTTCTATCAGACCACCCAATTTGTAGGTGAACAAAAATACAGGAACATGTGACTGACAGGTGTTTCTTGTTACCCAGGTGTGTCCTGTTAGATTGAGTGTTTACACAAAAAATACTGTACTGAATAATGTACTGAGCAACAGACAACAAATGGGTCAGCCAAGAAAATTAACAACAGCTGATGACAGAAACAATGTGATAGCTGTGAAGAAAAACTCAAAAACAACAGTCAGTGACATCACCAACAACCTTCACAGGGCAGGGGTGAAGGTATCACAATCCACCATTCAAAGAACACTTTGAGAGGATAAATATAGAGGCCATACCACAAGATGCAAACCACTCATCAGCAGTAAGTATCAGAAGACCAGATTGGAATTTGCAAAGAAATACAGAGCTGAGCCACAAAATTTCTGGAACCAAGAGTAACTGCTACCAAAGTGATGGAAAGGCACAATTAGTGTGGAGAAATAAAGCATCTGCTCATGATCCTAAACATACAAGCACATCTGTGAAACATGGTGGAGGTAGTGTCATAGCTTGGGCTTGCATGGATGCTTCTAGAACAGGCTCACTAATCTTTATTGATCCTGTAACTCATGATGGTAGCAGCAGAATTAACTCAGAAGTTTACAGGAACATTTTGTCTGTCAATTTACAGAGAAATGCATCCACCTTTATCAGGTCCAAGGTAATCGGGATAAAGTAAACTTTACCATGCAGTGAGACAATGATCCAAACACACTGCCAACTCAACAAAGGACTTTATCAGGGACAATAGTGAAGGTTTTAGACTGGTCAAGTCAAGCACCAGACCTTAACCCAATTGCACATTTCGCCTCCTGAAGAGGAGACTGAAGGGAGAAACCACCCAAAACAAACAACAACTAAAACAGACTGCAGTAAAAGCCTGGAAAAGCATCACAAAATAAGAAACTAACAATTTGGTGATGTCAGTGAGCAAGGGATATGCAACCAAATATTAAGTGCTTTAAATTACTACAAGACTTACCTGTTCAAGACTTATCTGTACCTACTTGCGTAAAAATTGGGTGGACTAATACAAAATGTTTTATGTTGTTTAACACATCTAGATATAGTAATACCAAGTAATAAAAGCTGAAATTCTAAACTCTCATCTCATATCCATCTTTTGATCTCATACCCAAATGTATTTGGTGTATAGCACAAAAAAATAAATTGGCCTTGCCTTTCCAATAGTTTCAGAGGGGACTACATAATAATATACTTATAATAAAAAAGGTTTTTATTTGTTCTACACTGTTTTTTGTACACAGATTTATTTGATTATCATTTTAATATAAAAAGGTCAAATGGGGCCCTGATGTGTACATGGCTGTGAATGGTGCTGGTGTGCTGATGTAACTGACTCATTACACAGAAGGCTTAGCAGTGGTTGAGCTCTAGGTGCATGCAGGCATGGAGGCTGGTGACAGCAGTTTGAAAGCAGAACAGTAACCAGAGGCTGAAAGAAGGCCTTCCATAAGGCACAGATCACCAGGTGGGGAATTCAAATCCATTCTCCTCACAATTCAATTCATCAGGGTGTGTCCTTTATCTGCAGTAATTTCCAAAGGCTCAAGCCCCCTCCTCTCTGATGAATGAAATGTTTCCGAGAGGTGTCATCGGCACTGCACCGAGGCCACTGCATCCCATTTTGTACTCTTTGTTTATTTCATCGCCTTTCTTTTCTATTTTTTTCCCCTCTGCCTTGTCGATCCTGAGATAAGGAAACATTATACGCCCAGATCAGCAGATACAATGGGAACATATAACCTGGGGCATAGCAAGTCAAGGTTTTGGGTGATATTGGATTACATGAAAGCCATTGGTCAGCCAAAACAGCGTACAAAAGAAGTAATGAAAAAATGTAGACGAAATAGAAAAAAATTGATATTGATATATTAAGCTGATGTTTTTTCCCCCATAAGTAATACAAAGACAGTGGTACCAGTGATAGCTCGTTGGTTAAGACGTTGGTCTACTGCTCAGAAGGTCATGAGTTCAAGCTCCAGCACCACCAAGCTGCCACTGTTGGACCCTTAAGCAAGGCCCTTAATCCTCAACTGTTCAGCTGTATAAATGAGATAAATGTAAGTCACTCTGGATAAGAGTGTCTGCCAAATGCTGTAAATGTAAAGACATACTATTTCAACTGTCTTACAAATCTTATTAAGCTAAAAGTACAATGAATATCATATTCAATTTATAAGTTAATATGTGTTATATATCACTGGCTGTATTTTTGTACATGTAAGACTTAAGTATGGTGTAATTTATGAGTATGTGGAAAATAAATTAATAAATAACAAGTCAGGGCACATTGTTCTATTTCCCTTTTGTCAAGGAATGCAGCACATTGCTGAAAGTGTCATTATCAGTCATGTCACAATGTTACTACATACAGAATCAAGCAAAGTAGAGCCACTACTATCAACACTAAACTGTCGATTGGCAGAAAAGAGCTTACTTTACTACATAGCCCTTGTATAAATAGGTTTTGGAGCTAGAGTGTATGTGCATATATACATAATATATATTAACTATATACAGTAAGTGTGTGTGTGTGTGTGTGTGTGTGTGTGTGTGTGTGTGTGTGTGTGTGTGTGTGTGAGAGAGAGAAAGAGAGAGAAAATGACAAAGAGTGAGAGTGTGTGGCTAGCTGTCTCCAGCCATCCCGTGAGACTCCTCTCTTTGCACCCGCTATCTTGTGAGGCCAGGTGGAAGACGAAGAGTGAGTCACAGCCTGACAAGACGACATGCACAAGACTAAATAGGGTCCACCCTTTTCCTCCACCCCGGCCAAGCCGTGTGTGAATAACACACCAGTCTAATGACTTTCTCAACTTAGCAACGAAAATACTGTACTGAATAATGTACTGAGCAACAGACAACAAATGGGTCAGCCAAGAAAATCAACAACAGCTGATGACAGAAACATTGCATTAGTCACGAGTTTCTTAGCTTTAATAAACAGATACTTTAAGTCATTATGAACAGAAAAGTAATACAATTAATTGCAGCAAACAAATCTGATTGAAGATCTTTTTATCTGTCAAGGGGCTTCTTATGTTCATTTGTTCAGCCAAGATTTTGCATTCCTGATTTAACCTATTCAGCAGTAATTTGCCTAATCATTGCTGATGATGATTCATTCTTTTATCACATGATAAGAATTGAAAGGCAAAGCATAAAAAATCAATCACTTCCTTTTCCTTTCAAGTACGAAAGTGAGCTAGCATGATAGAACTATGTCAATTTGTCAACAGCCAAGACAATACAACATATTTATTGTCATCTAATTTAGATTAAAATACTCAGTTCCTTATTGTACATTGCATAGTTTTAGTTAGATCCTCATTTAATATACCCGATTCAGCTAATCAATCTTTCAGGAGTATCTGATAATAAGAATCATACATACCCTTTTTTTCAATGTTACTAAATATACTTTAACCTGTTGTCTCTTAATAAAAAAAATAAATAAAATGCTATTTCCACGCTTTGTAACTGCAGTGCAGCTCAGCTGCAGTCACTGTATTTACATTAATATCAGCGGAACATTCTGGAATAAATTTTTATAAATATACATTACAGGGTGTTTTGTTAGCAGCTGGCTAACAATGTGATCAACTATAAATTATTCATAGCAAACTTAAAAATCAAATCAGAGAGAGATAGAGAGAGAGAGAGAGAGAGAGAGAGAGAGAGAGAGAGAGAGAGAGAGAGAGAGAGAGAGAGAGAACCCAACATTAATTAAAATTCTCCAATTCAAGGACTCTTTTGATTGACCGTAATGGTTTAGTAATCTTGTCTCTGTGCCTTGACCTACCCTGTCGCTGTATGCGATTTATGGTACTCAGTTACAATTTGTATTAACTTGCCGTGAGAATAGGCTTCAGTGAAAGAACAGAAGGCCCTTTGAGAGCTGATAATGTGTGCTTTTACCACATATTTACCCAGTTCCCTATCAAAAGCTACTCTCGATGCTGCGCATCAAACGCTAATGGGAACATTCTTTGTTCGACCGGTTGTGAAGTATGTGTGTCAAACACGCCAAGAATTTGGCCTAAATAACCTCGGTGAGTTACGTCATTGATAACGTGCACCTGCAGGTTATAAATAGACGTCAAACAGGCATACCTCCAGGTTTTTTTGTCTTCGAGACAGCTTTGTGTGTGTGTGTTGTCTTGGTAAGTGGTAAATTATTCCGGATGATTATCTATTACTATTGCTGCTCCTGAGAACACTGCGAGAGAGCACCGCCTCTGAGAGCTCCTCACACGACGACAAGGTGTTTCGGGAGCTACTCCAGGTAGTGACTAACGTGGTGGCCAGGCTTAAGTTAGACTGGTCACAGGAGCAAGAGAACCCCAGGCACTGCAAATTAGACGACAGATTTCTGTCGGGTGGCCAAGGCGAGAGATCCCAATATTGATCTCTCCCCTTTTTTCCCCAGACCTCCATAGGAGTTATCTCGCTCGACTATCGTGGGTGCTAAGGCACATGGGTATGTGACGATGCCTCAGGTTGGGGAGACGCTCGTGGGCTATCTCTCCCCTGGGAGTGCGTCGTCACTTAAGAAGCCTATCCTCCCCACCAAGCCTTGTAGGGTAACATTATCGCTGGTGGGGAAGGCATTTCAAGCAGTAGGTCAGGCTGGTGCTGCCCTGCACACCATGGCGGTTCTGCAGGCGTGCCAGGCTGAACTGCTGAAGGACCTGAGCATGGGCGGAAGTGTTAGTGAGGAGGCATTTTATTATAGCTTGGCCATTCTGTGGTATTCCTTTTGCATGCTTGCTCTTCACGCTTCAAACCGGAGTTCGAATCCCGACCTCGCCAAAAAAAACAAAAAAAAAAACACCACTCTTCAAAAATTTGATGAGTTTCTTCATTGCCGTGCTCAGGCGTCAGGGCTGTCAGCCACCCAGCCCCGACCCAATCCAGTCTCTCTGCGGCAAGAGTTGCAGAAGCAGAGTGTGGTGAGCCGTTTGCCCCCTCGTAGGGACTGGGGAGCGGCTCGCCGACCTCAGCAGCCCAGTAAGAGGCCGGACCTGAGGACGATCATTTCGTCCGGGAAGAAGTCCTGAGGGTCAAGTCCTCGGGAACGTGGGGGTGTGCCCCTCCGGGGAGGAGCGTGAGAAGTTCCAACGGGAAGTAGACGCTCCTTCCTGGCACCCTCAGGAGGCCGCTGTACAATTTTCTCCGCCACTGGTGTTTCGGGGAACAGCAGCCTTCAGCCAAACGTTAGGTGTTTGGTTGCCTCCTGCCTTGCTTCAGGACACCAGACACCTAACACCTCCCCATCTAAGCGAAGTGTCAAAACTAGTGCCCCTCTCAGAGAAACTGGCAGCGTGGAAGCTACTGCCAAGTATCTCTCCATGGGTAGAAAGGACTGTAGAGAAAGGCTACAGGATTCAGTTTGCTTATCGGCCTCCGCGTTTCAACAGCGTGGTCTCCACTTCTGTGAAACCGGAATGAGCCCATTTTTTGACACAGGAATTGCAAGCTCTGTTGGACAAAGGAGCCATGGAACGTGTTCGCTTACCAGACAGAGAGTCAGGCTATTACAGCCGGTATTTTTTGGTTCCCAAGAAAGATGGGGGGTTGCGTCCAATTTTAGATCTTCATGGGTTGAACCGCTACCTCAGAACAAGTTCAAGAGCTTGATGATCAAGATGATTGTGACTCAGATCCAGCCAGGGGACTGGTTCGTCACAATCGATCTCAAGGAGGCATATTTTCATACAGAAATCTTGCCACAACACAGGAAGTTCCTGAGGTTCGCTTTCAGGGGCGAAGCTTACCAGTATCGGGTTCTTCCATTCGGCCTCGCTCTGTCACCTCGCACATACACGAAATGCATGGATGCAGCACTGGCTCCTCTGTGACTCCAGGGCATCCGCATTTGAAATTATATAGACAACTGGCTGATTCTGGCTCAGTCTCAAGAGCTGGCGCTTCGACATCGGGATGTCGTCCTAGCTCATCTCGAATCTCTGGGGTTGAGACTCAACGCCAAGAAAAGAGTTCTCTCTCCTGCTCAGAGGACAACATATTTGGGGGTTGTATGGGATTCGATCACGACGCAGGCACAGCTTTCTCCTGTGCACGTCGAATCCATTGTAAATGCCCTAAAGAATATCAAGCTAGGCCAGAGAATTACGGTTTACTTCTTTCAGAAGCTTTTAGGTCTCATGGCAGCTGCATCCACTGTGATACCCTTGGGTCTCCTGCACATGAGATCGTTTCAGTTGTGGCTCAGAGCCAGGGGATTTCATCCAAGGGCCAATCACAGAGGCAATAAGGGTCACACGCCAGGGGCTTCGTACCCTTTCTATGTGGTTCAGACCCCAGTTTCTGACCTTGGGTCCCACTCTAGGTCCGTGTTGTCATCGCAAGATGCTAACGACAGATGCTTCCCTCACGGGTTGGGGTGCGGCCTTGGGTGGCCATCCAGCCCAAGGGATCTGGAGAGGTTATCTTCTCGACTGGCACATCAATTGCCTCGAAATGATGGCTCTATGAAATACTTCCTCCAGCAGTTAAGAGGCTACCATGTCCTTGTGCGGGTGGACAATATGGCGGTAGTCTCTTACATATATCACCAGGGCAGACTGCGTTCGCACCGCCTGAACAGGCTAGCGCAGCAGGTCCTGCTGTGGGCACAGGACAAGTTCCTGTCCCTCAGGGCGATGTACATCCCCGGGTAGATGAATGTGGGAGCAGACTTGCTGTCCAGACAGGCTGTGACACTCGGGGAATGGAAACTCCACCCCGAAGTGGTCAGTCAAATCTGGGGAAGATTTTACAAAGCAGAGGTGGACCTCTTTGCTTCACAGGAGATGGCACAATGTCCCCTCTTCTTCTCTCTGACTTGCCATGGCTCATACATGGCCCAGACTGAGTCTTTACGCATTTCCCCTGATCGCTCTGCTCCCGGGAGTCCTGGCCTAGGTCCGTCAACAGGGGTTTCGCCTCTTATTGATAGCGCCCCATTAGCTGACCAAAGTATGGTTCTCGGATCTAATATCTCTCCTTGATGGCTCGCTGTGGGTGATTCCAGTCAGGAAAGATCTCCTATCTCAGGCACAGGGGACAATATTTCATCCCCGGCCCAAGCTCTGGAACCTTCACTTCTGGCCCCTGAGGGGGACCAGCAAAGGGATGCTGGGTTCCTTGCTGGCATAGTAGAGACCATTCCAAGTGCCAGGGCCCCCTCCACTAGAAGAAGTTATGCCTTCAAATGGCACATTTTTGAAAATTGGTATATGGCACACCACGTAGACCCAGCTCACTGCCAAGTGGTTTCAGTGCTGGAGTTCCTGCAAGGGAAATTGTCCTCAGGCACATGTCCTGGTACTCTCAGAGTCTATGTGGTCTCCATTTCGGCTTGCCATGCTCCGATTGAAGGGGTTTCTGTGGGAAAGCACCCTCTAGTCGCTTGCTTCATTCGTGGAGCCAAGCGGTTGAGACCGTCCACGAGAGCTACAGTCCCTTTGTGGGATTTAGCTATAGTGCTTGAGGGTCTGGTTGGCACCCCTTTCAAACCACTAGCGTCAGCACCTGTCAGGTTTCTGACCCTAAATATGGTTTTTCTAATGGCTATTACTTCTCTGAAGAGAATTGGGAATTTGCAGGCTCTGTCAGTCACACGGTCCTGCCTAGACTTTGCCCCTGGGCTGGTCAAAGCTATCTTGCATCCTCACCCTAATTACCTCCCGAAAGTTCCATTCTGGACCATGCATCCGGTCATTCTTGAAGCCTTCTGTCCTCCGCCTTTCATGACTACGGAGCAGGAAGGACTTCACTTACTGTGTCCAGTACGTGATCTTCAGATTTACGTCCACTGCACCAGCCAGTGGCGTAAGTCGGAGCAGCTCTTCATATGCTATGGAGGCCACAATTGGGGGGTGGCTGCCACTAAGCAAATGGTGTCTCATTGGGTGAGGGATGCCATTGCCCTAGCCTACGAGGCGCGTGGTCAAGCTTCACCACTAGGAGTTAGGGCTCATTCAACCAGGGGGGTTTGCATCTTCTATGGCTTTGGCAAAAGGTGTCCCCCTCCAGCAAGTGTGTGATGCGGCAGGTTGGTCCTCTCCGCACACATTTGTCAGATTCTATAGCTTGGATGTCCATGCTACTCCGGGCTTGCATGTCATTGAGCCAACATCCCTTAGGCATGTCTGAGACCTTCTTCAATGTTTGTGCGCACACACTACACAACCTTGGGGGCTCAGACACTTCCAGTGCAACGGCGTTGGTATTCTCGTTCCCATTAGTGTTTGATGCGCAGCATTGAGAGTAGCTTTTGATAGGGAACGTCTCGTGTTACTTGACTGTAACCCTGTTCCCTGAAAAAGCGGGAACGAGATGCTGCGCCTCAATGCCGCACTGCAAACGTGGCTGGCGTCTCTCAGACAAAGTGTAACCTGGAGGTATGCCTGTTTCACGTCTATTTATAACCTGCAGCTGCACGTTATCAATGACGTAACTCACCAAGGTTATTTAGGCCAAATTCTTGGCGTGTTTGACACACATACTTCGCAACCGGTCGAACAAAGAATGTTCCCATTAGCGTTTGATGCGCAGCATCTCGTTCCAGCTTTTTCAGGGAGCAGGGTTACAGTCAACCCAAGACGTTCTACCTGTCAAGTCCTTATTCATGAACTCTAACTGCTATCTTTACAGGAGTAAATCTGATATACATCTGGGATCTTTTGAATGATTGCTGCATTGTTGTGTCCCTGTCGAGGACATTTTAATCAAAATGAGTAAATCAGTATACAGTCTACAGTTATACTGAGAAAAACAAAAACATTGCAGAGATAATTTTATACCTAAAAGTGTGCAGTATAGCCTGCCCTATGCTGCTGTATGATCCTTTGATGTACTATTTATAGCATTATCCAAATTGCCAAGGATTAAACATAGGAGAGAGTCAATTCATGGAGTAAACTACAGCTGCAGCAGCATCTTAATTAAAGTAAATCTGAACATTTCAGCCCATTTGTGGAGCCTTTACACCAAAGGTCAGGATGTCAATCTTGATCAGTGTAACTGCCAGAACCAGTAAGCCAGGAATGAAGGTGAGCCTTGAGCCCATTTCTGACACAAATAATAATAGTCAGTTAAATCTGTGTGCTTCTTCATCTTTCATAATCGTCATCCCTGATGACTACTGAAAACAACATACATGATTGCAAACTATTGCACTATTGTGTAGTAAAGCAGAAACAAATTTCTGAGCCACCCCCAAAAGCCAAGAGGGTGAAAAACATTCTTTAATACAGATGATTTATAACTATAGATGGAAAAAACAGAGAATATAATAAAAATAAAAACAAATTGTTCACAATATAATTTTACTATTATTTATATATATATATATATATATATATATATATATATATATATATATATATATATATATATACACCCCAAATATTCTATGCTAAACTCTTAAGATGTAGTATGTTCAACTAAATGGTCTTCCTGTATCCACATGGGTTTCCTTCAGGCTCTCAGGTTTCTCTCCCAAAACCATGCCAGTAGATGTGAATGAGTGTGTGAGTGTGTGTTTGCACAGTGCCATGTGCTGAACTGGCATCTCATCCAGGCAGTATTCCCACCTCATGCCCAGTGTTCCCAAGATAGACTCTGGATTCATGGTGATTCTGAATAGCATAAAAGAGTTACTGAAGATGAATGAATGAACAGCAATGCAATATTTTATGCTGCATGAGTCATTTATCAAAGAGAACATCACACAGGCATTAGACTAACCAATGTGACCAATAAAGTGGTCAAATGTTTAAGATCCCAGGGTCTCACTGGGAACAGACAGAGCATTAAAAGATATTGTATTAGTGTTGTGGGTGAGTAAAAATATTTATTTTAGTCTTAATTGCACACAATTACATATGTCATGACATGGTTTCATTATAATAGAGCAGCCTTGGTCAGGGAGCCTCAAGAGGCATTCAGAAATCCATTAACAGAAACCATGATGACCCAGGCTGTTTCTGAATGTATACAAGCAATGCTATATCCAAATGATGAAATGGTTGAGTTATTTTTACTCATAAAAAGTGCCACCTTGCCTACTAGTCTTTACACTATATATTAATATTATATTCCTGTTGTATTTTACTAAATAAAAAATAGATGGTTAATTGATAATCAGTTAATTATTACAATAAACAGAGAAAACCTGAATCTTTGTAATACACTGGGTTCCTAGGACTGGAGATGAGAATCCTTTTAATTATTTGTTTTCAAACTGCTTAATTAATGTATTCATTAATAATAATATAAGTATTAACAAACATTTAGAAGCTATGTTTAATCACTATATACAGTGGGTATAGAAAAGAAACACCCCCATTTAAAATAATCACATTTTGTTGCTTTTCAGCCCGAAATGAAGACAGACACAGTTTTTGTTTTATCCAGCTGTATTTACTCAGTGCAACTTATAACATCCAAGTGAAACATATAACACCATCGTGTCAGAAAAATAATAATAAATAAATAAATAACAGAATCATTGTGTTGGATAAAGGATCACCCCCTTGCTTTAATTTGCCTAATTTTTTTTAATTACTGCCTTTAGTCTTTTTGGATATGTCTCTACTAACTTTGCACATCTGCAATTTTCCCACTCTTCTATGCAGAACTGCTCAAGTTCAGTTAAATTTGATGGTGAAGTCTGGGCTCTGGCTAGGCCATGCAAGGACAGTCACATTTTTCTCCTACAACCACTGTGTGGTCAGTTTTGCTGTGTGCTTTGGTTCATTGTCATGTTGGAAGGTAAACCTTCTTCCCATTGACAACTTTCTGGCAGAGGGCAGCAGATTTTCCTCATGTATTTGACGGTATTTTGCCCCATCCATTTTCCTTCTATACTGACAAGTGCTCCAGTCCCTGCTGCAGAGAAACACCCCCATAACAGGATATTACCACCTCCATGCTTTACTGTAGGAATGGTGTTATTTGGATGGTGAGCTGTATTGGATTTCTGCCAGACATTTTGTTTGGTGTTGAGGCCAAATAATTCAATTTTAGTCTCATCTGACCATAACACCTTTTTCCATGTGGCCTCAGAATCTTCAAGGTGCATTCATGTGGCCTTTATTGAGGAGTGGCTTTTTTCTTGCAACCCTCCCATACAAGGCACATTTGTGGAGAATTTGTAATATTGTTGTCACATGCACACAATGACCACTCTTTGTCATAAATTCCTGCAACTGCTTCAGAGTTGCTGTAGGCTTCTTGGTAGCCTCTCTGACCAGTTTCTTCCTGGCTCTTTCATCCAGTTTGGAGCGACTTCCTGATCCAGGGAGGGTCTATGTTGTACCCAATACCTTCCACTTCTTAATAATAGACTTCACTGTGCTTCTAGGCATTGATAAAGCCTTTAAAATTTTTTTGTATCCTTGACTTGTGCCTGTCCACAA
The DNA here is from genome assembly GCA_023630585.1 of Cranoglanis bouderius. NCBI lineage: Eukaryota > Metazoa > Chordata > Actinopteri > Siluriformes > Cranoglanididae > Cranoglanis > Cranoglanis bouderius. The sequence goes on along the minus strand of CM042562.1, from coordinate 6,989,668 downwards.
CTTTATCCCGGAGATCTTTTGACAGTGCCTTGCCACCCATAGTTGATTGTTTGCTTCAGTTGCACTAAAAAATGCTCCAGGAAAGCTCTTTTCATGCTGAGCTTATCAAAATGACCACAGCTGATCACAGTTGAAAGTCAAATGGCTTTGTGTGCCATTGAGAAAGTGATTAGCTACACCTTATTGAGTTTACAAGTCATTTTTAGGAGGGGGGTGATACTTTTTCCAACTCAGTGATTCTGTTGTTTTTGTTTTTTAAATTTCTGACATGTTGGTGTTATATCTTTCAAAATGTGATTATTTTAAAGGGGGGTGATTCTTTTCTGTACCCACTGTACATAACTACATAGTACTTGATTTTAATGGTCTGTCTAAAATAAGAGAAAAATATTTACATCTGAAGGAAACTACTGAAATAAATAATTTATCAAATTTACCATAATAAAGAATATACAGTATATACATACTGTATGTGTGTAGTGTGCAGAGCAGTCCTAGCCTTAGTATACACTCTGTGATATCCTTGAGAAAATTCAGTCAAATTATTAACCTAGAAAGTCTCATGCACAATTAAAATCTGAATTATGATTAATCGTTTTTAATCACTTCTGAGTCTGAAAGCGTATAGTCTTCTGTCTTCTGTAGAGAGGACTAGACATCTATGACTAGTGAGGAAAAACTACCGGGAGAACAAGATGTACTTTTTGGTCTGTCTTTCAGAAGATATATATATATATATATATATATATATATATATATATATATATATATATATATATATATATATATATATAATTATATTCCAGTATATGTTCTTTTTTTGTTTATTATCACATTGTTATAGTTAGGTTTAACGTATGCGCATACTTCAACAAACAAATGTACCTTCTCATTATCTACATATGAGTTACACTTGGGAGTGGCTTTATAACACTTGTCAGTAGAAGTGTTAAACTGGAGGGCATCTCCTGGGAGATTGAATTTTATTAGTTTGCTTTGTACTCTATTTCAATAATGTTTTGCTCTGCACTTCACTGATTTTATGGCTTCTCTCTTTCAACAGTATATTGAGCTCCTACACTGTTAAAAATGGTACTGCAGCTAACCTTCATCATCACCACCAGCTGGCCCAGGTTGGCCTTTATAACTTTCTTACTGATATGCTGAATGTTGTGTGCAGTATGATATATAGAAGCACATTTTTCAGTATAATCATGTCATGCAGGCTGAGTGCACTGCACTGACTGTAAACCAAAGTGTGTGTATGTGTGTGTACACTCCGCACAAAAAATAAGTGCATGGCCCCATATCATTATAACACATGCACTAGGCACCAACCAGGGTTGGTTGTGAGAATAGATGAAGTCCTTGGTGACCTGACCTCCATTAGAACACTCATTCACAACTGATGGGGCGTGATAACATCAGCTATTGATTAGGGGATAGAGGGAAAAATGTCAAAAGAGGAGAGAGGGAGAGACAGACAGATTGAAAGAGGTGAAAGGGAGAAAGAAGAGAAAAAGAGGAATGGAGGGAGGAAGGTGAGTTGCTGTCTAAGCAGCTCAGAGAATTGATCAGGTCTGTGACTCTGGCCCTTGATCTCAGCTCGAGACCAATTCACTCAGCTTTCCAAAATATGCCATACTCACTTCCATCCCAACCCAGGAGAACTTTGAATCTAAATGCAAATCAACTTTAAGGCAATTAAACAACCTGCCGAATATGATCTTAACACAAGCAGGGAATAAAGCAATATTTAATCTTAATCCTCAGCCCTAGAATACCATAACTGATGACTAAGAAAAACGAATAATTAAAAAAACAAATGTAAACTTAAACTTGAAAAGGAATCTAAAAAGGGAAAGATTAGTTCTCATGCTGTTATTAAAAATGCTTTTTTTTTAGCATTATTCCTACATCCTTGATTTTAAAGGTGACCATGGACTTGTATATTATTCATTAAACAACTGACAGATAATGCCATTAATATAAATTGCAAAAGACATTTGGTGCCATGTAACTTTGAAACTGCCCCTTGCAGCAGAATTCCATGAGTCCAGGCTCCCATTGATCTTATCTTTGGATCTAGCTTGACTTTTTTTTCTGATCGATGCCCTGGGGGAAGATTGAAGCTGGGATTGAGGGGCTGTCGATGACTGACATCAATGATGTAGAACAGTGGTGAGCCCGACTGCACTTGCTTGTCCTGACCTGAAGTGAGGCACGCAGCCACGGCTGGCCAAGGACAAAAGGAGGACTTGGCGGCACTGAGAGCTGTAGCAGGTGCAGGCTCTCCTCTTGCCCTGCTGGGACTATAGAGCAAGAACGATGGGGTGCTTCCTGTTCCCCACATGACCAGCTCCGGGCCAGGACGATGGGGTGTTTCCTGTTCCCCAGCCAGAGCTCACGAGCCCACAAGACAAAGACAGAGACGGAGTGCCAAAATTTGGCACTTGAAACCCTAGAAAGACTAAAATATTGCCATTTTGTCCACACTTCATCCATTCTGGTGTGAATATATACTATGAATGTCTGTATGAACATTCCCATGGAAGGATGGCTGGAATGTTTTTATTTTGGACTTCCATCTCTATGAGCCTGAGCAGCAAGAGTGGGGTTTTCTGGAGGATTAGGCTGTTTTTCTGTGACATGCTGATGACAGCCTGTGTAGCTGAGCACTCAGAAACATGGTGTTCTTCCATATACAGGCCCTGACACTGATCACCCACAAACAAAAGTCTTGTACACAGGTCAGATTCACACTGACAGTTGGTATTGCAAAGGACCTATATTTTTCAAGGGATGTTCCATAGGTTTTTTGTATAGTTAAGACTCTAAAATGGTTTTAGTTTGGAACACTTTCTGATAGGGAAGCACTTTGTTGTAAGGTACTACAACAATTTGTAAATCATTGTGATTTCATTAACTCCAAAAATGGCTACAAATAGTCATTCCCTCACCAGTCTGTCTTTTTTCTCTCCTGTGAAGCTATTTTCAGAATTTGCACAAAATAACATATATAAACCTTTGACTCATATATCAGTACAATCACATAAAATCACTAATCATTAATGGAATCAAAGCATAGCAAGAGCTAACACTATATCAAACTCTGACTAAAATATGTATGTCCTTTGTAAGGAGTAAAACAAAAGCATACCTGAATAAGGGAAGGTTTTCTGAAGCAAAATTTTGCTGGTTTTCCTGAAAGGAAGGGAAACTAAAAAGATGATTCCCTGCAGTGAGAGACTCAGCTGAGACTGCGAGACGATTTGCATTCAGTCCGCAAGGCCGTATGCACCAGCTTTATGCACCAGAAACACTGGACCTAATGTAAAGAACAGCTTGATGTATTCATCATGAAACTAAGCTGCTTAATAAACATCCATATTTATACGGCTATATCTAAAGGCTGGAGATGACTGAAACATGACAAAGAGGCAGAGGAGCCTCTGTTTCTCTCCTTCTGTCTGTGTAGGGTGTATTTGATGATTAACCAGCATGCTAGCTGACACAGTGGAGGTGGCTGGCCTCTAGTGGGAGACACTCTAAAGCAGAGCTTTCCAAGCGAGCCAACCTCAGAGCTGCACTCCTACATGTTTTCTGTTTATATCTCACTGGGATGAAGCTCTAAAACTAGTGCTGCTAAAATAAATGCTGCTTTGGTTTCACACACACAAGTGGTTTCTCCAACTGTATTTTCTTCATTGAGTCAAAATATTTCATGGCATTTTTTTTTTTTTCAAACTAGACAGGCTGATAAGAGACTGATATGGATCTCTAAGTGTGCAAGATTCATTGCCTGAATTCAACACACATTCAGTCTTCCAGTACTAAAGTATCTACCACCATCTTTTTACCTCTCTCAGTGTGTCAAAATGCAGTAGCTTGGGGCTGGATTATGACCTGATGCTCATAAATTCCGCTTAATACACTTCTCTTATGCACTGCTACCATTTGGTGTCTTGAGTCTGGACCTCTGGGAGGGTCTGGAATTAAAAATCAGCCTAGCTCTAAAGTGTCATACTACATTTGTCCAAAAATCTAATGAAGTGAATTAACTAGTATTATGGCATAGGGCTTCATTAAGTCCGACATAGAATGTCACATAAATAAGAACCGTATAGCCATAAACAACAAAGCTTTGTGTGAAAATGCGAATAATTTTCTGTATAACATTGTATAACACAACACTACTGTACCAATGTAATTTATTTTAATGAATTCATTTTTGTTACTTTCACCTTGAATGGATATCAAAGAATACTTATAATTCCTTAGCCATTACCAGCCATTACCAACCATTTGTCCCTCGTTCTCTGCACCACCTTTCCGCTTCTCCTCCAGCGTTGTCTAGTCTACACGTGTCTCTGAGAGGTAGCATAGGTAGAAAATGCCAGAACTTCTTGATGGCCAGTGCACCTTTGCCTTAAGTGGACACAAATGGACACTGACTACCTAATTTCATCAGAACTCTACCTGTCCCTGAAACCTGTTCTGATGGCCTTTGGTCTATTTTGAACTGTAAAAAATTGCTGTAAATGTTGTAGTAATTTACTGGCAACCTGGGTTGCTAGTAAAGCACTGCAAAATTTACAGTACAAAAACTGTAAAACATGTCAATCATGATGCCTTGCTCAAGGACCCAACCATAGCAGTTTGATACTGCTGAGATTTGAACACACAAACTTCTTATATGTAACGCAAAACCTTAACGACTGAGCCAACACAACTCACTCTAGTAGCTTCCACTGATTCAATGCAATCTTTTAGCGTGAGTTAATTCAGTGGTAGAGGTGGTTGAATCAGTGCCAGCTAGTTTGGTGGTTCAGTGATTAAGGCTTTGAGTTACAGATCAGAAGATCATGTATTCAAACCCCAGCATTGCCAAACTGCCATGTCCTTGAGCAAGACCCTTAATCTTCAACTCCAAATAAGCCAAATAAGCAAATGCACTGGGCTATGTGTTATTTTATATTATGTAAGATATTACAGTACTTTATTGTAAATATTTTTGCACCTGTTTTACTGTAAAATTTACACTACTGGCTACTATTCTGGTAATTGCTGTAAAATTTACAGTACATTTTTACAGTGCTTAAATGTCAAATTACAGTCAACTACAGAATAAAAAAACAAACAAATATAATGGGAGTTCTGCCTAATTATATTATCTCATGGATTAGTTTAGCTGTTGAATAAATGAGGCTTGCTCTACTCTGACCCCAAATGGTGTGAAATCTACCTGAAGACTTAAATCAGCAGTATCAGGATTTAGTTACGCACACATAACTCAATTCAGGATCAAGACAGAAAACAGGTAATGTCCAAAGCCACCTGGGGAAGAGTTAATGTTGACTAGCTACCATCCTTATTCACTCATTCACTCACTGTTTCGCTTTGGGAAAAGACAGAGCAGGCAGTTCGACTGGAGCTGTCAGTTCTCTCTCCTGTAACAAGTGTGCCCATCACAGAGGACCTGGCAGAGAGGATGGATGGAAGTGCGCTGAGGGTTTATGGGAGATGACAGCTTCTGCTAAATAAAAGCACACATGCACACAGACAGTGGACAGGGTCGAGGACACAAGGTTCCGGCTCTGCTCGACTTAATGCAGACAAAACAACCTGAGCAGAACTATCATAACTATCACTACTAATCAGCTGCATTAGGACTAAGAGGTGACACAGGGCACCTTTGTAACATAATATAATACAATATAATATAATTTAATGCAATGTAATCTAATGTAATCTAATATAATATACACACTTTCACACCTAGGAGCAATTTGACATAACCAATCCACCTACCAGCATGTATTTGGTGGTTGGAGGAAACCAAACAACCCAGAGGAAACCCACATTGACAAACTGAGAACATGCTAAACTCCTCACTGACTCATAGAGTTCAGGATCCGAAACCCTGTAGTCGTTGGGCATTAACACTACTTTAGCTAGTAACATGTGCTAATATAGTGCCTGCTGGACTTTATTTTAAAAATATATAAAGGTAGACATACCCTAGAGATAGGGGTGAGCAATATAGCATGATATCTGAAGACATCATAATATAGCATGATATCTGAAGACAATCATAATCATAATCATCATAATGATAATACTATTATCACAATAATAGTATTGCTGAGGTGTTGCTAACATGCAAAATAAAATAGTGGAGTCATATTATGACAAACTATATGTTTAAAGAGCCTAAATTTCTACTGACACATACATGCAGTAGGCTGGCATGACACATGAGTATATACTGTACATCCCTACATGCATATATCTACAAGGTCAGCAGAACATGGGGTGGGCTGGCAGTATTTACAAAACATTATACTTAAATAGTGACCTCAGACAGTCAACAAACAGCAAATCTATTCCGTTTCTCGTTGGTGTACTGAGTATCATCATCATACAGTACAAATACATTTTTCTGCAGATTTCAATTGCTCTAGATTTAATAAATAGTCCACAGTGTACAGAAGGTGAATATCTGTGATTTGAATCACAATAGAATAGCTCTAGTGCTGATGATTTTAAATTATAAAAATAAAAACAATGAAATTTATTTACTGAAAGATAAGAAATGAGAAAGATAGAAAGGGAAAGAAACACTTGTCTAACTGATAGTTATATGACATCCGTTTGCTGTATGTTTGATGGTTATACTGTATATAGCGTGGCATGTGCCCTGCTACCAGTGATAGTTGCAGCATTCAGAGCATTTATGTGTGTGCACAATGCAGCATGTCCCTGGGTCTCTGTTGTGTTTAGTCAGCATTTCTCTTTATAGAATTGATGTCAATACATGCACATGTTTTTACATACACTCTTTCTCTCATGTATAAACAAATGGTCTGTTTCTAATGTTTTCTTGTGGGACAATATTTGCATGTATATGGGCTGGATCGTGTAAGGCCTAGAGTAGAGAATGCGTTTGACATTTGACTGATTATAATACTAAAGTTAAAAATAAAATAAAAAAACGGCCACAGCACCATGATCACTCTTTCCTTAACCATCCTCGGGTCAAGAGTGGGTGTGTGTAACACACATATCTATATTTACTACTTGCCATTATATACAGTACTGTGCAAAGGTTTTAGGCACCCTAATTTTTTTAGTACAAACTTTGTTATAATTTTTTTTATTTTATGACTTCTGCATTATCAAGTCAGTACAAAAAAAATAAATAAAATGATTCCCAAACATTAGTTTTCTAGCACAAAATTAAATGTTACAGAAAAATTGTGTCATTAAAGAAAGCAGCATATTATGTAAGAGACCACTTTTCAGACAAAAAACACAATGAAGGTGGGTTTTACTGCAAAAATAAGAAGCAAGTGTGACAGTCATGACAGATGCTCAGTAAAACTTACCAGCTAATTTCCTTATAAAACTGCACAAATTGTACCTGAGACTATTTTTAAAATTTTTATTTTTATTTTTTTGTCACACCAAATATTGACTTTGTTTCATTTACTACTGTTTACTGCTCTTTATGGTAGAAAAGAGTTCTATGGTGTAGAAACATTTAATTTCATTATTTTGAAGGCATCTTCACTCTACAGCATTTCTCTGCATGTGCCTAAAACTTTTGCACAGTACTGTATATGGATTAATATATATATATATATATATATATATATATATATATATATATATATATATATATATATATATATATATATATATATATATATGAATATTTTACATATTCAACGTTTTACATATTCAGACTTATATTCAGTGTGTGTGTGTGTGTGTGTGTGTGTGTGTGTGTGCGTGTGTGTGTAATCAGTAACTATGGTTACAACATAAAATTATGCTTGCATCTAGTTGTTGCTATTATTAGTAAGAGGAAAAAAATAACGATGTGAATTTGTAGGAAGAGCTGCTTATGCGAGTGTACCAAGAGAAGATTCTCAATCCCTGCTGAACATAGCGGCTCGTTCACCAGTTAATACAAGTTCACCCATTTTCTCCTCTCCTCCCGCTAGACTTTTTTTTATTCAATCTCCCTATCTTCCCGCAGCAGCCCTCTGAAATACCCACCATGGCCGCACGACAGATCAGCCTGGCGCGAAAGCCATAGCCCCCATCCTTATTACAGAGGCTTGCACTGCGCTCTAATCACCACCAGCAGACCCAGCAGAGAGAGAGAGAGAGAGAGAGAGAGACAGCGAGGAAGAGAGAGAGAGAGAGAGAGAGAGAGAGAGAGGAGAGAGAGGAGAGAGAAAGAGTGATAGATTGTTAAGGGCTAGGGTCTGTGCCTCAGAAGCGGTTGCGGTGTTAACCAGCTTTTCCACTCGTTTTGGTTGATTGAGGCAACACAAGAGAGACCCTCAAGGGGCTAGAGTCACCCTGCACCCCCCCTGCTGACACACACTGATAGTCAGTGCTCTCCCAGGACTGGTGGTACCCCAAACACATACACACATGGACGGACACACACACATACACACATAAAATCCAACATCAAACAGACTGTGGATAAAGCCAGCCTTTCCCCAAGTCAGTGTGCTTTTTATTTCAGCCTCTGCAAGAAGAAGGGAGGAAATTGTTGGCTAAGCTGCCTTTTGTGTGCTGCATAGGCACCAGTCTCTCATCTTTCTTCCCTGCTCCACCTTAAAGCTTGTTTTTTGGAAAATTGTCAGCATGTCCAACTAGTACACGCTGACCCAACACATATGCGTTTCTTTTTTCTTTTTTTTTTGCTTCCTTTTTGTTTTTTTTGCTTATAGCAAATCACATGTTTGACCTTTTGAACTCCAGACACTTTTTAAGAAATATGCATGACTGAGAGAAGATATTTCAGTGGAGTGCAACAATGATTTTTTTCAAATCAACTGATCTGGGACCAAAAACCTCTCCCTGTGTTGGACTATAAAAGCTGTCGCTGGGAGGCTCAGATTGAACTGCTCCAGGCTTGGCATTCACATACGCTTAACTCTGCTTTGCAAGAGAGATGTAAATGCCTACAGCACTTTAGCTTTATTAGTGCACATATAGCTTTATTGTTATTTTTTACATTAAGGTAAAGTAAAAAGGAATGACAGTCAGTTTTCCTGACAACACAATTGCCTTTGGTGACAAGGTGGTGCAGTGGGTGATGTTGCAGCCTCACAGTTTCAGGATTTCCAGGTGTGGAGTTTTGAATGTTCTCACTGAGTCTATCCAGGGTGCATTCCTGCCATGCACCCAGTTTTCCCAGGATTCACCGCAACCCTGACCAGGATAAAGCAATTACTGATGGTGAATAAGTGAATGAACAACTGCTGTTTTGCAAAAAAAAAAATGTTCAAACTGCTATTCAGCTGTCCAAAGCATGTTTGTACAAAATTAAAGGCACATTTGGTGCTGAAAGAGTTTCAGCATAATGCACATGATTTTGCAATTGTAGAGTAGCCAAAATCTTGTAAATGCTCTTGTACAGTTTGTTTAAAATCTTATTTTTGAAAGTGAGTCTCTGAAAGTGAGTCTGTTGTGAATGCTGCTGTATTTATGCCGTTCTGTAACTGTGAGTAAGTAAGAGTCTGGTCGTAGTGCTGCTCCACTCCACAAAAATACACACAGCATGGCAATTCATGACACGTGGATGACTCACTGTTCCTGAGCCTGCAGAACAATCGTTGCTTCAAAGACATACAGTGCCCTCCACTAATATTGGCACCCTTGATAATTATGAGCAAAGAAGGCTAAGAAAAATTGTCTTTATTGTTTAACCTTTTGATCTTTTGTTTAAAAATTCACAAAAATACTCTGCTCTCATGGATATCAAACAATTGCAAACACAACACAGGTTTATCCTCAAAAATATCTTTGTTAAATATAGGTGTGCAACAATTATTGGCACCCCTATGAATTCATATGAGAAAAATATATTTTAAGTATATTCCCATTGATATTTTACATTTTTTTAGTACACCTGGGTGACTAGGAACAGGAAATTGTTCAACCATGAGTTCCTGTTTCACAGGGTTATAAATATGAGGTAAAATACAGTGGGTATAGAAAAGAATCACCCCCCTTTAAAATAATCATATTTTGTTGCTTTTCAGCCTGAAATGAAGTCAGACACAGTTTTTGTTTTATCCAGCTGTATTTACTCAGTGCAACTTATAACATCCAAGTGAAAGATATAACACCAACATGTCAGAAATTTTAAAAAAAAATAAAATAAAAAACAGAATCGCTGAGTTGGAAAAAGGATCACCTCCTTGCTTTAATTTGCCTTAATTTTTTAATTACAGCCTTTAGTCTGTTGGGATGTGTCTCTACTAACTTTGCACATCTAGACATTGCAATATTTGCCCACTCTTCTTTGCAGAACTGCTCAAGTTCAGTTAAATTTGATGGTGACCCTTTATGGACTACAGTCTTCAAGTCATTCCACAGATTTTCAATAGGGTTTAAGTCTGGGCTCTGACTAGGCCATACAAGGACATTCACCTTTTTCTCCACTGTGTGGTCAGTTTTGCTGTGTGCTTTGGTTCATTGTCATGTTGGAAGGTAAATCTTCTTGCCCCATCCATTTTCCTTCTATCCTGACAAGTGCTCCAGTCCCTGCTGCAGAGAAACACCCCCATAACATGATATTACCACCTCCATGCTTTACTGTAGAAATGGTGTTATTTGGTTGGTCGTATAGACATATCGTTTGGTGTTGAGGCCAGATAATTCAATTTTAGTCTCATCTGACCATAACACCTATTTCCATGTGGCCTCAGAATCTTCAAGGTGCATTCATGTGGCCTTTATTGAGGAGTGGTTTTTTTCTTGCAACCCTCCCATACAAGGCACATTTGTGGAGAATTTGTGATATTGTTGTCACATGCACACAATGAACACTCTTTGTCATAAATTCCTGCAACTGATTCAGAGTTGCTGTAGGCCTCTCAGACCAGTTTCCTCCTGGCTCTTTCATCCAGTTTGGAGCGACGTGCTGATCCAGGGAGGGTCTGTGTTGTACCCAATACCTTCCACTTCTTAATAATAGACTTCACTGTGCTTCTAGGCATTGATAAAGCGTTTGAATTTTTTTTTGTATCCATCTCCTGACTTGTGCCTGTCCACAACTTTATCCTGAAGATCTTTTGACAGTGCCTTGCCAGCCATAGTTAATTGTTTGCTTCAGTTGCACTATAAAATGCTCCAGGAAAGCTCTTTTCATGCTGAGCTAATCAAAATGACCACAGCTGATCACAGTTAAAAGTCAAATGGCTTTGTGTGCCACTGAGAAGGTGATTAGCTATACCTTATTGAGTTTAGGAGTCATTTTTAGGAGGGGGGGTGATCCTTTTCCCAACTCAGTGATTCTGTTTTTTTATTTTATTTTGATTTTTTTCTGACATGTTGGTGTTATATCTTTCACTTGGATGTTATAAGTTGCACTGAGTACATACAGCGGGATAAAACAAAAACTGTGTCCATCTTCATTTCAGGCTGAAAAGCAACAAAATGTGATTCTTTTAAAGGGGGTGATTCTTTTCTATACCCACTGTATAGGTCAAATTCCCTTAGTCATTCATAACAATGGGTAAGACCAAGGAATATAGCTGTGATGTGTGGCAAAAGGTTGTTGAGCTTCACAAAATGGGAAGTGGCTATAAGAAAATAGCACAAGCATTGAAAATGCCCATTTCCACCATCAGGGCAATAATTAGGAAGTTCCAGTCAACTGGAAATGTTATAAATCAACTTGGAATTGGACATGTGTCTTTATTGTCTCAACGCATTGTGAAGAGGATGGTTTGTGTGGCCAAAAAATCTCCAAGGATCAAAGCTGGAGAATTGCAGATGTTAGTTGTGTCTTGGGGTCAGAAAGTCTCCAAAACTACATCCCAAAGTCACCTACATCACCACAAGTTGTTTGGAAGTGTTTCAAGAAAAAAGCCTCTACTCTCATCCAAAAACAAACTCAAGCATCTTCAGTTTGCCAGACACTACTGGACCTTCAAATGGGATCGGGGAGGACCTGGACATTTTGTTAGGATACATGGCATCATGGACTCTATCAAATATCAACAGATATTAAATGAAAACCTGACTGCCTCTGCCAGAAAGCTTAAAATGGGCCATGGTTGTATCTTCCAGCAGGACAATGATCCAAAACATACAATAAAATCAAGGTTCTGCCATGGCCAACCCAGTCCCCTGACTTGAATCCCATAGAAAACCTGTGGGGTGAACTGAAGAGGAGAGTCCACCAGTGTGGACCTCAAAATTTCAAGGATCTGGAGAGATTCTGTATGGTGGAATGGTCTTAGATCCCTTGCCATGTATTCTCCAACCTCATCAGGCATTATAGGAGAAGACTCAGAGCTGTTATCTTGTCAAAGGGAGGTAGCACAAAGTGTTGACTAAAATGATGCCAATAATTGTTGCACACCTATATATGATTTTTTTTATATATAAACCTGTGTTTTGTTTGCAATTGTTTGATATCCATGACAACGGAGTATTTTTGTGATTTTTTTTTTTTTAACAAAAGATCAAAAAGTTAAACAAAGACAATTTTTCACAGCCTTCTTTGCACATATTTACTAAGGGTGCCAATATTAGTGGAGGGCACAGTAAAACTTGGGCCTTTCTTATGTACTGCATCAGGGGAAAGGCAGGAAGTAATCAAAGGATCCAACAGACAGTATTCAAGACTTTGTACGTTGAGGCACTGACATGTTCGGCACTATTTACATAGGCACACATTATATTTAGCTCACTGTCACGATACAGCACATGCAAGTGCTACAGCACATGCAAGTGCCACAGCACATGCAAGTGCCACAGCACATGCAAGTGCCACAGCACATGCAAGTGCCACAGCAGTGCGCATCTCATGGAAGCACCTGAATGCACCTGCAGAGTAATGAGTAATCATAATTACAGAGATTCAATAAAGGCACAGGCAATATTCCACGTGAACTGAATATAAATACAAAGATAAAGATCTAGTCTGCTTGAAATGTACTAAAATTGCTCTCGCAGTTAGAAATAGTGAGTAAAAATATATAACAACCGGTCAATTGGAATTATAATTTCCATCCTTTTTTGTTGTTGGTGATCAACTGTATAAGCTGTAAAAGATTTTTTAGTTTATATTTATCCTCGCTTTGCCTTACCAAAACTGTTTTGGAGAATGGGAAGAGGTCTGAGTGTGTGTGTGTGTGTGTGTGTGTGTGTGTGCGTGTGTGTGTGTGTGTGTGTGTGTGTGTGTGTGTGTGTGTGTGTGTGTGTGTGTGTGTTAAAAGGGGGTGTAGTAGATCTGAGTGTGACAGATTTATTACTCTCTGCTCCAGTCGAATGAGAGCGAGCAATAAATAAGGTGTGAGAGGAGAAAGCTCTCCATTGAACATAATCAAGTAGATCCTTTAGACTCGCATCCGTCACTCTTGTGGGTTCAGTGACAACAGGGGGTCCAAGGTGAGGTGAGAGTAGTTCCCTTTATTCCCGAGCTAATATACCTTACTGTAAAAAAAAAAAAACATAAAATTTTATATAAAACTATAAAACATTATCTTTAGTACCAGCACCTATAGTAATCAAGGCAATTACTTTGACAGAATCATGACTGAGTTACTGAGCTTTCGTTCATGTGGCTTGCCACGTTAAACAACATACAAGTTCTCATATTCTTTTATGCAGTACTCTAAAGAGGCCTCTTCTGGTCAGGTATTACTAACTGAACATCCAGAACAATTCAAACTTTATAACTGAATGAGTAAACAATACTTTAATTACACTGTGACACGATTTCTGACAGTTCTCTGTGCTCGCTACTGTCTCGGTCTCAAACACTCTTCCAATTTCTGTTGCTAAGAGCTGCAAAATACAACTGGGCAAGTTAGAAATTTAACACCCACAAAAATATAGAACAGTCAGAGGCACATAAGTCTCGCTATTAAAAAAGACATATTAATAAAATCAAAACTAATTTATAGCCATGGATGATAGATATCAGCTTAGGATAGTCTATTATAATACTACTCATATTAGTGCAACACGATTAACTGCATATTATTTATAATCACAGTTTTAGCATAGCAGCTATTTAAAAAGAATCCAAAGAATACATTTTCTATAAATGTCTACAGTCTCTGTAATCATGTAATGCGTTCTCTATAAACATGTAATACATTATTAACGTGTAATGCATTCTCTATAAACGTGTAATGCATTATCTATTAATGTGTAATGCATTCTCTATAATTATGTAATGCATTCTCTATTAACATGTAATGCATTCTCTATTAATGTGCAATGTATTCTCTATAAATATGTAATGCATTCTCTATAAGCATGTAATGCATTCTCTATTGATGTGTAATGCATTCTCTATAAATGCCTAAAGCATTTTCTATAAATCTGTATTGTACCAAAACGCTATGTTACCCGTTTACTGATATGTACATCACAATTACCGATCACAACCACATATGCAAGTACCACTCTTATATCCAACCCTTTTTCACAACATTATGTTGTGAATGTATGTACATGTAAGTATTGTACATTAGGTTCTCTAATAGAAAATACAATTTCTAGTTATTATATTATTATGATTTGTTCTTTTCAAATGGATTTTTAAGTCATTTATTCTCTGTGGTGGCATTACACAGAATAATATTCCCTGACCATATACTTCAATCATTCTGTGCTGTCTTTTATTTGCAATGTGTGTCACAGCAGGATATTGACATCATATTGAGAAATGGTATCATCACCAGTCAGAAGACTCTCATAGCATCATGATGCACAAAACACAAACTGAGGCACTGGAGCAAAATGGCTCACTTCACCACAGCATGATGCTTTGCAACATATAGAGCAGCCTGTTTACTTTATTACTAATCATGTCTTTTCGTTTATGTCCTATTTTTTTCTTTCATTAAGCTGAGATCTTATTACAGTGCTAATACTATAAACCAGTTTTTCCGACACAGGTGACCACATTACACTACATGTCTGTGGGCATTGTCTACAATAAATATTGTCAATGCTTAATCAGACTACAAAGAGTAAGTAAAAATAAAAATAAAATGTTGCACAACTTTGAGTTTTGAAATACGCCATCAATAAATGAAGCACCAGCATGTACATGCTACCTTTTTAGCCAAATCGTTCACGTCCCACTGGCACAAACAAGCATGCAGGCCTATGACCAGAGAGAACTAACCAAGTAGTAACCCAGTTAGAAATGGTAGATCATTTTAATGTGCTCGGATGTGTTTAGTGAATTATTTGTTAAAACATCTGGTTGCTGGCTGACTTTTGACACACTGTAGACAGCATAGTGTTGCTGTTTTAGTTGTCAGACATGCTTCACTGCTCAAGCAAACAGACACAACTAAACTGGAAGTAAGACTCTGTTTCTGTCTGTGTCGCTGAATCATCCTCTTTTTATCCTGACAGACCAGCACTCAACACTCATGATGTTTATGGTCCACATGTGAGTATATATCAATGTACACACTTACACCAATCATGTCAAACATTCTTAAAACAAAGTAAAAGAAAAATCTATATGGCAAGTTTTTAGAAAAAAGCAAGAGTATTTCAAGATAAGGTGTTTTTAAAGTAGCCTACTGAAACTGCACCACCACATTCATTCAACATTCTTTAACCCAAATGTAGAACATGCTTAATAAACCTCAAAATTGTAATGACATTCAGTTCTATTTGAGATGTTCCCTACCTCTCGCCACACTCTCTAAAATGTACATGTGGAAAGCTTGGGCACAGCGCTGACAGCATGACAGATAAATGCACTGTTTCAAGTAAGGGAAGAAAGCGTGGTGTACTTTTGAATCTCAAATAAGAGAAGATATGACAGTGAATCTCCGTAGGCAGTTTCTTAGCGGGTGACTGCAATGTAAAACCAGTGCATCTTTAACAAAAATCTAGAAATCAAATCAACTTGCCAGCGGATATTTGTTTCACCCAAATGTAAATACCACAGTGTTGGAATGCCGCTGAGATAGAGTGAGACGTCACTGATTTTACACTCTTTTTTTCATAATGATCACCAAGAAGAAGTATTTTCCCAGAGTGAGAACACAGCAAGAAAACAAAACAACACTTAAAAATATTCATAAAACAAAAGAATAATATGTGCCATTCAGTCCTTCTTTTATATTGCCATCCTCCTGCAACTATGAGATGCTGTGTGTTGGTGTATGAACGCAGGTTTGTGTGTGTAGGAGGCGACAGAGAGACTTGTATACTCACAGTTTGAGCTGTCAGGTCACTCGGGTCCAGCGCTGGATCAGGGGCTCATCCTCTCACAGCTTATCCCACCGCAGGACACAAAGATAGAGAGAAAGAGAGAGTGAGAGCGAGAGAGTGAGAGAAAGAGAAAGGTTTTTTTTTTCTTGCTTTCCAGCTCTACACGCTTGTACAAGTACAAGGAAGAGAAAGACACGGGGAAACAGAGTGTAAGAGAGAGAGAGAGAGAGAGAGAGAGAGAGAGAGAGAGAGAGAGAGAGTGGGATGGGTCTGCAATGCGATCGTTCCTGGAAGAAAGCGAGCATTAGAATCAGTGCTGCTGATTCTTTGGCGTGCTGTGCGTGTCTTCACACATAGCTGTGAGCACAGTGTGGTCAGCTACACGCGCCTGCAGTGTGTGTGTATACACACACACGCACACATACATACACACATACACACTCACAAGGAGGGGTGGGGGGTAGTGCCTAGGCATTCACTCACTGGCTGTGCCTTACACTGTGAGAAACATCAGAGAGGGAATGCACGGGAGAGAGAGAGGGGAGGAGGAACAGAAAAAAGCGGGGGAAGGAGGAGGAGAGAGAGAGAGAGAGAGAGAGAGAGAGAGAGCGGAGGAGGAAAGGATGCGCTGACAGTTTCACGCGAGCTCTTCTCTTGTTCTGGTCGCTAACACAGGCTGACAGATACTGAACGGCGGAAGAAAAAGGCATTATACACCTCCTGCTTTTCCATATCTCCCTCTTGCTGTGAATCCTACTCACCATAAACATACAGTCGCTCTCCTTTCATATAAGCCACATTTACACAGTTTCAGAGTTACAGTGAAAATGCAAAATGTGAGAACACTGATATAACGGTCTGAAATGCAACACTTGCTCTAAGCTATGTGCAATGTGATGAGATAAGCTGCACATGCACAAACAGCAATCTATTTCTTTATGCTTTATGCTTTCAATACTACTGTATACATATATGTGACTCAGGTGTAGAGCCAGCCTTTCGATGACAGGATAGTAACTCATTCAGGTCTCAAACTAGAGCATGCACTACACTCCACTGATTTTAATTAGGACACATATTAGCCATTTGATTATTGATCTCATTCATCCATTCACTTTCGGTAACAGCTTTATCTTGGGCAGGGTTGTGGTGGATCCGGAGCCTATCCTGGAAACACTGAGTGCGAAGTCAGGACACACCCAGTACAGGATGCCAGTCCATCATACACACATTCACACCTGCAGCAATTTACTGTTGTATCCTTGTGTTATATGACTGTGCCACCTGACAACCAAAGTATCCTTCAAGTAGGATTAGAACCGGTGACCTAAGGATGGTCTTGTTAGCACTTGCAGTCCTGTCTTCTACTTTACTCTACTCTTCTCTACTCTACCACCAGAGCTATTGAAGACATCACTGGCTGCTCCACTGTGATTTCAACATAAAGAAGAACAACAGCACCAAACAAAAAGAAACCAAACAAGCCAGGATCCACCCCCAACCCATGCCACCCACAGTAGACTCCAAGGATATAGACATAAACATAAATTGTAAAACAAACAGAAAACATACAGAAGTTTATAAAGAAGAGAGAACTATCAACACTATATCAAAAGCAGCATGCCATATGTCTTAGATTGTGCCCCGTGTATACGAGCAGTTGAGAGTTCCTTAGATACAATGTCCAGTATAGACATGGCCCATGTCCGTGTGTGTTCTGTCTTTTCTAAAAGTATGTCTCAACTAGGAAAGCATGCAGCAAGGAATGTCATCATCACTATCAACATCATCATCATTATCTTAGCATTCAGTAGTACCATGTTCTGCATGTGTATGCATGTTTCTTTCTACAGTGTAGCCTGTTCAGATTGTGGACAGGCAGTAAAATCCCTCAGGACTCGTCTCACTCCCTCCCTAATTAAATTCTACCTCGTTATCCTGCATGGGAGGCAGAGAGACACAGCGCATCTAAATCCAATCACATCAAATCAGATCTTTGTTTGCTTTTTTTCTTGTCTTGGCATGCTTGTTTTTTTAATAGTATCCCCCTGCTTTCTGAAACCCAGAGTATCAACTTGGAGCAACTGAAATAAGAAGCCTTAAAGGCTCTTGAGCGTGGTATCCAGCCAAGCTGAACAGCAGTCTACATTACTGACAATCAGTCCATTCCGCACTCACATTAACATGAAAATGTACTCTAAAGTGGTGCTGTTTAAGCACTTGCACTCACAGGCACGGAATCGCGCACAAACACACACACACACACACACACACACACACACCCACACACACATACACACACACACACACACACACACACACATATATACATACACATCCCAGACAGTCATTTAGCACATCTGCTGCATGGATCCCTTGCGGTGAGCCATCATATCCAGTTAGCACTGTGGGCCTGAAGTGAGACCCAGAGCAGCATTCTGCCTTGCCTTATCTGGTGCTTTCTCCACTGCTGCCCTTCTGCCAACCCCACCGCTGGCACTCAGCACCCCCATTAACAGGTCCTAGAAGGTGCAGCCGGCCTCTGGCGTTCAGCTCCACAAAGAATAGCAATAACCACCATCACTGAGCGAATAATGGCAATAATAGCAGGCTGCAACTCCTCTGTTTGCTAATTGGCTTGTCTGCTCACAGTCTCCACTCTAAGGGTCATGGGATTTTGTGGGTGGCATCTGTAAATAGCTAATCAACTCCCCAGGCATTCACTTCACTTCAGAAATTATTTCTCTTGAATTCGTAAATAATGGGTGGGGGTTGGGATGTTTGGTTGGAGGGAGGGAGCAGGAGGTGGGTAACGACTACACTAACAGGGCTACACTAACTGCCAGAGACAACAGAGGCAGAAATAAATAATGAAGCCGCGATTGTTATTCCTATGCAGCCGACAGAAGTCGTTTGAAGTGCAGACTCGCCTTCATCTTGCCGTGCCTGGAAAAAAAGCATCGTGAGGCCAGACGCAATGAAGACGTCTTTGACACTTTTGGAGAATGACTAACAAGTCAGTAGGGGTGGTGTGTGGGGAAGTAGCTGGCATAACTGATGAGCTGCTTAAGCTGCCTAAAGTGAGCAAGGCCAGGAGCAGGGTACCAAAATCATGCTGTGTCCATCTTATGTTGGCTTTGCACACACACGCACACACACACACACACACACACACACACACACACACACACAAAACACTGGTCACTTCACTCAGTCATGTCACATCTGAGAAAAATCAGCAAATGGGAGAGACCAAATGCCCAGGAAAGTGACTCTCTGAGTACACAAAACATTTAAAAAGAGTGAGATTTTGAGTAAATATATAAAATATAAAATATTAGTCTCAGAAGCTTTTTGATAGAAACCACATTGTGTGGGTGCTTCACTAGTACTTCGCATTTTCAACACTTTTGGTGTCATTGGGTCTAATCTGCATACTGAGGTACCGGTGAAAATTGCAAATAAAGAATCAATAAAGCAATATTCTACTTTGGCTGAAATACATGTATAAATACATAAAATAAAAAGCTTGGGCCACATTACTGAATTTTACACTTCAGACACAATATGTACTACACAGTGGCCCCGCTTTGCTACAATATGAAATAATTGTGCTAATTTGCATGTGCAGTCTGATTAATTGCACGCACAGTTAGTGAGTATGACTGGATAATTGATGGCACATGCAGGCTAGGGGTGGAAATAATATTTGAATGTTGAACACAGCTTCAGAGTCTGCGGTTTAAACTTGGTCTGCACCAAGATTACTGTCTGTGCAGAGTTTCATTTGTTCTCTCTCTGTTCATGTGGGCTTCCTCCAGTTTCCTCCTACCTTGCGAAAACATGCTAGATGGATTGGTAGCTTGAATCCCACCCAGGGTGTATTCCCACATCATATTCCCAAGTTAAACTCCAGATCTTGACCAGGATAAAGTGGTTACTGAATATGAATGAATGAAAGAAGTAATTGTTCTCAATAGCCATGACAAGCTCAGATCTTAGAGAGACTCCCAGAGAAGAAAACTAGAATTTGCCACACATATGCATTATTGCACAAATATAGACAAGTGTACGTTCAGTTAATAAGGTTAATGTTGTTTAAATGATGTTCACATGAAGGTGCAACAAAGATCTAATATGAAACCAACTAGTAGCCAGTAATATTATCATTGTGAGAAATTCTTTCATTAATTTGACATATCTAGAAATAATTTTGGAGAGAAAAAAAATAATAAAAAATTACGTGTTTTTAAATGGTGGTAATGCAAATTTAATACCTGGCTTTTGCAGGTATTAATTTGCACATGCAATCTTGATTCCTGAAGTGACTTTCAGGTTTAGTAAATCACATTGCATGTGCTAAATCAATCTAATTGTATAGACACTGTCCTGTATGTTGCAGTGTTAGGTAGAAATGGCCCAAATTGCATATTCAGTAAGAAAAACATGCAAAACAGGTTGTGTCCAAAAGATACAATCCTCTGGAACACATAAATGAGCATTGCATTGCACATATTTCTACTCATACAAGCCTTCAGAAATTCAGGACCTGAAAAATTATCCAGTACTTTTGTGTGAATGAGTGTAAGCCTGAGCCTGGCCTCAGTTCTGTATTTAGTCCTCTTATCCCAATTCAGATGGAGATTCTGCAGTGAGGAGCTCCTGATAATATCATGATAACAAGAGCTAATTAAATTTAGTGGGACCAGTGGAGAGTGAATTATTTGGAGCAAAGAGAGGCTGAACTGCCATTAGCTTGCAGACAATTTTATTTCTTCTTTTGTTCAAACTGAGAATTACTTTCTGCCTTTTGGCGAAGGACGAACTATCATTGCTGCCTGTTATTTGCCAATAAATCATTCATACATTGCTGTTACTCCTTTCAAACATTTCAGTAAACATTTATCCATTGATTTATCCATCGAAATAAATTTACTGATATGTAATCCTGTTCATTCAAGTGGGTGAATATCTGCGCATTAATGGCTGTTTTAGTCATATTTCAATAAACCTTTTTGGAAATACCAGCCAAGTGTTTTCACCAAAATATAATGTGCAATCACTTGGCCAGTCTAAACCTGAAACATAATGCTTCTGGCATTTTGACCTTCTACTCAGGCCTAATTCAAGAAAAAAAAACAAAAAAAAAACACGTTTTTGAACATATCCTGAACATAAATATCCTCTAAGAGTTACAGCACTGTCCTGGAAATATTGTCACATGCATAGAAAATCCAAACAGACCCAATCATATCTGATTAAACATGTAACAGTTTAGTCTTTCAGGTCATTATGCAATTATTTTACAACTATTTTATATGTATACTAATAGCATTAATGAAAACATATTGGACACATCTAATTAAGTTATTTTTCAGGCTTAAAGGCTGTCATTGAAACGGACAGATGTATGCAGACTCAGGAAGATAAACAAAAACACTAGGCAATACTCAAAACAAGATATAGCCTAAGAGTCAAATGATCAGCAGAAAGGCATAAACTGCACATGGCTAATGGGATAATGATAAGCAAGCAATTCATAAAAGACCAATTTCTTTGGTCTTCTGACTTGATGATCATGTGATAAGGTCATGGCTTGAGGGTCATGGGAATTGTAGTCTGTAAATGGCAGACATTGGCATATTGATCTGCAGGTGAACACACAATTATTTGTATTAAGACAAATATAAATATCCATGCATTTGTGTTAATTTATTTCCTAAAGTTATTTTGAAATGTTGGATGATCATAACTCTGTAAAAAAAAAATGGCTGTAATTCCTAAACGGTCAATGAAATGTTTTTTTGTTAAACCCCTTGAATTACAGTTGAAAGTCTACACTTCAATCACATCTTGATTGGTTCATCCATTGTGGCGGTGTGCAGAGGCAAAATTTAGAAAATTGTGTCACTGTCCAAATACTTATGGACCTGTCTGTAATTCCAAAAGTTGTAGGCAGTGATCAATTGCAAAATACAAAACAGATTTAAATATAAAAAATTTTGCTCATTGCAGGTATTAGTGTGCAGGTTTAATGGTTTTAATTCATATTCATTATATTAAAATGTGGAAACAGGAAAAATGAAGAAAACCCTTCTATAAGTAGGTGCGTATAAACATTAAACTGGTACTGTATGTGTGTGTGAATAAATTGCTAGCTCATCAGGCTTCTTACTAGAGGCTTTTGAGTTTGAGGATGTGACACACTATTTTGCAGTGGATGGCACTTTTGATGTTATTCTGGAAATCTTCTACTTTGCAGGGATCATGACCCTGAGTGGCCTGACACTGATGGGAATACTCTGGTTTTCACCTTCAATATTCTCTCCAGTCTCAATCCATTTCAGTCACTGATAATATATACAAGATATGCAAACAAAGCAATTAGAGCTCAAAACCATGTTTATTTGGATTAATGACTATTGAACATTGCATCTACAACCAAATATATTAATAGGAGCAGCAATACCTGCAACCTAGCAACAGTGCAAAACAGACTAACAACATTCAATATATTTCTTTATTAAAGTTATAATAAATCTAGTCATAGAATATAATTTGGACCATCACACCGATAAAACATTTATAATTAATTATAGAGTAAAACTATTATTTACTAGTGTATACCTATAAACTTACACTAGCTCTTGTTTTAAGAAATGTGTTAATTTAAAACATTAGTATAAGAGAGAGCATGTGTGGACTAGAATAGAAAGAGTTCCATGATTAATTGATCATTTTTAGATTACAGAGACATTTTCTACACTCTTATGGCACACTGAATGTTTTACTTTATTTTATTGGTAGTTTCAAGAAATATAGAACATCATTCTGTCAAGGACAATGAAATTCTTTATTGCCTCCATAATTGTACTTGGTGGATAATTTCCTAGCTGACCCACTCAGGTTATTGATGAATAAAGCCAATCTAAATTCCAATAAGCATATTTCCAGCACACTGATGAAAATGTTGGCCTTGGTAGTGGCTCAGGAATACCCCTCATTTGCTATAATCTCACAGTATGCAGTTGGAATGAATACAAAGTGAACAGCACATGAGTTGAGCTAAGTGCTGTAGTGTTGAGATGAATGAAACCTATTACACACCAAATACCACTGAAATTTTGTGGTGGAGGAGGACCCCTTATTTTAAAAGGCATGAGTTGAACACTATTAAACATGAAGTGTTATTATCTTTTTCTCATTCACACTGGTTCAAGGTCAGTTATGTCAAACTCATCCATTATATATAGTAAGCTATATAAAAATGTATAACAAAGAATAATATGCATAAAGAACATATATCAATGTACTGGACTGTTTTAGACAAATTGTGTATTCATTAAAAGTATATGGTAATTCATTTTTTTTAAAGATTTAAAATCAATTAAATAATTATAATCAAATAATTAATAAAATATTCATAAGAAATACAGGAAATGTAATTGACCGTTTGATGGTTGAGCTTTGCAAGACATTCCAAAGCTATTCTAAGCAAACTGTCATGACCTGGTCCAGCCACAGGAGGGGAACCCTCTGCATACAAAACAATACACTATGCACAAAGTGGACAGAAATAAAATAAATGTTGAATGTCTATCATGTTTTTTTATCAAAGTGTCATGCTTTAAACCATCACGATATTGAAACAGTCAGAGCATAGATAATACCATGTATAATGTGGATGAGAATTAAAGGAATATATATGATATGATGAGTAAGCTTTTGAATGACATGAAAGTATACAATAGTCATATTTGAGTAAAATTAAAGATAGCTCACTGGGAAAGTACAGTGCCCTCCATTAATATTGGCACCCTTGGTAAATATAAGCAAAGAAGGCTAAGAAAAATTGTCTTTATTGTTTAACCTTTTGATCTTTGGTTTCAAAAATACTCTGCTCCCATGGATATCAAACAATTGCAAACACAACACAGGTTTATAAAAAAAAAAAAAAAAAACGTTGTTAAATATAGGTGTGCAACAATTATTGGCACCCCTATGAATTCATATGAGAAAAATATATTTGAAGTATATTCCCAATGATATTTTACATTTTATTAGTACACCTGGGTGACTAAGAACAGGAAATTGTTCAACCATGACTTCCTATTTCACAGGGGTATAAATATGAGGTAACACATAGGCCAAATTCCCTTAGTCATTCATAACAATGGGTAAGACCACGGAATATAGCTGTGATGTGTGGCAAAAGGATGTTGAGCTTCACAAAATGAGAAGTGGCTATAAGAAAATAGCACAATCATTGAAAATGCCCATTTGACCATGAGGGCAATAATTAGGAAGTTCCAGTCAACTGGAAATGTTATGAATCAACCTGGAATTGGACGTGTGTCTATATTGTCTCAACGCACTGTGAAGGAGATGGTTTGAGTGGCCAAAAAATCTCCAAGGAGCACAGCTGGAGAATTGCAGATGTTAGTTGTGTCTTGGAGTCAGAAAGTCTCCAAAACTGCAATCCGAAGTCACCTACATCACCACAAGTTGTTTGGAAGTGTTTCAAGAAAAAAGCCTCTACTTTCATCCAAAAACAAATTCAAGTGTCTTCAGTTTGCCAGACACTACTGGAACTTCAAATTGGATCGGGTTCTATGGTCAGATGAAACCAAAATAGAGCTTTTTGGCAATAAACATCAGAGGTGCTTTTGGCTCACACAGAGAGGTAGCCATATGGAAAAGTACCTCATGCCCACGGTTAAATATGTTGGTGGCTCTTTAATGTTTTGGGGCTGTTTTTCTGCCAGAGGACCTGGACAAATTGTTAGGATACATGGCATCATAGACTCTATCAAATATCAACAGATATTAAATGAAAACCTGACTGCCTCTGTCAGTAAGCTTAAAATGGGCCAAATTGGATCTTCTGACAAGACAATGATCTAAAACATACATCAAAATCAACACAAAAATGGTTTACTGACCACAAAATCAAGGTCCAGCCATGGCCATCCCAGTCCCCTGACTTCAAACCCATAGAAAACCTGTGGGGTGAACTGAAGAGGAGAGTCCACCAGCATGGACCTTGGAATGTGAAGGATCTGGAGAGATTCTGTATGGAGGAATGATCTCAGATCCCTTGCCACGTATTCTCCAACCTCATCAGGCATTATAGGAGAAGACAGCAGAGTATTTTTGTGAATTTTTTAACAAAATATCAAAAGGTTAAACAATAAAGACAATTTTTCACAGCCTTCTTTGCTCATATTTACCAAATGTGCCAATATTAGTGGAAGGCACTGTACTTAAGTATAAAGTAGTTGGTATATAAAATAGAGGGAAAAACAGTAGGATATCATCATCCTTTTAACAACATTGTTGTTCTGAAACTAATATGAATATTTTGCCTTGCACCTCTAGGATTAAGGGTTTGATTCCTGCCTCTGCCCTGTGTGTCACACAGGGCAGCTTGCATGTTCTCCCTGTGCTTCGGGAGTTTCCTCTGGGTACTCCAGTTTCCTCCCCCAGTCCAAAGTCATGAATTGTAGACTGATTGTCATCTCTAAATTGTCTGTAGTGTGTGAATGAGTGTGTGTGTGATTGTGCCCTGTGATGAGTTGACACCCTATCCAGGATGTCCCCCGCCTTGTGCCCTGAGTTCCCTGGGATAGGCTCCAGGCTCCCCCACAACCCTGTGTAGGATAAGCGGTACAAAAATGTATGGACAATATACAGTACTTTGAAATTGAAATTTTGAAAACTTAATATTCCGTTTTCTATATTCTGTCTGTATCAGGAGGATTTACTGTGGTGATTTTGAACACTATGACCTAATCTAGTTGATTAGGCTGGATCCTAAATAGCTAGCCATTACTACATTTAGAAGATCCACTAAGTTAAGCAATATGTGTATTTGCATGAATTTGTTGAATTGTGAACTATTAGCTCACTAGTTATTGCTAGCTAGTGTTAGCTAACAATAGATAGCAAGCTAGCAGAATTTCTGAGAGGATTTTTAAGCCATAATGTTAATGCTAAGTTTCAGGTAGTTAACATGCATGCCAATATAATTAATTAGCCTATACATCCAATCATGTCTTTTGAAAACTAGCTACGTATGTGCATAGCCAAATATTCTCCTCATCTAGGTATGAAAAATTAACAACAGAATTAAAACTTAAAACTTTAAAACATTCCTACTATAATCATCTTTAGTTTAGTCTGTCGAGTAGAACTGAGAGTCATCAGAGTAAAACAAAAGATCACTATGGTAACCAAGGTACATTTTTTACTACTATTCTTTTTATTTCCAATACCAGATAATATGAATTATGAGTTGGCTATTAAATTTCTGTGCTCAAACAGCCCTACCAACCAGGTAAAATAAGTGATATGACATATGTGAATGAAGTCAGCTATTTTAGTGTTGGCTCTTATATGGGAATACTGGGAGCCAACTTTCACCTCTGAAGAGCCATTAGATTCAACAGTAAGAAATAAGAGCAGTAAACAACAGATGTGTCAGGATGCATTCAATGTAGTAAAAATAGCTATTGGCTTTTAATAATGAAGCACAGCAAATTATTAAGTTGGCAAAATAATTTATGCTTGACTAAAGTATAAATATTTCTAAACAGGGGACATAGCCAGACCTATGGGTTGGCCAGGTAGAGCCATTGAGCTTGTATGGGGTGGCTGTGGCTCAGGTGGTAGAGTGGGTTGTCCACTAATCAAAGGGTTGGTGGTTTGTTTCTCAGCCTTTGGTCATGGGTTTGTAAGTGTATGGGTGAATGAGACACAGTGTAAAGTGCTTTGTGAACTGCAGAAAGTTAAAAAGCACTATATTAGTGCAGACCATTTATATTAGGATGGGGTGAAATAATAATCCTCATCCATGAATCCAAATAAATCATAAATCTGGTTATGGCCAAAATAGGATCCCCATCAGGCATAAAAGGAACATACCTAAGCAAAATTTGTTTGTCATATAGCAAGATACAAAAAGTAATAACTAGCATGACATTAGGCTACATCTTATGATGTATGCTTCATTACAAGTTCAATGTTATTAGCTAACAACAGCTAATAACAAACTGAAGAATTCCAGTGTTATTGTGTGTTGCAGTCAGTGGGGTTAGGGAATAGCTCACTTCTGTGTTAACTAGCTAAACATGCTTGTTCCTGCTCATTACACGCATTGACAATCCTTGAGTTTGTTTCACATCATATGGTATTGGTAACTGCACCAATACTACTACTACCACTAATAATAATAATAATAATGCAATTTTCAATTTCTTCCTTTGTAAAATCTGTTGGACTGCTGCAATAGTGTTGTTTGTGTATGATTGCCAAGTTAAAAGGCCTTAGGCTGGTAGAATTAAACCTTCAGAGTCTGGGGATTTGCTGAAGAACTCACTTGGTTATGCCATGGTAGCATTTGTTCAAATTTGATTTACTTCTTCACTTCTAGTTTAATCATTTGGCAAAAGCTCCACTATATTTTTGTGTTATGTTGATTTTCATTATACAGGCTTATACAGGTAAGTCTGTCTTCAATAAATATGCATAACAGTAATTAAATTCACCTATCAGCTATTTGCACCTCAAGTGACAACCTCCACTTCCAAAACAAAGCCTTTTTACAAATGACTGGGGAAAAAATGATCAAAGACTTTGTTATGAAAGAAAAACAGAACAGTTACTTGAAGCAGGTAGCGTCTAAAAGGTAAAGTCCAAAATGAATTTTACTGGCACTTACATGGTGTTCTGTTTTTTTGTCATTATAAAGAATACACAGTTCTAATGAACTGGCACAGGAACATGATTATAACTGACTTGTTTTAAGTAAGGAATAACATATGACAGGCCATGTTATTATGTGAAAATAATTATTTTTATTAATTATTTTTAAAAAAAATAAAAAATTAATTATGAATTGTGTTATTCCTCTTATACAACAAAGATGAATTTCATGCTTTTTAACTGTTCATAGTTAATAGTAGTGGGATGTCAACAAGACATTTTATCCCTTTTATCACTTTTTTTATTATAGCAGCTATAAACAGTTGGAAAACACAAACTCCTCTATTCTGAGGACTCCATGGCAGAAAATTTTAAGTTACAGCTTCACCAATAACAGAAAACGTCACCATATAAATGAGTATAACATTTTCTTTGTGAAATAACAACATTTATTATTAGGCTTAGATTATTTGGCACATCTGCTGTACAAATACTTGTTTGTGTGTGAGCTTTACCATAGAAACGACAGCATTAGAATACTCACATATAATATAAATAATTTATTTTTCAGTCAGAAATCTAGCCACAGGAGGTCACAAGCCAGTGTACAGAGCTGTGCTGTTATAGAAAATGAATCTACGCCTTCTGATTCGAGAATTCAACAGCTCTGTGATATGAATGAATTTGCTGTGCATATCACAGCTATGTAGACAGCTCCTCTGTTAAAGCTTTGTGGGATCTGGTTTCCTGTTAGGTGATAAATGTTTCTTGTGCAGGATGTTAGCATTAGTGGTTGTAAAGTTGCTGGTGAAAGTAGCTCTATCTGCTGTGTTATATTGGATGATTTAGTTTGATAGGTTAGGTCTTCTGCTTCATATGTTTGTTCTACTTGATTACAAGTCAACCAGACCGCATTTCACATTTCTCACTGTACTATGTTCCCAAAGAAGGCTGTATGGACCTTTTGTGTGTGCATCTTTTTCACAAACACCAGAGGTTCGTCCATAACCACCAATAGGTTCCTGTGCCTGACTGCATAGTCAATGCATTACATGCACTTTGATGAGAGTCCTTTCTGCTGGTGCTCTATGTCTCACAAGCACCAGATTTTAGAGCATGCATGTACCCAGAGATCATTTATTTGGTCATGCTGAGCTTTGCCAGCAAACCGGAGTGACAGTAAAGGGGAATACTTGTCCAGTTTATTTGTAGAATAAGACAGGTTATGTAATGGTACCCACATCAGACAGGATAAATTCTGGGATTCTGCCTTGAGTATAGTATACCTACTGCCAGCTGTGGTGGCTGAATGTCCTTATGTCTAAATTCCCAGCAGATTACTATGATGTTGAAGCTGGAATTGTGTAAATGTTCAAGTGATTGTTTTTAACTCTGTCATGCTTTGTAAAGTGATTAACATGGTCTGAGTATTCCGATCAGGCTTGTAATGTTAATGATATGTGGGGGCAGGTTTTATGCTCTGCGCTCTGAAAGAGATAAACTTTTACCCTCCTAACTAAGCACTAATGTCAGGTTACAATGGTGAGTCCAGCCTATTCCAGTACACCATTATAGAGATAGAAGTCTGATTAGTCTTTTTAGTTCAAAAAATTATTTTGCATCACCAGGTTACATTTGAAATAAATCCCTAGAACCTCTTCAGCTTAATATTATGACTTCAAGACCTTTATTATGGTATGATAAAACCATACCATCAGCTAATGGTCTATTAGCTCAGCTGAGATGATGATTGGCTTTCGGATGTCAGACACATGCTTGTCAGACATCCCCTTTATCATTTCAGCCCATGCTCTTTGGGTGGAATGGATGGCACAACTCCCTGTCAATCAGAGAGACGTTAGGCAATCATGGGTGTCTGTGAGCTCATGTATGCGGAAGACGGCAGATAGAGCTTTCCTCTGAGTGTATTCAGCTGCTTTGTGACATAGCACGAGCAACAATCACAAAGTGTGGTCAGCTTTTCCATATCTGCTGACCAGTAGGGAGGTGGGAATTGAACAATCAGTGGGCTTGGGTAAAACAGGGTGGGCAGGGTTTGAAAAGAAAACTGAAATGCCAGCAGTCACTGAAAAAAATTTAAATGATAAGTGGCCAAAGAGCTGAAAGGCTATCACTCAAAATGTTCTTTTGCCTGTTCTGTAATCTTACTTGTGACCTAATTCTCTTCAGTTCACATCATATAATACAGTCATCACAAATGCCAGCTGTTTACTGTAGTACACTCACACACACACACACACACACACACACACACACACACACACACACACACACACGCGTGCGCATGCACACATGCATGCACGCGCATGCACGCAACACACAGCAGATAAATATACACATTTCAGGAACTTTACGAATGAACTCAACAGAAGGGCTGTCACAGAACAAACTGAGTAGTGTCTAACAGCAGCTGAACATATCATCCCTAACACAGAATGTAACACAACTGGTTGCAGATAAAATTAGAGATGTTTATACTGCTGTATATACCCTGTGTTGTGCATGTGCTATTCACCTTCCAGTAAACCAACTAGAGTTTAAATTTTAATAAAAATTGTCAACATGAACAAAAAATAGGGTTTTCCCACCATTCAACATAATTTTGGAATTAGCCTACATAAACAAGTTGTGCAATGACAGAAAAGAATTGCACAAAGGCATAGATGGATTCATCTATGGTCGTGGTGATATTTAAAATAATTTTATTCAAGTGAGGATTTTAACAGAAGAAATATCCAGAATGACCCACTACCTCTTCAGATTTTTTTGAAAACATGTTATTTACACCTAAAACTACAGCAAAAGGCTTCAGATATCAACTGGAAAAAAGGAAACTATGCCTACTCTAATTCCTATGATTAAAGATGGTGTGTACAGCACACCATAATTTAGTTTTTTTATTAATTAAAATGATTTTGTTTTAGCGTTGCACTATGTATTCCCCAACAAACAGCAACTCTTAGATGAGTCCAGTCTCCACTCTGACAGCACGCTGGTCACTCCTGGCTAATAATGTGTATTTTAAGCAAAGAGTGAGAATGCCTAAATTACCGAGGCATCTGTGAGACTGCCTTATTTTCTGGACTATAAACCATGTTTTTTCCCTTCGTTGCTGTTACTAATGCAAAGGGAAGTATATCCTAAATTTCCTTGCATTATCATAATGTTGTCATTTGCTTATAAATACATCAATATAGACTGATACATGAAGTGAATTCACACAATTCAGTAATTACCACAATTGTAAACAAAAGTTGTTCACTTTGCTGGTTATTGTGATACTGCTCACAACCATGGGGCAGTTGTAAGGAGCAGATTTGAGGCAGAGTGTAGGGATTTAATATTTATCTGAAAACATCCATGCATACATAACAAATAAAGCCTGCAGACTAACTGGGAAATGCATGAAAGGTATGTAGTCTAAAAGCGTGAGCTCTAAGGGGAGTAAATAACAGAATACAAAGTAGCATAAAACTGCTTTGATTTTATGCAGTAAATTAAGAAAATTATTATAAATACAATATTTCTAGTTAACAATTGACCTAAATATCAAGCACGTATGGCATACAAATTCCTGGTATTTAAAGCATGACCTTATGTTACGTCTTTAACATCCAAAAGAATGTGAAATTTGAAACAATAGACTAATACAGCTCATAAACTGCTAATAAACACTTAATGATGCCAACTAAACAGTTTATGTAACACATTCTAACAGTGTACTACATTCAGCATTGAAATAAAATCAATATCAGGACCCTCAATATGTGTCTTAAAGCATACGCTTTTAAGTAGAGTGTTTGCCCTGTAAACCTCAACAAGATTTAGTGTATTATAACAGCAACAATAATAATAATAATAATAATAATAATAATAATAATAATAATAATTATTATTATTATTATTATTATTATTATTATTATTATTATTATTATATTGGCCGCTCCACTTTTTGCAGTTAGTGGCCACAGCCTGTGTAACAGAAGGCGAGAAGGTCACTGTGGTTTGAATTTTTCTAAATAGTTAATGCACCATGAGGAAACATGCTGTAGGTTGGAGGAAACCTTATCTTGTAATGAATAGTAGGGACTCTAAGTAAACAGTATCCTCCCAAATGGAACACAAGGCAATATCAATGAGTGTCCGCAATAACAATATTTTGTGCGTTGAATACCTAACCAATAAAACATGATGGGTCATGCTATTATAGGAAAATAGGAAAATAATCAACAATGGAATGGTGTGATGCTTTATTTTCCAATAATAGCACATCCCAAATTGTTTTAATTCTCCTATACCACAAAGGTCTGCCAACAATTACAATTTCTATTCATTTGCATTTGTTTAAAATTACATTTAATTATAGATTTTTTAGAATGGTCACCAAAAAAAGTTCCTGTTATCACTTTTTTAGCAGGTATGAACAGTTGTTCCCTAACCAACCATCTTTTTTTAAAACCTTTTTTCACTATTTTAAAGTAATAAGGCAAAAATGTAGCTTGTAATGTTACCAAAAAACTGCAAAGTTCTCTGTCCTGAAGGCTTTTCCATGACTTTACACATGGCTGTTACAAAGCTCTAACTATTTCCGTCTCCTCACAGAATTTCACCCTAACATCAATTTCATGTGTTTTTTCTTCATTTCTGATTTCTTCTGTTTTTGTGTATATCTCATACTAAATACCTTTTTTTTTTTTTTTTTTTTTTTAAACAAAATACAACATAAAACAAAGGCAACCGTAGGTATGACTTTCTTTTTGTGGAATTCTGTGTTTGGTTTACGCCAGATGTAAAGGGACCCCTGTCTTCCAAACAGTTCCACTGTCAATCCACAGAACATTTTCCATAAAGGTTTGAGGATCATCAAGGTGTGTTTTGGCAAAATTCAGATGAGTCTTAATTTTCTTCTGGGTTAGCAGTGGTTTTCACCTCGCCACACTTCCATGGATGCCATTTTTGCCCAGTGTCTTTCTGATAGTGGAGTCATGAACCATGACCTTTATTGATGCAAGAGAGGCCCTTTGTAGGTCCTTTGATGTTTTCCTTGGCTCTTTTGTGACTTTCTGGATGAGTAGATGCTGTGCTCTTGGAGGAATTTTGGAAGGTCGGACACTTCTGGGAATGTTCACTACTGTGCCGAGTTTTTCTATTTGGATATAATGGCTCTCACTGTGGTCCTTTGGAGCCCCAAAGACAGAGGCCTTGTACCCCTTCCCTGACTGATGTATTTCAATCACCTTCTTCCTCATAATTTCTGGAATTTCTTTCAACTTTGGCATAGTGTGTTACTGGGTAAGACCTTTTAACCAACTTCATGCTGTAGAAAAAGTTCTATTTAAGTGTTGATTTGATTGAACAGGGTTTGCAGTAATCAGGCCTGGTTGCATCTAGTCCAGCTGAACCCTGTTATGAATGCAGTTTCATAGATTTGGGGAATTAGTAACTACAGGGGCAAATACATTTTCACACAGGCCCAGTTGGTATTGGATAACTTATTTGCATCAGTAAATAACATTATCATTTAAAACTGTATTTTGTGTTTACTCAGGTTGCCTTTGTTTCACCTTGGATTTTGTTTTAATTTCTGAAACAATTAAGTATGAGATATACACAAAAACAGAAGAAATCAGGATGGGGCAAATACTTTTTCACAGCACTGTATATGTAGTACCCACCAACAAATCTCTGTGTAAATTTTTATTATACAATAACATATTCTAATTAATATGCAGCTGGAACTATTGTTTGAGCCGTGCTGTTATAGAAACATAATGAACACCTTTAGACTAATTGGAAATATTTAATCATTAGTCAACCTCAAAAGATTAAAAGAAGGGTCATCTGGGTAAAAATTTCAATACCAATTAATACAATTAATACCAAAGCCACACCACACTGGCTCAAAGTTAATTTAATAATGTTTGAAGGATAACTGTAGCAAGGTTGGGTCTGTAATTGACAAAAGAGCCTTCATGAGTAAGAGTCTATGGGCAATCATCAGACCATAAGATCTCTTCTGGAAGACATTAAGATTCACTCCCATTTGCATAATGCCTTTAGGACCAGTATAGACATTAATTACATTGATAATGCATTACTTTTTCACTTTTGTGTATTGCTGTAGTCATTAAGCACTCCCCTGCTTTACTCAAAGGTCAGTTTTAATCACTGGCTTTGCTAAAACAGATGTTTTATTACAATCCCTCATTACACTCTGTCCAAATTAAAGGAAATGATCACTAAGAACCCAAAGAACTATACAGTGTCCATGCTATAAAGAACAACCATAACTATAATTCACATACTTGTCAACCCATGTTAGCAAAATGCAAATAACAAAAACAGCAATGAATTGAGACTGAATACATGACATGGTACATCACAAAAAACTTTGGGAAGATGCAATGGAAGGTGTCATTCACAAGAAACCTGTCATTACCAATCCTCAGATATCTAACATTTTAGTAATAATACATTTTATTTATACAGTAATTTTGAAAAACACAAAATATGCTGAAGTTCCTGGAACATTTATTCAAAATTAAGGAAGTAAAATTATGCAGGATCCAAAACATGATACCACAATGGACTCTTGTGTAATGTCAAACAAACTTATAAAAGTAAAGACTTTGTTTGAAGAGCCTCCTGGGCAAATTCTCTTGGCAAATTACATTTAAGTATTAATTCAATAGGATGGTTCAATAAGACTACTTATTTACCTTTTCTAACAACTTCAAAACTATTCTGTACAGTATAAGACTTTCCTATAACAACCATTTCACATGAGAATGCAGGGACAGAAAGCGCCAACTCCAAATTGCGCCACCAGTCATTTTCATTAACAACCACGTTTTAATTAAACATTGATTACCTGCTAATTAGTCTAATGATTGTCCCAAGATGAGGGGGGCCAGGTACAGAAAGTGACAGAGGAGAAAAATGAAGGATATGAAGCAAATGGAAATTGTGTTTGAGATCCCTGAGGGCTGACTGTTTTGTGATTATTTTTGCTTTTATAAATGAGGCCTTCACCATGCATTTCTCTAATTTATGTTCGTCTGATGGCTCCCATATGACTGATGCATAAAAGATTGAGTGGGTGCACATTTTTCATCAAATTTGGGCAATTTTCTGCCACTGGAAAGCAATACATAAATACGAAAAAAAAAAAAAGAGAGAGACTGAGACTGGTACACATTCAAATTAATCTCCATTGTGATAAAGCAATGTAGTTGTTTATGCAAAGCTACTTCACAGTCAGTAACAGTGCTACTCCCAGCATCATTCAGCAAAAACAAGAGGCCAGACTTCTGCAGTAACTATTCACAAAATGTCACATTTCCACCATCTCAATTCATTCTAATTTTTTTTTTTTAATACAATAGAAAATTTGTAAGTAGGGAGAACAGAAACCACATGTATTTAATGTAGATTTAAACATACACTGAGGGCTTTTTAAAATGCTGATCTAGTCCTCAGTATATGACATTCAGGATACACAGTTTAAACTGAGATGTAACCACTCTTCTGCTTACAGCACGAGATCCGATGATAAATAAAAAATAATAAATGAGTAAATGGAAAAATAAATGTATCGCAGAAGCTCCATCATGAATAATGAATGTGTCATTCCCCGCTCCATTATTCTTGTTTGCTTTGATTCAGGCATTCTTGTTTCTCAGTCACAGGAATATTTCATCCACATCAAATACCCCTCCAGCACTCACTGTCAGCATCAATTCACAAGTGTGTTTTAATTTTTTCTCCACTGGGCGTCTGTTCTCCACCATGGCTCTGATTTATTAAAAAGCCCACTATTGACATGGTACAAAAAGAGCTCAAATGAAACATAGCTAATGAGACCCCACTAACTACTGGACATTACATGTTAATGTGTCTTGCTTACTGTAAATTAATAAAGCAGTAATTTGTGTCTTCCTGCAATAGATATTAACAGAACCTTATTTACTGATTTAAATTCAAAGCTACACACTTCTACTTACTATCAACTGCTTTTTGCAGCTGATAAATGAGATCACTGGAATTAGTTAGTGCGCTCTACCAAAAGGTCAATCAAGGATACACAGAATGTTCATTTAGATAGAACTATAAGACTGTGGCAGTATGAGAAAAGAAAAGTGCCACATATCTGATGTTCATATAACTGTGACTCTTGGTGGCCAAAGCTTTTTTTCTGGCCCGAAGCCTGGATGCCTGGATCAGAGATGATTATGAGTTCAGTGGTGCGAAAAGCAGTATCAAGATGGGCAACGGAAAGATCGATTTCTGTTTTTATGGAGTTAATTCAATATAGACTATTTAAACTGGCAGGGCAGAGAAAGAAATGAGATTGTATTAGCTAGGTATGGATTTTTTTCCATGTGAATGCTCTGGGTGCAAAAGAAAGGATGGTTTATAAGTCATGACACTCTTTAAAAGATCCTCACAAGGCTAATTAATTTAAATGACTGCACTGATTATTCAATATCTTCAAAATAGCATGTTGCTTGCATCCCAGTGTAATAGTTGAACCTGTTACTGTTTTGTAGGAGAGGGAAATATAACACCAATGGTTCTGTGGCATTTTGTAATTATTCTACAATTTCACCATACATATGAATATAACTGATAGATAGGTTTATGTAGATTATGACAAATGAAACAGTCAAGTTAAGGCACATTTAAGTAACCTTTAATGTTGCTGTAAAATTTGGATGATATTTTATTTGCATATTCCACTTTACAGACAATCAATGCACCGTCTATAGACTGTCAATAACCTGTCGCATGACTGCTATGAACCAACCTACTATCCAACAGCTAGTTATGAACAATATGCCAACAATTTTGGATTGCTGATGATTAGTATTTAGAACCCCAATTCCGAAAAAGTTGAGACAGTATGGAAAATGCAAAAAACAAACAATTTGAAAATTCAATTCACCCTGTACTATATTTTATGTTTTACTTTGTGAATTTAATTTATTTTTGAAAATATACACTCATTTCAAATCTGATGACTGCAACGCACTCCAAAAAAGTTGGGACAGTCAACTGTTTACCACTTTGTAACATCACCTTTTCTTTTAATAACACTTAAGATAAGATAAGATAAACTAAGATGTACCTTTATTGATCCCCCGTAGGGGAAATTCAAATTGACACAGCAGCACAAGTAGGATGAGTAACATCAAATAAAGAAAATAATTTCCATAAATACCTATGCAATAGAAATAATAGAAACAATAAAACAGGTCTGTGTGTATGTACATATGCTATAGTTCTATTTGTATATGTACCTGTGCAAGATCTGTGGAATGACAATGAACTGTTGAGTGTCTGTTTCTGTGAGATTCAATCAGTGGAGTAGGAGGTACTGGGTATAGTAGCATTGCAGAGTTTGATGGCTGATGGCACGAAAGAGCCCCCCAGACATTTTGAGGCACGTGGCCGGATGAATCTGTGGCTGATTGTGCTCCTGAGCCTCCTCAGCTCAGCGTAGAGAGGATGAGAAGGATTGTCCATGATAGCGTTCCATGATAGCGTTTGGGCACTGAAGACACCAGTTAGTTAAGTGTAGCAAGTGGAATTTTCCCCCATTCATCCATTATGCATTTCTTCAGCTGCACAACTGTATGGGACACATTCTCAATTGGAGACAGGTCAGGACTGCAGGCCATGCTAGCACCCGCACTCTCTGCTTACGCAACCATTCGGACAGAATGTGGTTTGACATTGTCCTGCTCTGGATGACAGCATATGTTGCTCCAAAATGTGTACAAATCTTTCTGCATTAATGGTGTCCTCACAGATGTGCAAGTTACCCATGCCATGGGCACTGACACACCTCCATATCATGACAGATGCTGGCTTTTGGACCTGATGCTGATAACAGCTTGGATGGTCCTTTTCCTCTTTGGCCTGGAGAACATGACGGCTGTTTTGTCCAAAAATTATTTGAAATGTTGACTTGTCGGACCACTAAACACGATTCCACTGTCCATCTAGGATGAGACCAAGTCCAGAGAAGTCGACGGTGTTTCTGGACAGTGTTGATGTATGGCTTCTACTTTGCATAGTAAAGCCTTAACTTGCATCTGTGGATGCAGTGGCAAATGGTGTTGAATGACAAAGGTTTACCAAAGTATTCCTGAACCCATGTCAGGATATCCATTACAGACTCATGATGGTTTTTAAGACAGTGATGTCTGAGGGATCGGAGATCACGTACATTCAGAAGTGGTTTTTGGCCTTGCCCTTTACGCACCAAGATTTGACCGGATTCCTTGAATCTTTTAATTGTATTGTGCACTGTAGAAGGTGACATGCCCAAAATCCTACTGATTTGTCTTTGGGGAATGTTGTTCTCAAAGTGTTGGATTATTCACTGACGCATCGGCTGCCAGATTGGCGAGCCTCGACCCATCCTTGCTCTTGAAGGACTAGGCCTATGATTAGACAATTGCTTCACCTGTTTCACATCACCTTCTTATTTCAACTTGTCACGTCACTATTAGTCCCAAATTGCCCTTGTCCCAACTTTTTTCAAACATGCTGCATGCATCAATTTCAAAATAAACGTGTATCTTCAAAAAGCTAAGCAGTTTTTTGGTAAAAAAACAAAAAAAAAAGGTAAAACATCAAATACCTTGTCTTTATATGTTGTTTTGTTTAAATACAAGTCAAAGTACATTGACAAATCACTCTTCTTTGTTTTTATTAGCATTTTCCATACTGTCCCAACTTTTTCAGAATTTGGATTGTAATCTACACACAATCTATAGACTAGTAACTTTTCTCATTTAGTTTCACATTATTTGAATGATCCAGTTTATTGTTTTTGATGTTTAGTCAATCATTTGTAGACTTGCAACTCATTCATACTCCTATAACAATTTCAACTCCAGTCCATGTGGACTCTGTTGGTACAT
This sequence comes from Cranoglanis bouderius, assembly GCA_023630585.1. Taxonomy (NCBI): domain Eukaryota; kingdom Metazoa; phylum Chordata; class Actinopteri; order Siluriformes; family Cranoglanididae; genus Cranoglanis; species Cranoglanis bouderius. Next base: position 6,950,780 of record CM042562.1, on the reverse strand, counting down.
TTAATGATATGTTGTTGAAATATAGATGAACATAATTAGTCTTGTTGAGAATCAGTTAATAAGCTGATTTAATGACAGGTTAAGGAGTGTCTACACTGGACTGTCTAAATATAGTGTTACAGAGAGCCTTGTGCAGGTTTCATTGACCAAACAAACTTGGGCCATTTAAGAAATAACAAGCATGAAGCATAAATAATTATTTTGCTTCACAGTGGTTTAGTGAAACCTACTTTGGCACCTACCATCTTCTCACACTCCATGATGCTGGATGATTAAATCACTCCATCGTTCAGCATGCTACACAGGTCACCTCATGGGAATAAGCAAAATGTCTCGAACAATCAGTACATATACTAGATTTAAGGCAACAATTCTTTCAGCAGTGGGGCTCAGTCAGAAATAAAAATACATAGCTTAATCTGGCTTCCTAGAATGTACATACTTATTAACATTCACTGGTATACTGATTTTGGACTTACAGGATACCTCCAATGGCATTATAGTAAAGCAAAAGTTCCAGTGTTCCTTCTATAACACAAACAAAGCTGAATAATACCACATCCATATTATAATGTAATCCAGGGATATTTTAAATTATGTAAATTATTATATTGTCCTGCAGGTACTGCAAAGTTGAAGAGACCTATATGAGGGATCCCTAATCCCTAACCTCTGACCCAGACAGTTCAATTGATTGTATACTGCAAATATAGACAATCACTTTGCAGCTCAGAGTGGCATCAAACTCTTAGTCACTGCATGAAGGTGCTTTTGATTCATGACCATTTGTCTTATTGAGCGCTGCTGCTTTTGAAAGGTAACTCTGTGAAGGCTTCTTGCCTGGGACATGCAGCACATCTATCACTGTCAAAAAGACAGAGATCCTTACAGAGGATGGGTCAGTGTTAACTGCGGCATGGTGCAACAAAGGAGAGGATGGCTTAGGGGCACCGGGAGATCCTAGCTTGTCTATCAAAAGATGGTATAAAAAACAGTTTACCTGGCACAAATACCCCAATAATAACACAAGATAATTCTGAAGCATGCCGTTGTTTCATTAACTATTAGCCTTAATACGTGATTGTTTATGCATGTGTTTATGCACCAGGTGCCAAGATCTTAGAGTATAATTTTGGTACTTTGCAAAGTTAGACAAGCAGCACAGATGTTTATTTTGCTTATCTTCTGTAAAAATAGGAAAAACTTATCTGATAGCATTCACCTTTATATTGACAATACTACAGACTTGTTATCTGCCTTTTTTTGTTTGTTTGTTTTCTGGTGACAAAACAAGTCATGAGGAAATTAAAGTGACTGGACATTAGCTGCTAATATATTCAACAAAATATAGAATTAATTGCTTTATAAAATATTAGTTAATTGATCAAGACATGGGGGGGCTTAATGGTTAGCACATTTGCCTCACACCTCATTTGCCTCACCAAAGACATGCACCGTAAGCTGATTGGCATCTCTAAATTGTCCATAGTGTGTGAATGGGCTTGCGAGTATGTGTGCGATTGTGCCCTGTCCCCCGTCCAGAGTGTCCCACGACTTGTGCCCTGGGTCCCCCTGGGATAGGATTCAGGCTCCCCCACAACCCTGTGTTGGATAAACGGTACAAAAATGGATGGATGATCAAGGCATATATTGAGGTTCTATCAAATCATATAATATTAAATGTTCTTAAGAAATAATTCCATAAATAATAAAATAGCCATAACAACTGAAGCTAGACAGTACTGACTGGTTATATAGCCTGAACTTTTTACTATCTGAAATTAAATTTTGTGTTTCTCACTGACTACATTTATATGCACATCAATTTACAAGTGCTAACTCTTTCCAAATGTTTACCTGCTCAATGAAACAAATAAATCATTCTCATTTTTGCATTCATGGTAAACTAAATATTCCATTTTGATTTGATAATTTGCTGCTAGCTCATGTTTCTCTTACAGAGAGGTTTATGAATGTTAACTAAAATTCACCAGTCATTGATCAATTTAATCATTGAATGCTCTTTTAGCCAAATTTAACATATCAAAATATCTTCCAGCGCCTTCCAGTAAAACACTGTTATGATGTGTCACATTAAGAATATGAAGAGTACAGTTTCTAAAAATAATAATAAAATAAATAAAATAAATAAATAAATAAATAAGAATCTCGCTGAGCCAATCATCACACTTCATTAATTCAAAGCTATATAAAATGTTTCATTTGTGCCCAGAATGTCACATATGCTATGTAGAATATGTGGAGAAACTACATTCATAGTTATGGATGCTGAAATACATACTTCAGTTTGCCTTGAGAAAAACTGAACATAATATTCAACCAGACACGATGATCACTGCTGTCCTCTGAATCTGGTTCTTGCATTTGGAGAGTATAAAAAGCCATCAGCTTTGTTTCAAAGCCACACAAGCGAAAATCAATCACAGGTGCCTGGAGTGCTACAACTTGGGGTGCTTTTCCACTGAACAAATGTCTCTTGAGCGTATACATGAAAGATGCATAATGCCCCACACTGAAGCTCATTTATTTGAAGGCCAGACATTCAAAAAACAGCAACAGCATGATAGATGTCAGTTTATATTGACTGAATCATTTTGAAAGGATAGTTGTTGGTTTTTTTTTCTTATATTACTCACACATTTTTCTAGTACAGACACAATTGAAAATTAATTACACAATAGTTTTCTGGAACACTGAAATTCACTTCTGGTCCTGTAGCATTAATAAATGAATTGTATCTAGAATGGTTACAAGAAAAGTTAATCATGATAAAGCCCCTGTTCTTCACCTCAATCAGAAGTTAGGATGAACACTGTTAAAAAAGCCAAGAGATTGCTTTTCTATCTTAAAAAAAATAATAATAAGTGACCCTTGAAGGTCACTGGACAAACAGAGCTAAGACAGAGGACAGATTCCCATTGGAGCTTTCAGATACTTTTCAAATTGAAGTCCGGCACTGCTTTGACACGCTGCTCCATCCCAATGATGGCCAAAGTGTCCATTATTGGTGGCCTGGTCGCTAAATGAGCAGGGGGCAGATGACCTCTGTGATCTAATGAGCTGGTGTCACAGTTAAAAAGTCTAGTCTGGCTGTGTTCAGGGCTAGATACCTCCCTGAAGGACAGTTACACAGTAATTTGATACATTGTCTGCCTCTGTGCTTAGTCAGTAAGACACAGACTGCAGCTGTGGCCCATGGAACCTTGTATTGGACTGCAACTTGAATGAATGAATGAACGTACGAACGAAAGAGCAAACGAATGAATGAATGAACAAACGAGAAGGATTTGTGTCTGAATTTCTCTTACAATCAAAAGTAATTGTTTTCATATTTATCAGTAGGTCATACAATTACAACATTGAAATGAGTCTATTACTACATGCCAATGCAACCAAAAACATACACAACAAAATATGATATTAAAATGCCCTTATTCATTAAAATATCTCCATATTAGGACCATAACATTGGACCACAAAATAAACAAGCACATCTATATGTTAGCAAATCAGCTGGTTTTAAAAGTGACATCTGAGGGCTAAAAAAACAAAAAAAACAAAAAAAAATCTTACTAGCTATTACCTGATGCTTACCAGCAAATGCTTACTGTCACCTTCATCTCTATTTCTCTTACTTTTTACATGGTCTTTGCTTATGTGCTTCTCTTTTATGTTGTACGGCTGCGCAGATAATTTTTGAGCTGAACTGAAGTAATTTCTTTTACTACATAACATGCCCATATTTTCTTTTGCAAAAGCAGGCAAAGAAATGTGCATATGCAAATAAATTTAGTTATTTAAATAATTAAATAACATTAAGTATGAACCCATCCACTTACCTTTTTGAATGGTTAATGATTCTAGCTTTCTACTTGGGTTCCTTTTAGAACCATTTCCTGAAGTGAAAACTCTCCATTGTCATTTCTACGTAGAAACTTTAAGAGCCTTCAGGGTGCTACATGGAACCATGTAGAGTAGAAAAATAAAGGTTAATACCCATTAAGTATATTTATTTTGCTTTGGCAGTCTATATAAATATTAGCTAACAGGCAGTCTGATCATTGTTGCATGTAGTGCTACTGTAAAAAAAAATAAAATAAAAAAATTGCATTCCAACAAGCACAGCAAGGGCAGCAGACTGTCTGCCACTACTCAAGCTAAAGTATTTATGTGAGGACATTTTTTCCACGAATCTACTGGAGTAAGAGTAAAATCATATAAAAGTAATATTACATTATATTTTTTGTTCACTTACTATTGTATTATTCACCTACTCACTGATCAGAGGCTAGCAATGCTGGGAAATAAAGAATAGCATATTGTTTGTGACGACTACGAATGAAAACCTTTGGCCTCGCAGTGATATGATTTTCTTGAAATTTCCAGCATACACTGGTCTCACATTATCATGGGCTTAAATTGCAAAATATTCTGTATCTAAAGATAGGTGAAGGTGTATTCTGTATATCTGTATTTATTTCTGTAGCATAAATAGAACAGCTAACTAAATACAAATAATAAGAATATTGCTACTTAAAATAAATAATATTAAATTGTTAAAATTGTTATATAAAAGTAAACTATTACTTTTATATTAAGAGTTATTGGAATAGCTGTTTTAACCATTTTTCTACACATCAAATGCTGAAGCTACTGTATGTACATCATTAAACTCTATCACATCACACCACGGAAATGTCAATGAAATTATATCACTGTGAGGTTAAAGGCTTTTTTTCTTACTTGTCACAAACAATGCCTTGCCATGTCTTTATTTCACAGTTGTACATACGAGATAAGAACACGGTCAAATGCCAAGGACATCCTTCAAAAAAAACTTTTCCATAACTTTTTTTTAATAAAAAAAAACACAATGACGAGCTCAAGGAGAAGCCATTCAGTGAAAAACAATTTATGACTCCAAAAGAGAGTATTGTGAAAATCAAAGAGAGACAGCATGAAAAAAAGTTGCAGGGGCTTTTGACAGGAAAAATCACTTAAAATGGTTGGCATTTATGGCAGCCCTCACCTTGAGAAGGCCTCATATAGATTGTGTAGAGATGTAAGGCTCAGAGTCACATATTTTCCTCAAACATTGCATTCCATGGTCACTCAGGGAGGTTTTAACCCTGAGAATACGGTTCAGTTTAGCAGACTCACCATTAATACTGGCTGCCTTAACATTGTAACCTTTGTGGTGCTCATCTCAAGGGTGTTTTTAAAGAAAAAAGACATACAGCTTTGGAACAATTGCTTGGGGAGATTTCAAAGTGACCTCCAGCCAAAGTCTGGGTTATTATTTCTTTTAATATTTTGCACTTGCTACTCTGCCCTTCACTCTCACCTAGCTTTATTTCTTCAAGCATCATTTCTGTTGCTATATAGAAGAGACTGAAGCATACAGCAGTCTAAAATGAAAAGGAAGGCTGATGAGCAATAATCATGTCAGTGTCTGTAATATCTTACTGTATTTACCTTATCATTTATATAAATAATAAATAATATCTGCATTTATCATTTCTATTGTGAACATTCTGTTAAAGACAATAATGGCAGCACTTATAGCTGGCAAATGTCAGTGTTTTCAAGTGGAGTGTGTTTACATCCCTGAACACAATATCTGAACACACTGTGATGTGTGACATACTATTACACACCCCATGAAAATGTATTAACATAACATAAGGATGGTATTCTTAAATGCAACCTGTGATCTGTTTAGGAACATGATCCTATACCGTGTGGGTTTTTAAACATAGATTAGCCCATACTCTTCTGGGTGATACTGGATAGTGGGATAATAAATCATTACACTTCTACAAGAACATTCTGCAAATGCAAACAGTAGTTAGTTTGAGGAAAGGATATTCAGTATGAAAAAGCTGTGTCCTGGGCGCACAGGACAATGTTTATTATTACACCAACAGTTTGCTAAAATGTTCTTTAAATAGATATGTAGGGTTCAAATACAAAACACAAAAAAACTCATCTTAAAATGCTGTATTACAAATGAAACTATTTTAACCCCATGGCTTTACAAACCTCTATCTGAAAATTTTGAGCTGCTCGAGTTGCA
>CM042562.1:6282183-6339683 GCA_023630585.1 Cranoglanis bouderius | reverse complement strand
GGAAGACGGAGGGAGTTTGACCCACAGTTTCCTGCTGATGAGCTCTATTACAGCACTGAGCTGAGTGACTACGAGGATGATGTCCACATGCCTGATCAGCATGAGGAGGAGCAAGATGGTGGTGATGAGAATGAGGTGCCTTTTAGAAGCCCACCCCCTTTGAGAAGCCCATCCCCTTTACCAGGCCCATCTGCTCTGAGGATCACACCCCCTTTCCTAAGGCAATCTCCCTTAAGAAGCCCATCCCCTTTGAGAGTCACACCCCCTTTGAGAAGCCCATCTCCATTGAGATTCTCATCCCTTTTAAGAACAACATCACCTATAATTAGACCAACCCCAGTGAGGAGGCCATCTCCTATAATTAGACCAACCCCTGTGAGGACGCCATCTCCTACAAGAAGACCAACCCCTGTGAGGACGCCATCTCCTATAATTAGACCAACCCCAGTGAGGAGGCCATCTCCTATAATTAGACCAACCCCTGTGAGGACGCCATCTCCTACAAGAAGACCAACCCCTGTGAGGACGCCATCTCCTATAATTAGACCAACCCCTGTGAGGACGCCATCTCCTACAAGAAGACCAACCCCTGTGAGGACGCCGTCTCCTACAAGAAGACCAACCCCTGTGAGGACGCCATCTCCTACAAGAAGACCAACCCCTGTGAGGACGCCATCTCCTATAAGAAGACCATCCACTGCGACGAGCCCACCCCCATCTGTTACTCCTGTGTCCCGTCCTCGCGTCAGTGTCAACATAGCTGACTGTGTTATTGGTCAACCTTATGTTCTAGGCCACGTGTTGATTCCTGTCCAAAGACGGAGGAGGAGGGATGAAGAGGACAACGAAGAAGCCCCTCCTAGTAGAAGGCAGCGTGTGGATCCTGTTGAGGAGCAAGAATTTATCAGGAGGCCCGTCCGAATCCTATCGAGTCTGATTTCAATATATATGAGAGAGCTATGAAATTTAAAACCTCATATTCATCACCTCATACTCACCACCTCGTACTCACCACCTCGTAGTCACCAGCTCCTCGTAAAATGTGTAGTAAGTATCAGTGGTAAGTATTTAATACCTAGATCCCAGCATTACTCTTATTATTATTGTTGTTGTTGTTGTTGTTTTTGCTGTTAATATTATTGTTATTTCACCTGTAGGCTCTAGACTCCAGCATTAGTCTTTTTTTTAAGTTAATTTATAGTTAATAATGTATATTAATAAAATTTATATGGATAAAATGTGTAGGTTAATTAATTAATTAATCAAATTTATAAGGATAAAATGTGTAGGTTAATCAAATCAGCATTGAAGTATGGTGCATTTATGTAAATATGTATATATGTATATATCAGGTTTTTTAGATTAAGTATTTTAAGATTAAGTAATAACTCAGAGACAAAATTAATGCATGACCCCTAACCAACAGCCCCATACCCCACCCCCCATAGTCTAGAGGGTGTAACTCTGCTTATACCAGAGCTATTCGCCAACCATAACAATGATTATTTTATCAATTAACAAAACGTCTCACAATTTAATGGTTTATAGTTCAGAAAGTGTAACTGAGACTGAGAGCACTTATAACCAAGACTCCTTCCATAAATTGTAAACATCATCTAACGAAAAAATGTCACATTGACAATTTTGAGAATTACTGTTTACTGTACTAATATCTGTAAATAATAACCCAACTTAATACATGTATAAGTTAATATAGGTTTATGATAACTGTATTGTATGTTTTTTTGTTTTTTGCTTTTAATTGATCAATAAAGTATCTTTTTTGTTCAACACTCATGTCTCAAGTGTCTTTTCTTTTAACACACTATAAGCATTTCTCAATGGTTTCACATATACTTACAATGTAGAAATTCTGCTTCAGTTGAAATTTTGGTGTTTTCCTCACACAAGCAAATACACTCTAGCCAACAGTCTGAACCTGTTAAATCTGTATAATTAACAATCTGGTGTTGTTGTAATGCCAAATAAACTGATAACAGGTGAATCTCAAGGTGCAATTTTGCTGTTAAGATTTCAAAGTTGATTCTCACAAGTAAATGCAGCAGGTACAGGTGAAACTAACACACCATGAGGAAGAAACTGAGTTCAGGAGGGTTTGATTAACCAGTTTCCATTTTTGTCTAAGCATTGATTAATTTTTTTTTTTTTTTTTTAATGCAAACTTGATTTTCTTGTGTTTTCTGTTTGTTATCTATAGTTTTCATAGCCAATACTACTCTGAATATAACCAGATAGAGATAAAATTTTAGAGTAACAATTAAACAGAAGTTCAATAGCTATTCAATATAGTCATGAAAACATTGTTTCACTTAATTTATGCTACAAATGTGTTGATTATGTTGATTCATTGCTTGTATCACACAAGAACAGACGACACTTTCATTGTTAAAAGTAATCTTGCAGAGATAGATTTCAAATATTACACAGATTTGTGATCAATATTGTATAAGGGAGTTATAGACCCCCAGTTATGTACTGGGTCAGTTTGACCTTGTGAAGACCCCCAATGGGAGCAAAAATTGAGGGCCACACAAGGGTGTGTTAGCATCAATATTGAATCAAAGAAAACATGTTTAACCACCTCAGGGAACACTATAGAATTAGCAAATGCACAATGGTAATGCATCCATGATAATGGCGTGAAGTCATTAAGGACATGCTAAAGCTATACTTAAAATATTTATTTTAAGTTAATAATTTACTTTGTCTATAATTTGGGTACATGGTTGTTGTACACACTATAATTGTGTCTTAGCACATATAAAATGAATTTTTTTTTTAAAAATAAGACTGCAGGTTATGAGATATATATGAGACTAGATTTCCCTGCTCCATAGACGTTGTCGTTTAACTCTAAAACTGAACTCAAATTGAGGCATGTGTACAGCCGTGGCCAAAAGTTTTGAGAATGACACAAATATTAATTTTTACAAAGTCTGCTGCCTCAGTTTTTATGATGGCAATTTGCATATACTCCAGAATGTTATGAAGAGTGATCAGATGAATTGCAATTAATTTCAAAGTCCCTCTTTGCCATGAAAATGAACTTAATCCCAAAAAAACATGTCCACTGCATTTCAGCCCTTCCACAAAAGGACCAGCTGACATCATGCCAGTGATTCTCTCGTTAACGCAGGTGAGAGTGTTAATGAGGACAAGGCTGGAGATCACTCTGTCATGCTGATTGAGTTAGAATAACAGACTGGAAGCTTTAAAAGGAGGGTGGTGCTTGAAATGATTTTTCTTCCTCTGTTAACTATGGTTACCTGCAAGGAAACACGTGCAGCCATCATTACTTTACACAAAAAGGGATTCACAGGCAAGGATATTACTGCTAGTAAGACTGCACCTAAATCAACCATTTATCGGATCATCAAGACCTTCAAGGAGAGAGGTTCAACTGTTGTGAAGAAGGCTTCAGGGTGCCCAAGAAAGTCCAGCAAGCGCCAGGACCGTCTCCTAAAGTTGATTCAGCTGCGGGATCGGGGCACCACCAGTGCAGAGCTTGCTCAGGAATGGCAGCAGGCAGGTGTGAGTGCGTCTGCACGCACAGTAAGGCGAAGAATTTTGGAGGATGGCCTGGTGTCAAGAAGGGCAGCAAAGAAGCCACTTCTCTCCAGGAAAAACATCAGGGACAGACTGCTATTCTGCAAAAAGTACAGGGATTGGACTGCTGAGGACTGGGGTAATGTCATTTTCTCTGATGAATCCTCTTTCCGATTGTTTGGGGCATCTGGAAAAAAGCTTGTCTGGAGAAGAAAAGGTGAGCGCTACCATCAGTCCTGTGTCATGCCAACAGTAAAGCATCCTGAGACCACTCATGTGTGGGGTTGCTTCTCAGCCAAGGGAGTGGGCTCACTCACAATTTTGCCTAAGATCACAGCCATGAATAAAGAATGGTACAAAAACATCCTCACAGAGCAACTTTTCCCAACCATCCAAGAACAGTTTGGTGACAAACAATGCCTTTTCCAGCATGATGGGGCACCTTGCCACAAGGCAAAAGTGATAACGAAGTGGCTCAGGGAACAAAACATCAACATTTTGGGTCCATGGCCAGGAAACTCCCCAGACCTTAATCCCATTGAGAATTTGTGGTCAATCCTCAAGAGGCGGGTGGACAAACAAAAACCCACAAACTCTGACAAACTCCAAGCATTGATTATGCAAGAATGGGCTGCCATCAGTCAGGATATGGCCGAGGTCTAGAAAAAGAAGGGTCAACACTGCAAATATTGACTCTTTGCATAAACTTCATGTAATTGTCAATAAAAGCCATTGACACTTATGAAATGCTTGTGATTATACTTCAGTAACAGTTAGTAACATCTGACAAAAAGATCTAAAAACACTGAAGCAGTAGACTTTGTGAAAATTAATATTTGTGTCATTCTCAAAACTTTTGGCCACGGCTGTACTTCAGCAAGGCACTAAAGTAAGCCTTGGTTCTCAAATTGGAATATGCCATTTTATAACTCGCTAAAACCACTATTGTTTTAGCTGTTTTTAATTATTTTGTTGTCATAAGCCTATATGACTGATTAATTGAATCAAATAGGTTTAAAATTGTGCCAGTCACAACAACATAGTCTCACAATTTCTGTACTTTTACTCCTCCCAATTGTAACTAGAGTCTTTTCCTGTTTAGTTTCACTGTAGTTGGTAAATAATTAACAAGTTACTGAATAATATGCTTTAGGAAGGTAGAACTGAATAATTAACTAAGACTAAATAAAGTTAAACTTAAAAACATAATGTTAACATGTTAACATAAATCATGTTAACACCTGTTTTTAGTTTTAATAAAACTAGGAAAAATGTTGTTTATATGTTAACAGTAATATTTTAATTATTTTAACATAATGAAACTAGTTTGGGTACTTCTGATGGAAAGCTGCACCAAATAAACCCGATGGCACATATTTGCTTAATAATATTAATGTTTGAATAGTTCCATAACTAAAAACTGTGGAAAAAAGGGAGTCTGTAAAAAAAATAAAATTGTACACCAAAAAAACTTGAGTACTACTGTATTTCATCAATGCACTATGAGCCTGAAATTTTTTTTAGATTATCAAAGTTAGAATTATTCTGGCTACTACATTGTAGATCTTGAGCAGACAGACCCTGGTCCTTGACTGGTGTTTGATTACTGTGCAGGTATGCAGCAGGACAGGCTGTTGAGACTGGGAGCTGTCCCCAGACTGGTGTCTGTGCTGCTGCGGTATTGTGAGAATGAGGCCTTGCTGAGTTCCTGTCTGCTGGCTCTGTGTAATCTGGCTGATATGGGTGAAGAGGATGGCTCTACACTTGTTTGGGAGAAGAGAGGCCATTTTGATGAGGACGTGCATGTGTTCCATGGGACCTTGCAGCACTCGTTTGGCTTTGTGTCAGTAGTGACTGTGGTCCAGCTAAACCAGTGGTCTCAGGGGCAGTACTCAGTAAGCGTGGAAGTGGTTCAGAAATTCTCCACTCTCTTATGGAAGGAACACAACAGACGACAGACTGAACGGCGTCTGCTAAGTTTCACATGCTTGGGCTTTTTCCCCAAATTCTACAAGGTTATAAAGTACTCTGTAAACATTCCTAAGAACAGGAGTCTCCTGAAGACCGCAGTTTTTCACACTTTCTTGTGAGGATAGATCACATCTCAGCTATGAACTTGAGGAAAAATGTTCGGCTGAAGTGTTTATTTGAAAACCTTAAAACTGTTGCTGATTTTAAGCAAGAATGTTTGGTGAAACAGACGATGGAGGATAAAATAGAGAGAAAAATATGTGGACCACCAGCATCCAAACAACCAGGATAAGAAGCCATCTCTATCTGCTTCTCAGTCATGTTCCCTGTCAAGTCAGAAAGCATTTTAACCTAGGTAACCATGGGCATGTGTTTTGTGAGGCAAGTCTTTTGAGGAAACCCTGAAAGGACTGTATTTTTATAAATTTTAGTAGTTTCAAAACCGCTTCAGCTAACTTTCACTGAAATCACTAACTATACCATTAGGTCTTCCTATGTAAGTAGGGATAAGTGCTATGCTCATATATAGTACTTAGTATATAATATATGCAAAGTCAAGAGTTTAAAGACTTTTGTTCATTGCTCATTTTGTTGCAGGTTGAGGTATCGAGACACATTAAGGGTTCACAATATTCACAATAAGTATTCACGTATTTAAAAACTAAACATATTGTGTGAATGCACTGCTTTCAGAGCCTTTTGTTCATTATTTAATGCAAATTCTGAAGTGTGACTGAAAAAAAAAAAAAACTGGACAAAAATCATAATTGGTTTTCTTCATCATAATATGGCCAGAGGTTACAGGCAAATTCACTTCTGTTTCATCAATACTGTATGTTAAATGATTACAGAAATAAAATGCAGTTTTTTTTCCCACTTCTACCATTGTAAGCTTTGTGTTTTTGTACACATATCTGAAAAATGAATATATAATGATCAGAAATGTAACTTTTTATGTATTTCTTAATTTCGTAAAGTATGACCTTTATTATGTGTTATGTATGACATTTTAGAACTGACATGCAAGTATGTTTTTCCAGTCACTTCTGCTATAGCTTTTCCAACTTGTCTGCTTCTACTGCTCTTAATATTACAATTCTCTTACCATTTGTTTATGACCACTGTGAAATATTTAAGGTTAAATATATTAAATATTTCAAGAGAATGTTGTCCTTTTCCCTGAACTGAACTTCAGGGGGTGGTGATGTTCAAGTTGGTCTATGAGTATTGTTAGCTGCTCCCAGTCCATGCCACTGCTTGACCAGCTCCTGTGATTTACTGATCATCTCATTCCAATGCTCCAGCTCCCTGCCTCTGGCATACATAAATGGCCCAATGACCACAACTCCAAGTGATACTGTGGGGAGGTTGAAATGAAAGAGACTGGCTTGATTAAAACAAAGGCTCTGCACTTCATGGTGAATAATACTTATAATAACATTTACATTTATTTAATTGGTGTGACATTCATTTAATGACATTAATTTAACTGTTAAAAAGGGCCCAAAGTTCCACCAGTTGACTACAAACAAATTCAGAATAGTTAGAGGAAGAGCAGTGCCACAACCAAGCATGGAGTGACATCATGACTTACTTGGTGCTTTGGTCCTGGTGCATGGCACTTCAGCAGGCCCTTCAGGGGCTACCTGCTGGACTTCCAGGCTCAGACAGGCTGCATCTAGCTGCAGAAGGAGAAGCCTGAATGTCAGCTTCTCATTAAAAGTGGGGTTGTTGCCTCTGGTTACTGGCGTCCACTTTGTTTTCACTACCTGAGTGTGTATCTGCAGAGAAACCTGGACAGAGACATCTGTCCAAGCCATTTATTGGTGAAACATTTGCACAAAGAGTTAAATTAATATGATGATATTGTTCTAAATGTAAGTTCTATTGAATAATTGACATTACTGCATCTCACCAGCATTGCTGGGACATTGGAGTCCTCTGGCTCTAAGCACAACCACAGTGAGGCGCTGTAGAGACTGACTGTAGTTCAGAGACACTTGGATATTGCCATGCTTTGAAAGGGGCTGCATAGTAACAGAGAACAGTATGGCACAAAAACTTCAATCTACACCATTTAGCAACCCCACTCTTAAATAAGGTAAGAAGACAAATATTGCATGTAAACATTGGCTCTTGTCTACCAGATCACTCTCAGTCTCAAGGTCTCTCCACAGGACTTTGCCCGCCGCCTCTCGCAGTTCAGAGTGTCTGAGAGGGAACAGAACATGGCCCACCAGGTGGTGCTTCTTCAGTCTGTCCACACTGTACAAACTCATGCGCAGAGTGAACTGGTCCACATTGTTATTAGACACCTTAATATACAGTACAATTATACAGTTTCTCTTTACACATAGGCTATATATATATATATATATATATATATATATATATATGTAAAAGACTTCCAAATGATTCATAAGTTAGTGTTGAGTCTTGAGCTAATCATAATAATATGCCACTTCTAAATTTTACTGGTAGTTAGATGGTGGCAATAATACAGCACTGTTATGTCTCACTAGGTTTCCTTGATTTTTAGAGCTGAGTAAATTTCATGTTTATGAGATCTTAAAATTGCCAGCTGGTATAAATCACAATTTATTAACATGGGGAATCATACACCTTGCCATCATGACCTTTTATATAGCACTTAGTCAAATCCTGACTAATACATATCTAAAAATGTAGCTTGTTAAGTTGAACACCTCAAAGAAAATACTCCAGTGTTTTCCTTCCTATTCTCTCCTGCATTTGTAGTCAATAGATGATTATGGACAATAATTTCAACATATTTCTCTGTACTAAGAAAAGAATGAAAAATCAATTCTCGTTATGGATTTCTTACAGTATAAGTCTATGGAGGAGTTACAATTGCTGGAGGAGTAAATAAGACACAGATTGTTTATAGTGTTCATCAGTCTAATCTCCATAAGTTAAAAAAAGCAAGAAGATCTAAGGAAGAATTTGTAGTTATGCATTAACAAGGTAGTCAATATAGCTCCAAGTAAACAAAGAAGTGCTTCAGTTTTCCACCTAATCACACACAGTTACTACAAAACATTTACTCAATTGCATCAGTGTTGAATAGCTGGATGAATCTACGTAAACATGGTTTTGGTAAAACATTCTTTCATATCTGTCCCATCCTAACACATTTGTTTTATAACAGTTGTAGTTTTAAATTTGTCTCATATTGCTATGTATTCAAATTCCTATCTATAGTAATTTCCCATGTGCTTCAAATGCAATGGATAGAGATTAATTAAATAAAAAATCTGGAGTATTCCTTTAAAGCAACTCAAGACATGGTATACTCATCTCCTTGTATACCTGAAACACAAAGGTGTCATTGAACTGTGGTTGGACGCCTTTGGACCTGGCCTTGGCCTGACGATGGTGTCGATCTTCAGATGGCACGAGCTGTAGTTTGACTAGTGTGGCATTGCTTTGGCATTGGGTAGGCAGGTTGGCAGCTTGGAGCAGGGAGACCACCAGCTGCTCTTGTTCCTGCTGATACTGCACAGCAAAACACAGGCGTACAGTGGAGCCACTGGGCTGTGCCCACTCACTTGGCTCTTCGGGAAGCTGGTACAGATCTGGCCTCAGGCTGCCCAGTGGGAACCAGCCTTCAGTAACATACAGTGCAAAGGGAATGGGGAGACAGAGATAAAGAAATGAGATTAGAGAGACAACAAAAAACGATTAACATCGTCCTCACATTATTCTTCACAGGTCTCAGAATGACCTACTGCCTGTTGTTAGAAAGCCACGCTGAGTATGCAGATGTGGGTGCTGTTCCCATTGCTCCTCTTCCTCCCTCCCTTCAGGCATTGCAGAATGGGATGAACTCTTGAAACTCGGAGGCAGAAAGAAGGGAACTTCAGCCAAACTATGATGCATGAGAGCAGAGTTAAATCTACACTCTAATTTAAGGCATATTTTATTTCACTTTTCATCTCCCTGAGCAACTGTGATTGAGATGGTTGAAAGTAAGATCAGATACACACCCATAGCTGCTACCTTGTGATGTTTGGAGCACAGGTGTGCATGGCGGAATAACTGGGTTAGTGCTGATCAGTTGTCTCTCCTGTCTCTGGTCCTGTCTCTGGTCCTGTCTCTTCTTCCATAAGAGATATGCTGTCAGGCCAATCAGCAAAAGAAAGAGAAGTACAGCAGATAGACCAGTGGCCAATGCTACCATGGGATCTGATGGCACAGAAGATGAATATTGTTGCTATCAGACAAAGTACATCTGTGATCATTTTATTTCCACTGGTCCCTTTGGGTGTAATGAGGTTTATAATTCAGAAACCCGAGCTTTGGATCATGCTTGGATCATGCTACTAGTAATAATATGTTAATTACTCTCTTCCCCCACATTATACTTGCCAGTGTGGGAGACAGACACTGCCTCTAGTTGTAGGAACATGCAATACTTCAAGGCAACTAACAGATGACCAGTTTAGACAGTGTGTCTGCCTACTAGCCTGGGCCCTACTTACTACAGTGACTATTGACCAAATTTCTAGAAAAGACAATGACACTTTCCTGGGATTAGTGAGGACCAAATGTACCAAAAATGTATTGAAATTGCTGCCCCATTTTTAGTTCTGGATATCATTTAGAAGTTCAACAACTCAGTAATAATTTTCTTCTATAGATTTAATCACTGTACCATATGGGAATGAGACCAGAGAACATTAATGATCATACTTTTGCAAGTTCAAATATTTGAACAAAGTTACCAGACATCATTATTCTCAACCACTTTTCAAATTCACAGTGTGGTCTGATGTTGGTTGCTCTGGGAATAGTCTATAGTTGTTGGTTTCTTTTGTAAGACAGAAAACCTGTATAACAGACGTCTCAGTGGATGCACTGAGGGAGAACCTGTTGGAAACATGATTTTGAGTGTGGTGTCTCTTTATTTTTGCCACACTGACACCACCCAATTGCTTTTCTTTGAAGCTTGCACTACCAGACTCATGGTGTTAGTAAGACACTCATTATATCTGGAGGGGCTACCAGTTATGAATATTACACACTTAATATGTGAATGCTTGTTTCTAACCCATCCTGGTTAATTCTCTAACTACTGATGTGTAACGTTATCCCTAATGATGAAAGAAAGTAAAACATGTTGCACCAAATATAGCTAAGGAGTCACACAGAAATTGATTTATCCAAATCAGAATAAATTTTCAAGCTGGATTTTTCCCCCCCAAAAGATGTTTAGTACGAAGTATAGTGGTATAAAAGCCAAACAGGATTGCTGAAATATATAAGGTCACAATTGTGTTTGTGGCAATCACAGGTAAATATAAGAACAGTTCAGTAAAAACTTTTCTATCACCACCCTATCAGAGATTATGGTCAAGTTTAGATTTTGACAGACATGTCAGACATCACCTTCTTTTGCTTCTGTATCCAGCATAAGTCACAAATTTCTGCCAAATCTCTCACAGCTGTGCCTAGCAAGCTTTATAAAGTTTACACAAATCAACAAAGCAGAATTAAAATAATGTTGAATTTTTAAATTTTAAGTAAAAAAATAATGCTTCATATTAACATTAATAGTTCAGGTTCACAGATATTGTCCTGTTGTATTTGTGATCCCACATAAGAGATAAAGTCTTTACCTTATTTACTAGTAATGAATGACCAAAGCCAATACCATATTCCAGGGTTTTTTTTTTTATTTTTGAGCCCCATTTTCTCATTCTTGTAGTAGCATTTTTGTAGCTAGAAACTATTTGAATTTTTATATATTTATAGAGAAAATGCAAAAGCAAATAAAAAATATTGTTAGTGATAAAACCTTTCCCAAATATTTACTTACCAGCCATGGATAGCCAAAGCCACCACCAACTTCCCGTTTGTTTTTATCACTCTCTGTGTGGTTATGAGTTGCATTGTCCCATACTGCTGGTACTTCTATGCATTTCATCAGCAGCTCTCTTGTCTCTGAGCCTGGCCACAAATCAACCTAATCACACACAGCATTCCTGAAGCTGGTCTACTTGGTTAATCAACAAACATATCCAGAGGCTACATTACACACCAGGCTTGAGTCAAGCTAAAACTGGCATTTTCTGAACAACAACCAAGATAAAACAAGTGTCCAGTCTATGAACACTCTAATCTAATCTTTCACTCAAAAATGTTGTAGATTAGTGTCATCTGCTGTGTTCTCACCCACACTGCTTTTTTTTGTCATGTCCTTCAACTCAGTATGCGTCAAAGCAGGTCATAAAGTAAGTTTTGGTAAAACATTTGACCATTAATGCCACACACAATCAGTTAGGTCTTGGGCTTTGTGGCGTCAAGTCCATACAGAATAGTGATACAAAATGGTTTTCATGTATCAGGAACAATCTAAACCAAGTCAATTCACCTTCTTATTAATACTAACCTCTAAGATCTTAATTTTTATAAGAACTACTACAACACTTGCACAAACTTTTTAATGCAATATTAGAACAATGTAAACATGTTAGAATTTACATGCCACCTTTTAAGTTAAACCCTTATTAATTTATATTGTTGTGTAATATATCAAAACTAGCACGTTTATACACTGACTTTGGCATTAAGGTGGTTCAGTGACAGCATTTTCCCTATATAGGGTTTAATTATTACAAGCAGACTAACATTGTTACTGCTTCTATAATATCTTGCTCGAGCCAGTCTGTTACATTCACGGAAGGTTAATGATCAACTCGGGGATACGGGGATAGTAATAGAACACTTATCAGGATTTTAATCAGTCCATTTGCCAGTTTTTCCCACAGTACATTTTATAGAAAACTGGTAAGTAACAAATTACTGTATTGTATATTTTTCACTGCCTTATAATCAGCTGCCTTATACTTTCATCTCCTGTAAATCTAACATGTGTGTGCACTTTGTTTACTGACAGCAGTCCATCTGTTACTATGCACAACCCACCTCTTCTCATTACTTGGGTGATGGACCACTCTTTTTCTCACCACAGCAGTGACAGTGCTATGGTAGTGTGTGTCTCACTGGTACTCATTTATTAGGTGCAGAAATGTTGCTGGGGCTTATAACCACCTCACTGTCACTGCTGAGTTGTGAGTCCATCTCCATCCACCAAAATTCCTGCTAAAAGCAGTCCTGTGGTCAGAATCTGACACCGATGATGGCCATTAACATGCACTGTGCATGGAAAAAGTGGAGCCATGGTCTGTAACTGTGCACCTACAAGGTGGATTAACAAGGAAGGTGTGTCTAATGAGGTGACCAGTAAGTTTACACAGTGCCTAAAATCTCTTAAAAACAGTGCTTATAAACAGTGCCTGAAGCTCTTGAAGAAGCACAACAAACCTGGTCAGCAGTGGTCCTATGGAGGTCTCTTTCCACATGTGAACTTGATAGAGAGGGACTGACAGAATTTCTTTTTTATATTTTGTATGTCCTCAGTTTGACCATGTGCAATCAAGCTAATATGGACTCCAAAAGTTAGTGTGGAAAAACTGAGGATCCATGTTAATCATCGAAACACCCAACAACAGAGGAACATAGTTAACATAGTCAACATAGTCAATATGACAAATTTCCTTATATTGTGCAGAATCTTGAATATTGAATATGCAAGATATTTTCTTTCTTGCATTTCCTTTCTTTTTTTCAAAAGTCTAAAACTTTCTGTTAATTTCCAGTTTTCATTTTTTAAAAAGTGGTCTCAGACTTTTGACCTCACTGAACCTGATAAAACTGCCAATAAATGCATGAATTTTTGTATTTGTTATCAAATTTTAGTATCAGTATTATTATTTTACTCTGGAAAAATGGGAAATACCCATGCCATAAATTCACACTAACCATAAGGTTTTTGATAACAAGTCTCAATTTGTATATCACAAAGACAAAGCCTCTTTTAATGACACTTAAATGGCCCCTTTAAATAGAGTTAAATAGTTTTTCCTCCCCAAAAAAGTAGCAATATTAGACTGAGGATATGGAAAATGAAAATATCTTAAACATACTGTATATATGTCTAAAAAGCACATTTAGGGCTTTATGATATTTATCTTTGCTGGGCACATGAGGACACTTGCACTCTGACATTCATGATGTGGCATAATGTTTTCCTGACAGGCACCATTCTATTTTCAAAACCTGTTTTCTGAGGTGCTGTTTTCATTGTTCCCACAGCAACCTTAAAAATGTCATGATGAAAATTCATTGGGCTCCCATTGAGCATGGCTGTTTCTATAGCAACGAGAAGAGAGATTGGTTGAAACTGGATGACTAAGAGACAGTGACTGTGCATATGTGTGCATGGTATGTGAGAAAGGGACAGAGATAAAGCAAAAATAAAGAAAGGAGTAAAAGGGGAGAAAAGTAGTTTGTAGCACACGAACAAGGCATTGCACTACTAACCATCTGTCTGTGCTTCTTTCTATTGGATTTAGTAAGGAAGGAAGAAAAGACAATGAGCTGAAAGACAGTGGTTCTAGCCAAGACAGGAGGCTGACTGATTTGATTTGACATCTGTATTTAAACTAGTGTATTCCTGTGACACCTCCACTCTCTCCAGTGTGACCTCCCACCCCCATCCTCACCCTGAACACCGCCCTCTCATCCCCACCTCAAGCCCTCCTCCCTCCAATGAGGATTTGTCTCTCACAGGCAGAGCCTGTGGTTTGTAATCAGATGACTGAAGGCGATAATCCAACACTACACTCACTCGTGCTACATTTCGTACACTTCTTCAACAGCATACAGTAGGAGAAAAGGAAAGAAGGAGGAGGGGAAAGAGAGACTGAGGTGAAAGCTTTCCAGACGGTTGGACAACGGAATGTGGGAGGTGTGTATATGTGAAGTGTGTATGTGTGTGAGACAGAAGAATGGATGTGAATACCTGTGCAAGGGTTTCTCTACCAGCTGGAAATACAGACTGGAGGGTGACTTGACAGAAGGTAAAGAGAAATAAGGAGTGTATGCAAAGGAGAAGGAAAGAATAATGGTGAGGAGAAAAAACCTTTCTTTTTTTCTTTTGTGATCCGAAAGTCTGATGTGTGTGTTTTGAGTCTGTGTGTTCAGGCTGTGACTAAGAAGACAGGTTTATGGTTTAGGGGTCAGTCAGAGGATGTGTTTTATGATGCAGGTATGTGGTGAGTTGATATAAAACATCTAACACGGTATTTTTAGATCTAGCTGAAGGACAACTGTTACGTCTTTCCATAATGGCCTTGGATGGATAAAGTGTGTCAGCGTATGCATTACTGGAGTTTCAGTCATGTTACTAGCATTTATGTTTACAAAATAATCTCTTGACTCCACAAGTTGAGTCGTCTCCTGTTTAAGTTCTACCCGATTAAACAGCAGCAAATATTGTTTATGAATACACACATATTGATTTAGAGAAGTTCATGTATTTATTAAGAGTGACAACCTTTTGGCTCAGAACTTAATTAATTTTGTGATTTATGATTACAAACATTTACCTCAAAGTCTTGCCAATTAACTTTGCAACCATGAAAATCATAGTAATTCACACTTCTCATGGATCCGGTATTTACAATGTATTAGAAATGCATTTATAACATGTCCTATAGCATGCTTTATATGTTATCATGCCTGGTATAACCCTGTATAAATTATCGTATGTAGTTATATTTACATGCATAATACTTAAGTATATGACTTCATAATATAAGGGTACATAATGCATTATAATATCTGTTCATAGAACAATATATACACTAATGTAATGCAGTATAACACAGGTTTGGTGTTTGTCCTTGTAGTAATTGTACTGCCCATTATAATGCATTATATAACTTACACCTTGCACTAATTGTACTCAACTTTGTCTTTTTCATAAGTATAAATAAAATAGAGTATTGTGCCAGGACATTACAGGCAGGTGATTTCACTTACTGTATAGTGCTTCATAAATTTACTATGTGACTGACTGAGTATAATTCGAGAAAGGACAAGTGTTTTTGTTATAATGCATTATAACCTATGGTACACATACTATACCAGAAACTATACCAGTGTTCTTTCTTTAACTGTAATTGTCTCCTTAATTTTCAATTCCTTCAGTCCTGATCTACCCACTCTCTCGCTGTCACTCTGCGGAGTCTGTCCACCTGTGTGTTTGTGTGTAAGAGAAGTACACATGTTGTGCCTAATCCTAAAGCTCAGCTTGTTCTTAGCCTAATTGATGTAATCTGATCAATTAGTAAGTGCACGTCTAATTTTACCAAATTGTTTTCTACATTTATGCTAAAAACAAAAGGACATACAGTTCCAAACACACCTTGATTGAACAAATGTTCTCTTACATGTACAGTATGTGTGTATGTTTAATTTTTAAATTGTGGTCTGTGTTTGATTTTCTTGAATGCTCCACTACTTCCCATTTGACTTAGGGAAAGCAGTCCAAGTGTCATTGCTGGACTCTTTAATCTGCTGGTAATTAAGAAAAGTGTTAGCTTTTTTCAACTGACATTGCTGGTCCCTGTGATGGACTGACGACCCATCTGGGGTGAATTCTCACACTTTGTGCCCAGTGTTGGCTCTCTGAAGATGAATGAATGAACTGGCATTGCTATAAGTTACAAGTTATAACAAACCTTTCTTTTCAATAGGTTTTTCGATATGACACAGGAAAAACACTCTGAATCTGGACTTCACCCCTCTAGCAACTATCTTGGTTTTGCCCAAGCAGAGATGGAGGTTGATCGTGAGGTTGAGGACGGCCAGCCACGCTCCGCTCATGCCTGTGGCCGACGGGACGGCCAGCCACGCTTCGCTCACAGCTAGGAGCTATGGACTATGCCTGCCTCGGGACCTGGGGGGCAGAGATTATTATCCTGCCTAGGGGCCCAGGTCCACCAGAGGGGTCAGGACTTGGGGGGGGGGGGGGGGGGTCTCTGTTAGGGTTTCCCCCTTCGCGCTGCTCGCTGAGGCTAGCAAGTAGCGCACTTCCGCTTTGTTTTGGTTCACATCATGTCTCTGCCCCGTTTGCTCATTGGTTCTTTGTTTTGGTTCATGTCATGTCTCTGTCCCCTGTTTGCTCATGTGTTTCTTTGTTTTGGTTCACGGCATGTCTCCGCCCCTGTTTGCTCATTGGTTCTGGTGTCATTATGAGTTTCATGTGTTTTGTGTTAGTCCTTATTTCATTCATATTATTTAAGCCCTTTTGTTTGTTCGCTTGAACGCGAAGTATTAGACTAGCCCTGTACCTTTGTGTCTGTGTCTATACCAAGCGGATTATTACGGACTGGATTCTGGTTTCTGAAACGTTCCTGTGTCCCTCGGTTTTTGGATTACTGCCTTGCCCCTTTTCTGGATTACTACCTTGTCCTTGTTTTGGATTACTGCCTCGCCCTTTTGTGGATTACTGTGTGCTTTTGTGACTATGCTTTTTACGTTATGTCCTTCTCTGTTCCTTTACTTTTGAACCCATGCCTTATCACAAAAAATCACTATATATGCACACAATGTGTATTTTTTTTTTTTTAAATGCAAAGCCATTTTTTCATTTCAAAGGAGACCTAAACCTCAGGTTTAATTTTTTTTTATCACGTAATTAATTAAACTATTGGTTAAATGATGGACATAACACAATTGAGAAGAGCAGTGGTTTAACTTTATTTTTTTAGAGAAAAACAATTTAATAACAGGAATGAACGCTGAGTAACAGGAATGAACGCTGAGTAACAGGAATGAACGCTGAGTAACAGGAATGTGTATCCAGTGTTTGTGTGTGTGTGTGTGTGTGTGTGTGTGTGTGTGTGTGTGTGTCTGAGTGGGTGTGTATGGCTGTGTGTGTGTGTATATTTGTGAGTGTGTATGTCTGTGAGCGTGTGTATGTCTGTGTATGTCTGTGAGTGTGTGTGTGTGTATGGCTGTGAGTGTGTGTATGTCTGTGTGTGTGTGTGTGTGTGTGTGTGTATGGCTGTGTGTGTGTGTATATTTGTGAGTGTGTATGTCTGTGAGCGTGTGTATGTCTGTGTATGTCTGTGAGTGTGTGTATGGCTGTGAGTGTGTGTGTGTGTCTGTGAGTGGCTGTGTGTGTGTATGGCTGTGTGTGTGTATGGCTGTGTGTGTGTATGGCTGTGAGTGTGTGGGTGTATGTCTGTGAGTGTGTGTGTGTGTGTGTGTGTGTGTGTGTGTGTGTGTGTGTGTGTGTGTGTGTGTATATTTGTGAGTGTGTATGGCTGTGAGTGTGTGTATGTCTGTGTATGTCTGTGAGTGTGTGTGTGTGTATGGCTGTGTGTGTATATTTGTGAGTGTGTGAGTGTGTGTATGTGTGTGTGTGTGTGTGTATGGCTGTGAGTGTGTGTATGTCTGTGTGTGTGTATGGCTGTGTGTGTGTGTATATTTGTGAGTGTGTATGTCTGTGAGTGTGTGTATGTCTGTGTATGTCTGTGAGTGTGTGTGTGTGTGTCTGCGAGTGAGTGGGGGTGTCTGTGTATGTCTGTGAGTGTGTGTGTGTGTATGGCTGTGAGTGTGTGTATGTCTGTGTGTGTGTGTGTGTGTGTCTGTGTGTATGGCTGTTTGTGTGTGTATATTTGTGAGTGTGTATGTCTGTGAGCGTGTGTATGTCTGTGTGTGTGTATGGCTGTGTGTGTGTGTGTGTGTCTGTGAGTGGCTGTGTGTGTGTATGGCTGTGTGTGTGTATGGCTGTGTGTGTGTATGGCTGTGAGTGTGTGGGTGTATGTCTGTGAGTGTGTGTGTGTGTGTGTGTGTGTGTGTGTGTGTGTGTGTGTGTGTGTGTGTGTGTGTGTGTGTATATTTGTGAGTGTGTATGGCTGTGAGTGTGTGTATGTCTGTGTATGTCTGTGAGTGTGTGTGTGTGTATGGCTGTGTGTGTATATTTGTGAGTGTGTGAGTGTGTGTATGTGTGTGTGTGTGTGTGTATGGCTGTGAGTGTGTGTATGTCTGTGTGTGTGTATGGCTGTGTGTGTGTGTATATTTGTGAGTGTGTATGTCTGTGAGTGTGTGTATGTCTGTGTATGTCTGTGAGTGTGTGTGTGTGTGTCTGCGAGTGAGTGGGGGTGTGTGTGTATGGCTGTGAGTGTGTGTGTGTGTGTGTGTGTGTGTGTGTGTGTGTGTGTGTGTCTGTGAGTGGGGGGGTGTGTGTATATTTGTGAGTGTGTATGGCTGTGAGTGTGTGTATGTCTGTGAGTGGGGGTGTGTGTGTATATTTGTGAGTGTGTATGGCTGTGAGTGTGTGTATGTCTGTGAGTGTGTGTGTGTGTATGGCTGTGTGTGTGTGTGTGTGTGTGTGTGTGTCTGTGAGTCTGTGAGTGGGGGTGTGTGTGTATATTTGTGAGTGTGTATGTCTGTGAGTGTGTGTGTGTATGGCTGTGAGTGTGTGTATGTCTGTGTATGTCTGTGAGTGTGTGTGTGTGTGTGTGTGTGTATGGCTGTGTGTGTATATTTGTGAGTGTGTGAGTGTGTGTGTGTGTGTATGGCTGTGAGTGTGTGTATGTCTGTGTGTGTGTGTATGGCTCTGTGTGTGTGTATATTTGTGAGTGTGTATGTCTGTGAGTGTGTGTATGTCTGTGTATGTCTGTGACTGTGTGTGTGTCTGTGAGTGGAGTTGTGTGTGTATGGCTGTGAGCGTGTCTGTGAGTGTGTGTGTGTGTGTGTGTGTGTGTGTGTGTGTGTGTGTGTGTGTGTGTGTGTGTGTGTGTGTGTCTGTGAGTGGGGGTGTGTGTGTGTATGACTGTGAGTATGTCTGTGAGTATGTGTGTGTGTGTGTGTGTGTATGGCTGTGTGTGTGTGTGTGTGTGTCTGTGAGTGGGGGGGTGTGTGTATGGCTGTGTGTGTGTGTGTGTGTGTGTCTGTGAGTGGGGGGGTGTGTGTATTTGTGAGTGTGTATGGCTGTGAGTGTGTGTGTATGTCTGTGTATGGCTGTGAGTGTGTGTATGTCTGTGTATGTCTGTGAGTGTGTGTGTGTGTGTGTGGCTGTGTGTGTGTGTGTATATTTGTGAGTGTGTGTGTGTGTGTGTGTATTTGTGAGTGTGTATGGCTGTGAGTCTGTGTATGTCTGTGAGTGTGTGTGTGTGTGTATGGCTGTGTGTGTGTATATATTTGTGTGTGTGTGTATGTCTGTGAGTGTGTGTATGTCTGTGAGTGTGTGTATGTCTGTGAGTGTGTGTGTATGTCAGTGTGTGTGTGTGTGTGTGTATGTCTGTGTATGTCTGTGAGTGTGTGTGTGTGTGTGTGTGTATGGCTGTGTGTGTGTGTGTATATATTTGTGAGTGTGTGTGAGTGTGTGTATGTCTGTGAGTGTGTGTATGTCTGTGAGTGTGTGTGTATGTCAGTGTGTTTGCGTGTGTATGTCAGTGTGTGTGCGTGTGTATGTCAGTGTGTGTGCGTGTGTATGTCAGTGTGTGTGCGTGTGTATGTCAGTGTGTGTGCGTGTGTATGTCAGTGTGTGTGCGTGTGTGTGTGTGTCTGTACGTGTGTGTGTGTCTTTACGTGTGTGTGTGTGTCTGTACGTGTGTGTGTGTGTCTGTACGTGTGTGTGTGTGTATGTGCGTGTGTGTGCGTGTCTGTGCGTATGTGTGCGTGTGTATGTCTGTGTGTGTGTGCGTGTGTATGTCTGTGTGTGTGTGCGTGTGTATGTCAGTGTGTGTGCGTGTGTGTGTGTGTCTGTACGTGTGTGTGTGTCTTTACGTGTGTGTGTGTGTCTGTACGTGTGTGTGTGTGTCTGTACGTGTGTGTGTGTGTATGTGCGTGTGTGTGCGTGTCTGTGCGTGTGTGTGCGTGTGTATGTCTGTGTGTGTGTGTGCGTGTGTATGTCTGTGTGTGTGTGCGTGTGTATGTCTGTGTGTGTGTGTGCGTGTGTATGTCTGTGTGTGTGTGTGTGTGTGTGCGTGTGTATGTCTGTGTGTGTGCGTGTGCGTGTGTATGTCAGTGTGTGTGCATGTGCGTGTGTATGTCAGTGTGTGTGCGTGTGCGTGTGTATGTCAGTGTGTGTGCGTGTGCGTGTGTATGTCAGTGTGTGTATGTGTGGTAATTAATTTGCATAAAATATAAATAACAAACACAGAAGACCAGGTAAAAACGTAGTGTAGTTTATTAAGAAGTAGAATAATATAGAAACAGGCCCTTTGCCGTGCATTGGTGTGCATGGCCGAGGAGCTCCCGGGACATGTCGAGGTCAGTTCGTGATAAAGCCATAACAACTGCAGCTGATAACGCATGTCCATGAGAGGCTAAGAAAATGGGGGAAAAAACAACACGTGTTATATTTTATTTTATTTTATGTATTGTAAATAAATATATACACATGCAAAAAGCATTATGAAAGCATAATCCTATAGCAGTGAGCATAATCTTAGAATCCTAGCAAATATGTGTAATCTCAAGACTTTTATTATAATAGAGCTTTAAGTAGTGTGTAAAACACAAAAATATGTTAAAATCATGCACAGAATCTGTAATACATAAAAACAACACTTACCCATGTAAAGAGATAAAACTGAAGCGAAGAATAAAAGTTTAATATGATAACCAAAGAAGAGAATGCAGAGAAAGGTTTGCTTGTCTAGATTGCTGGGAGACATTTTGGTAAATTGGGCTACAGAGGTCTTTTATAGGGGGCGGGGCAAGAAGGAAAGAAGGAGGAGAACAAGGAGGAGAGTGTTTTTTTTTTTTCTTCTCACCTTGAAAAACCTGGTTTTAATGGTGGCTGAAAAACCTGGTTTTCTGAAAACAATGGCGGCTGAATTTTCTGAAAACCAAACATAATGGGCAATGGAAAAAGAGTATAAATAGGGACCAAACTCAGGGTAGATGGGATCATTCCTGTGACGTCTCATTTGAATTGATCTCATGTTGGCTGCTGTTTCTGGGCAATAAATCTGATTTTTGCTTCTCTCATCCACTGTATTGTGAGTATTATTTTTTATTGAATTTAGAGTGTTCTGTGTAGAGGCTACGGTATATCCAGTGGCAGAAAATGCCACATAATTGGCGCCCAAACAGGGACTTGGGTGAGGCTTGGAGCCTGGGGGGCTTCTTTTCCGTCTTGTTGACTGCAGGTACCGGCGCCATATAGGAAAAGGTAAGCAGACACATGTTTGATATTCAAAGTTCTGCATTAATTATTCTGCGGCCTGGGACAGGGAGTCCCCTGTGGCGGGGGGAAGGGTCGCTAGTCCCCAGTGCACCCAGAGGCTAACATAGAGAAAATTTTCATTGGGAAAAGCCTCGGGAGAAACAAGTGGATGGAACAAAGGAAGCTCCACGAAGACATGGTTTGCCAAGGTTGGTGTGGAAGAACTCAAGTGGCACAGAGTTCAGAACACCGACTGTGCGCCAGGCCTTCTCGCCTAACATACAGACAATTGACAAAAAAAGAAAGTGGCCAAGGGTGTCTCTGATACCACACACTCTCTTGACACCATTTTCTTCCTTCAAGGGTGAGACATTTCAGGAGAGGGAAAGCTGTAAAATTCATTACAGTGCTCCTGCTATAATACACTCAATAATACACCTGTTATAAACAATTACTATTAAATTTTCAATATCATAAGCTCTCTGTATCCTGGACATACTGTTTTAAATTGGGATTTCATGGCTGCCAACAATGTGGAAACACTACCTTTCAGTTTGTGTTATTATATTGAGCTTTCACTTAAGGTTGTGTTTGATAATTGGCCTGGTATCTATTAGAGTGTGCACACTTCATACTATTATCACTAAATTCTTCTTCTGCCTCTAAGTTCTTTTCAGAAAAAAAGAACAAAGGCTGAATGAACACATTTAATTCAGGAATAGCAATCAGCTTTTTGTGTCCTGAGCTGTTTCTCATCAGGGAAAGCCTTTACACCAAACAGCATTTACACCATTACATGGTTGACAACTGGTTTAGCGTACAAGGCCATGCTGAGAGCTCAGTCCACACAGCACATGCTGACATCCTGGATCTTGTTTAGGGATGTTTCTATTCTTTTTGAATAATTTTGAGTGCAACTATATATATAGTTGTATATATATATATATATATATATATATATATATATATATATATATATATATATATATATATATATATATATGTATGTATGTATGTATATATATATATATATATATATATATATATATATATATATATGTATATGTATATATATGTATATATATATATATATGTATATGTATATATGTATATATACATATATATATATATATATATATATATATATATATATATATATATATATATATATATATATGTATATATATGTATATATATATATATATATATATATATATATATATATATATATATATATATATATATATATATATATATATATATATATATATATATATATATATATATATATATATATGTGTGTATATATATATATATATATATATATATATATATATATATATATATAATGTGTATATGTGTGTGTATATATATATATATATATATATATATATATATATATATATATATATATATATATATATATATATATGTAAAAAAAAATAATAATAATAAATAACTCAGATATTTACAGCCATGATTTTTATTTTCATGATATAATATAATATCTGCAAGAGTGAACGAATAATGGGGTCCTGACAAAACAGCGCGCGTCACTATTAGCTCTGTGACGTCACAGGACACTGCGGCTGGGCTTTGGAATGTTTGTGTTTAAATCTTTGGAATGTTTGTGTTTAAATCTTTGGAATGTTTGTGTTTAAATCTTTGGAATGTTTATTTTCAAAAACTTTCAAGCAAGCTCGGGATCAGACGTGCAACTTTTACACTGCGATTGTTCCTGCACTGCTTGGATTATTTCTGCAACACCTCTGAGATTATTTCTGCAACACCTCTGCATCGTCAACTATGAACTTCGAAGAGGCGGTGGAGCTCCAGGAGGAAGACCCTCAGCCCGGATGGAGCGGACTGTACGACCCCTGGAACGGTGAGTTACCGAGTTTTCCCGTTTTCAGTTAAGCAACGAGTGTTTTAAACACCGCGTTATTACAAAAAAGTGGTCACAATAGCGCTAAACAGGTGGAAACGCAATCAGGAATATTATTAACAGCGTTATGAGGGTTTTGGAAAAAGCGATGTGTTCGTTAATGTTTGGCTAATCGTTTTCAATGATAATTAGTGTAAAGTTAGCGGGTTTGTAAGAAAAGTTGGATAAAGTGAAATAGTTAATGCTGAGGAGGACCTGTAGGTGAGAGAACCAGCTGTTAGCATTAGCACATTGCTGTTTGAGTATTATAGCTATAACGGTGACAACACTGCAGACAGTTTTAAGAGTGTTTAAACAGGCAAACGCGCTTAAAATGTTATTAAATGTGTTAAAGTACAAACAGCAAATTACAGGGAAACGAATAGGAAAGAAGAAAACTATTAATGTTTTTTTTTTTTTTTTTTTTAGAAATGTCAATATGGACAGAAATGAACCATTCGGCTAATGGTTTAGGAAAACTAATAATTAGCCTAATGTTAGCGGGCTTGTTAGCGCTTGTTTTGTGTTTCTTTTCTTGTTAGAAAAGTCCGATATTTTTTCTTAAAGTTTACTAAAAGTTTGGTAAAGTCGAGTAGTTACGCTTAGGGGGAACATTAGCGAAGCTAAGATTAGCTAGCCGGCTAGTTAGCATAGCTAATATTGCTAAATAATTGTTTTTCAGTGTTCAGGGTATTTGTGATTTATATCGGGCTGTAAACAGTGAATAGAGACTCCGGAAAGTAATAATAGTGTTAAAACAGGTATAAAAAAAATAGTCACAATAACATGAAATGTGTCATAGCTTATTATCTAGTTGTTCATCTGTGTGTTTCAGCAACTGCTGTACAACTAATAGGAAAGAAAAATGTGTTAAAGTGGGCAGAAATTAAATTACAAACAGTGTTACAATAGGCGAAAGAGTTAAAACATTTAGTGAAACATTTCTAGAAATGTTCAGAGTGTGATAACTAAGTTTAAAACTGGTTTTCTGGTCGGGATCATGGTATTTAATCGGTTTTAAAATCACACAAGCCGGTGGTGAAAGCTGAAGGAAATATTTATTCTTTGTACAGAATTGTCTTTGCACATCTTTATGTATATCTACCAAAAGCAAATAAACAG
Source organism: Cranoglanis bouderius (assembly GCA_023630585.1). Classification (NCBI taxonomy): domain Eukaryota; kingdom Metazoa; phylum Chordata; class Actinopteri; order Siluriformes; family Cranoglanididae; genus Cranoglanis; species Cranoglanis bouderius. The sequence continues at coordinate 6,315,042 of CM042562.1, read as the reverse complement.
ATGAAATTTCCTAATTGTTCTTGTTTCTAAGATATTTTTGAGAACGAAAAGTGTTGGTCAAAATGTTATAAGCGGAGAGAGAGAGATAGCTGCTGTGAGGAAAGGCAAAAAAGAAATAAATAATAATAAATCTGACCAGTGTGCAGAGCTGCTTAGGCAGAAATATAAAGTTGTTTGGTTTAATTCTGGTCAGTGATGCTTTGTTCTTCATAGCCGTCGTGTAATAAAGTTAGGAGTTGTGTGATTTAGGAGAAAGAGGGTGGGAAGAGCTTTTGGTGAGCCACAGATGGACACAAAAGGGATAAGAACCATTAGCGATCAGTTAAAAAATATAAAACAGTAATAGACAGAAATGTATTTTTTTCTGTTTTTTTTTTTTTTTTTTTTTTGGGGGGGGGGGGGTTACTGTGACTAACAGTGAAGTTGTGACACCGGAACACCCGTATCTAACACAATCTACATGCAGCTATAACATAAACACTGAGGATGTATGCACCGTTATAGGAAGATGACAGTAATTTATAGTTAATTTGTGTAAATACATTTTGTGCAAAGGACTGTTTAGAGTGAGGATTTTCTGGTTCGTTTTACGAGACATGCAGATGTGTCTCATTGTCTGTTCATCTCTTTCGACACAGGAAGACGGAGGGAGTTTGACCCACAGTTTCCTGCTGATGAGCTCTATTACAGCACTGAGCTGAGTGACTACGAGGATGATGTCCACATGCCTGATCAGCATGAGGAGGAGCAAGATGGTGGTGATGAGAATGAGGTGCCTTTTAGAAGCCCACCCCCTTTGAGAAGCCCATCCCCTTTACCAGGCCCATCTGCTCTGAGGATCACACCCCCCTTTCCTAAGGCAATCTCCCTTAAGAAGCCCATCCCCTTTGAGAGTCACACCCCCTTTGAGAAGCCCATCTCCATTGAGATTCTCATCCCTTTTAAGAACAACATCACCTATAATTAGACCAACCCCAGTGAGGAGGCCATCTCCTATAATTAGACCAACCCCTGTGAGGACGCCATCTCCTACAAGAAGACCAACCCCTGTGAGGACGCCATCTCCTATAATTAGACCAACCCCAGTGAGGAGGCCATCTCCTATAATTAGACCAACCCCTGTGAGGACGCCATCTCCTACAAGAAGACCAACCCCTGTGAGGACGCCATCTCCTATAATTAGACCAACCCCTGTGAGGACGCCATCTCCTACAAGAAGACCAACCCCTGTGAGGACGCCATCTCCTACAAGAAGACCAACCCCTGTGAGGACGCCATCTCCTACAAGAAGACCAACCCCTGTGAGGACGCCATCTCCTATAAGAAGACCATCCACTGCGACGAGCCCACCCCCATCTGTTACTCCTGTGTCCCGTCCTCGCGTCAGTGTCAACATAGCTGACTGTGTTATTGGTCAACCTTATGTTCTAGGCCACGTGTTGATTCCTGTCCAAAGACGGAGGAGGAGGGATGAAGAGGACAACGAAGAAGCCCCTCCTAGTAGAAGGCAGCGTGTGGATCCTGTTGAGGAGCAAGAATTTATTAGGAGGCCCGTCCGAATCCTATCGAGTCTGATTTCAATATATATGAGAGAGCTATGAAATTTAAAACCTCATATTCATCACCTCATACTCACCACCTCATACTCACCACCTCGTAGTCACCAACTCCTCGTAAAATGTGTAGTAAGTATCAGTGGTAAGTATTTAATACCTAGATCCCAGCATTACTCTTATTATTATTATTATTATTATTGTTGTTGTTGTTGTTGTTTTTGCTGTTAATATTATTGTTATTTCACCTGTAGGCTCTAGACTCCAGCATTAGTCTTTTTTTTAAGTTAATTTATAGTTAATAATGTATATTAATAAAATTTATATGGATAAAATGTGTAGGTTAATTAATTAATTAATCAAATTTATAAGGATAAAATGTGTAGGTTAATCAAATCAGCATTGAAGTATGGTGCATTTATGTAAATATGTATATATGTATATATCAGGTTTTTTAGATTAAGTATTTTAAGATTAAGTAATAACTCAGAGACAAAATTAATGCATGACCCCTAACCAACAGCCCCATACCCCACCCCCCATAGTCTAGAGGGTGTAACTCTGCATATACCAGAGCTATTCGCCAACCATAACAATGATTATTTTATCAATTAACAAAACGTCTCACAATTTAATGGTTTATAGTTCAGAAAGTGTAACTGAGACTGAGAGCACTTATAACCAAGACTCCTTCCATAAATTGTAAACATCATCTAACGAAAAAATGTCACATTGACAATTTTGAGAATTACTGTTTACTGTACTAATATCTGTAAATAATAACCCAACTTAATACATGTATAAGTTAATATAGGTTTATGATAACTGTATTGTATGTTTTTTTGTTTTTTGCTTTTAATTGATCAATAAAGTATCTTTTTTGTTCAACACTCATGTCTCAAGTGTCTTTTCTTTTAACACACTATAAGCATTTCTCAATGGTTTCACATATACTTACAATGTAGAAATTCTGCTTCAGTTGAAATTTTGGTGTTTTCCTCACACAAGCAAATACACTCTAGCCAACAGTCTGAACCTGTTAAATCTGTATAATTAACAATCTGGTGTTGTTGTAATGCCAAATAAACTGATAACAGGTGAATCTCAAGGTGCAATTTTGCTGTTAAGATTTCAAAGTTGATTCTCACAAGTAAATGCAGCAGGTACAGGTGAAACTAACACACCATGAGGAAGAAACTGAGTTCAGGAGGGTTTGATTAACCAGTTTCCATTTTTGTCTAAGCATTGATTAATTTTTTTTTTTTTTTTTTTAATGCAAACTTGATTTTCTTGTGTTTTCTGTTTGTTATCTATAGTTTTCATAGCCAATACTACTCTGAATATAACCAGATAGAGATAAAATTTTAGAGTAACAATTAAACAGAAGTTCAATAGCTATTCAATATAGTCATGAAAACATTGTTTCACTTAATTTATGCTACAAATGTGTTGATTATGTTGATTCATTGCTTGTATCACACAAGAACAGACGACACTTTCATTGTTAAAAGTAATCTTGCAGAGATAGATTTCAAATATTACACAGATTTGTGATCAATATTGTATAAGGGAGTTATAGACCCCCAGTTATGTACTGGGTCAGTTTGACCTTGTGAAGACCCCCAATGGGAGCAAAAATTGAGGGCCACACAAGGGTGTGTTAGCATCAATATTGAATCAAAGAAAACATGTTTAACCACCTCAGGGAACACTATAGAATTAGCAAATGCACAATGGTAATGCATCCATGATAATGGCGTGAAGTCATTAAGGACATGCTAAAGCTATACTTAAAATATTTATTTTAAGTTAATAATTTACTTTGTCTATAATTTGGGTACATGGTTGTTGTACACACTATAATTGTGTCTTAGCACATATAAAATGAATTTTTTTTTTAAAAATAAGACTGCAGGTTATGAGATATATATGAGACTAGATTTCCCTGCTCCATAGACGTTGTCGTTTAACTCTAAAACTGAACTCAAATTAAGGCATGTGTACAGCCGTGGCCAAAAGTTTTGAGAATGACACAAATATTAATTTTTACAAAGTCTGCTGCCTCAGTTTTTATGATGGCAATTTGCATATACTCCAGAATGTTATGAAGAGTGATCAGATGAATTGCAATTAATTTCAAAGTCCCTCTTTGCCATGAAAATGAACTTAATCCCAAAAAAACATGTCCACTGCATTTCAGCCCTTCCACAAAAGGACCAGCTGACATCATGCCAGTGATTCTCTCGTTAACGCAGGTGAGAGTGTTAATGAGGACAAGGCTGGAGATCACTCTGTCATGCTGATTGAGTTAGAATAACAGACTGGAAGCTTTAAAAGGAGGGTGGTGCTTGAAATGATTTTTCTTCCTCTGTTAACTATGGTTACCTGCAAGGAAACACGTGCAGCCATCATTACTTTACACAAAAAGGGATTCACAGGCAAGGATATTACTGCTAGTAAGACTGCACCTAAATCAACCATTTATCGGATCATCAAGACCTTCAAGGAGAGAGGTTCAACTGTTGTGAAGAAGGCTTCAGGGTGCCCAAGAAAGTCCAGCAAGCGCCAGGACCGTCTCCTAAAGTTGATTCAGCTGCGGGATCGGGGCACCACCAGTGCAGAGCTTGCTCAGGAATGGCAGCAGGCAGGTGTGAGTGCGTCTGCACGCACAGTAAGGCGAAGAATTTTGGAGGATGGCCTGGTGTCAAGAAGGGCAGCAAAGAAGCCACTTCTCTCCAGGAAAAACATCAGGGACAGACTGCTATTCTGCAAAAAGTACAGGGATTGGACTGCTGAGGACTGGGGTAATGTCATTTTCTCTGATGAATCCTCTTTCCGATTGTTTGGGGCATCTGGAAAAAAGCTTGTCTGGAGAAGAAAAGGTGAGCGCTACCATCAGTCCTGTGTCATGCCAACAGTAAAGCATCCTGAGACCACTCATGTGTGGGGTTGCTTCTCAGCCAAGGGAGTGGGCTCACTCACAATTTTGCCTAAGATCACAGCCATGAATAAAGAATGGTACAAAAACATCCTCACAGAGCAACTTTTCCCAACCATCCAAGAACAGTTTGGTGACAAACAATGCCTTTTCCAGCATGATGGGGCACCTTGCCACAAGGCAAAAGTGATAACGAAGTGGCTCAGGGAACAAAACATCAACATTTTGGGTCCATGGCCAGGAAACTCCCCAGACCTTAATCCCATTGAGAATTTGTGGTCAATCCTCAAGAGGCGGGTGGACAAACAAAAACCCACAAACTCTGACAAACTCCAAGCATTGATTATGCAAGAATGGGCTGCCATCAGTCAGGATATGGCCGAGGTCTAGAAAAAGAAGGGTCAACACTGCAAATATTGACTCTTTGCATAAACTTCATGTAATTGTCAATAAAAGCCATTGACACTTATGAAATGCTTGTGATTATACTTCAGTAACAGTTAGTAACATCTGACAAAAAGATCTAAAAACACTGAAGCAGTAGACTTTGTGAAAATTAATATTTGTGTCATTCTCAAAACTTTTGGCCACGGCTGTACTTCAGCAAGGCACTAAAGTAAGCCTTGGTTCTCAAATTGGAATATGCCATTTTATAACTCGCTAAAACCACTATTGTTTTAGCTGTTTTTAATTATTTTGTTGTCATAAGCCTATATGACTGATTAATTGAATCAAATAGGTTTAAAATTATGCCAGTCACAACAACATAGTCTCACAATTTCTGTACTTTTACTCCTCCCAATTGTAACTAGAGTCTTTTCCTGTTTAGTTTCACTGTAGTTGGTAAATAATTAATAAGTTACTGAATAATATGCTTTAGGAAGGTAGAACTGAATAATTAACTAAGACTAAATAAAGTTAAACTTAAAAACATAATGTTAACATGTTAACATAAATCATGTTAACACCTGTTTTTAGTTTTAATAAAACTAGGAAAAATGTTGTTTATATGTTAACAGTAATATTTTAATTATTTTAACATAATGAAACTAGTTTGGGTACTTCTGATGGAAAGCTGCACCAAATAAACCCGATGGCACATATTTGCTTAATAATATTAATGTTTGAATAGTTCCATAACTAAAAACTGTGGAAAAAAGGGAGTCTGTAAAAAAAATAAAATTGTACACCAAAAAAACTTGAGTACTACTGTATTTCATCAATGCACTATGAGCCTGAAATTTTTTTTAGATTATCAAAGTTAGAATTATTCTGGCTACTACATTGTAGATCTTGAGCAGACAGACCCTGGTCCTTGACTGGTGTTTGATTACTGTGCAGGTATGCAGCAGGACAGGCTGTTGAGACTGGGAGCTGTCCCCAGACTGGTGTCTGTGCTGCTGCGGTATTGTGAGAATGAGGCCTTGCTGAGTTCCTGTCTGCTGGCTCTGTGTAATCTGGCTGATATGGGTGAAGAGGATGGCTCTACACTTGTTTGGGAGAAGAGAGGCCATTTTGATGAGGACGTGCATGTGTTCCATGGGACCTTGCAGCACTCGTTTGGCTTTGTGTCAGTAGTGACTGTGGTCCAGCTAAACCAGTGGTCTCAGGGGCAGTACTCAGTAAGCGTGGAAGTGGTTCAGAAATTCTCCACTCTCTTATGGAAGGAACACAACAGACGACAGACTGAACGGCGTCTGCTAAGTTTCACATGCTTGGGCTTTTTCCCCAAATTCTACAAGGTTATAAAGTACTCTGTAAACATTCCTAAGAACAGGAGTCTCCTGAAGACCGCAGTTTTTCACACTTTCTTGTGAGGATAGATCACATCTCAGCTATGAACTTGAGGAAAAATGTTCGGCTGAAGTGTTTATTTGAAAACCTTAAAACTGTTGCTGATTTTAAGCAAGAATGTTTGGTGAAACAGACGATGGAGGATAAAATAGAGAGAAAAATATGTGGACCACCAGCATCCAAACAACCAGGATAAGAAGCCATCTCTATCTGCTTCTCAGTCATGTTCCCTGTCAAGTCAGAAAGCATTTTAACCTAGGTAACCATGGGCATGTGTTTTGTGAGGCAAGTCTTTTGAGGAAACCCTGAAAGGACTGTATTTTTATAAATTTTAGTAGTTTCAAAACCGCTTCAGCTAACTTTCACTGAAATCACTAACTATACCATTAGGTCTTCCTATGTAAGTAGGGATAAGTGCTATGCTCATATATAGTACTTAGTATATAATATATGCAAAGTCAAGAGTTTAAAGACTTTTGTTCATTGCTCATTTTGTTGCAGGTTGAGGTATCGAGACACATTAAGGGTTCACAATATTCACAATAAGTATTCACGTATTTAAAAACTAAACATATTGTGTGAATGCACTGCTTTCAGAGCCTTTTGTTCATTATTTAATGCAAATTCTGAAGTGTGACTGAAAAAAAAAAAAAACTGGACAAAAATCATAATTGGTTTTCTTCATCATAATATGGCCAGAGGTTACAGGCAAATTCACTTCTGTTTCATCAATACTGTATGTTAAATCATTACAGAAATAAAATGCAGTTTTTTTTCCCACTTCTACCATTGTAACCTTTGTGTTTTTGTACACATATCTGAAAAATGAATATATAATGATCAGAAATGTAACTTTTTATGTATTTCTTAATTTCGTAAAGTATGACCTTTATTATGTGTTATGTATGACATTTTAGAACTGACATGCAAGTATGTTTTTCCAGTCACTTCTGCTATAGCTTTTCCAACTTGTCTGCTTCTACTGCTCTTAATATTACAATTCTCTTACCATTTGTTTATGACCACTGTGAAATATTTAAGGTTAAATATATTAAATATTTCAAGAGAATGTTGTCCTTTTCCCTGAACTGAACTTCAGGGGGTGGTGTTGTTCAAGTTGGTCTATGAGTATTGTTAGCTGCTCCCAGTCCATGCCACTGCTTGACCAGCTCCTGTGATTTACTGATCATCTCATTCCAATGCTCCAGCTCCCTGCCTCTGGCATACATAAATGGCCCAATGACCACAACTCCAAGTGATACTGTGGGGAGGTTGAAATGAAAGAGACTGGCTTGATTAAAACAAAGGCTCTGCACTTCATGGTGAATAATACTTATAATAACATTTACATTTATTTAATTGGTGTGACATTCATTTAATGACATTAATTTAACTGTTAAAAAGGGCCCAAAGTTCCACCAGTTGACTACAAACAAATTCAGAATAGTTAGAGGAAGAGCAGTGCCACAACCAAGCATGGAGTGACATCATGACTTACTTGGTGCTTTGGTCCTGGTGCATGGCACTTCAGCAGGCCCTTCAGGGGCTACCTGCTGGACTTCCAGGCTCAGACAGGCTGCATCTAGCTGCAGAAGGAGAAGCCTGAATGTCAGCTTCTCATTAAAAGTGGGGTTGTTGCCTCTGGTTACTGGCGTCCACTTTGTTTTCACTACCTGAGTGTGTATCTGCAGAGAAACCTGGACAGAGACATCTGTCCAAGCCATTTATTGGTGAAACATTTGCACAAAGAGTTAAATTAATATGATGATATTGTTCTAAATGTAAGTTCTATTGAATAATTGACATTACTGCATCTCACCAGCATTGCTGGGACATTGGAGTCCTCTGGCTCTAAGCACAACCACAGTGAGGCGCTGTAGAGACTGACTGTAGTTCAGAGACACTTGGATATTGCCATGCTTTGAAAGGGGCTGCATAGTAACAGAGAACAGTATGGCACAAAAACTTCAATCTACACCATTTAGCAACCCCACTCTTAAATAAGGTAAGAAGACAAATATTGCATGTAAACATTGGCTCTTGTCTACCAGATCACTCTCAGTCTCAAGGTCTCTCCACAGGACTTTGCCCGCCGCCTCTCGCAGTTCAGAGTGTCTGAGAGGGAACAGAACATGGCCCACCAGGTGGTGCTTCTTCAGTCTGTCCACACTGTACAAACTCATGCGCAGAGTGAACTGGTCCACATTGTTATTAGACACCTTAATATACAGTACAATTATACAGTTTCTCTTTACACATAGGCTATATATATATATATATATATATATATATATATATATATATATATATATATATATATATATATATATATATATATGTAAAAGACTTCCAAATGATTCATAAGTTAGTGTTGAGTCTTGAGCTAATCATAATAATATGCCACTTCTAAATTTTACTGGTAGTTAGATGGTGGCAATAATACAGCACTGTTATGTCTCACTAGGTTTCCTTGATTTTTAGAGCTGAGTAAATTTCATGTTTATGAGATGTTAAAATTGCCAGCTGGTATAAATCACAATTTATTAACATGGGGAATCATACACCTTGCCATCATGACCTTTTATATAGCACTTAGTCAAATCCTGACTAATACATATCTAAAAATGTAGCTTGTTAAGTTGAACACCTCAAAGAAAATACTCCAGTGTTTTCCTTCCTATTCTCTCCTGCATTTGTAGTCAATAGATGATTATGGACAATAATTTCAACATATTTCTCTGTACTAAGAAAAGAATGAAAAATCAATTCTCGTTATGGATTTCTTACAGTATAAGTCTATGGAGGAGTTACAATTGCTGGAGGAGTAAATAAGACACAGATTGTTTATAGTGTTCATCAGTCTAATCTCCATAAGTTAAAAAAAGCAAGAAGATCTAAGGAAGAATTTGTAGTTACGCATTAACAAGGTAGTCAATATAGCTCCAAGTAAACAAAGAAGTGCTTCAGTTTTCCACCTAATCACACACAGTTACTACAAAACATTTACTCAATTGCATCAGTGTTGAATAGCTGGATGAATCTACGTAAACATGGTTTTGGTAAAACATTCTTTCATATCTGTCCCATCCTAACACATTTGTTTTATAACAGTTGTAGTTTTAAATTTGTCTCATATTGCTATGTATTCAAATTCCTATCTATAGTAATTTCCCATGTGCTTCAAATGCAATGGATAGAGATTAATTAAATAAAAAATCTGGAGTATTCCTTTAAAGCAACTCAAGACATGGTATACTCATCTCCTTGTATACCTGAAACACAAAGGTGTCATTGAACTGTGGTTGGACGCCTTTGGACCTGGCCTTGGCCTGACGATGGTGTCGATCTTCAGATGGCACGAGCTGTAGTTTGACTAGTGTGGCATTGCTTTGGCATTGGGTAGGCAGGTTGGCAGCTTGGAGCAGGGAGACCACCAGCTGCTCTTGTTCCTGCTGATACTGCACAGCAAAACACAGGCGTACAGTGGAGCCACTGGGCTGTGCCCACTCACTTGGCTCTTCGGGAAGCTGGTACAGATCTGGCCTCAGGCTGCCCAGTGGGAACCAGCCTTCAGTAACATACAGTGCAAAGGGAATGGGGAGACAGAGATAAAGAAATGAGATTAGAGAGACAACAAAAAACGATTAACATCGTCCTCACATTATTCTTCACAGGTCTCAGAATGACCTACTGCCTGTTGTTAGAAAGCCACGCTGAGTATGCAGATGTGGGTGCTGTTCCCATTGCTCCTCTTCCTCCCTCCCTTCAGGCATTGCAGAATGGGATGAACTCTTGAAACTCGGAGGCAGAAAGAAGGGAACTTCAGCCAAACTATGATGCATGAGAGCAGAGTTAAATCTACACTCTAATTTAAGGCATATTTTATTTCACTTTTCATCTCCCTGAGCAACTGTGATTGAGATGGTTGAAAGTAAGATCAGATACACACCCATAGCTGCTACCTTGTGATGTTTGGAGCACAGGTGTGCATGGCGGAATAACTGGGTTAGTGCTGATCAGTTGTCTCTCCTGTCTCTGGTCCTGTCTCTTCTTCCATAAGAGATATGCTGTCAGGCCAATCAGCAAAAGAAAGAGAAGTACAGCAGATAGACCAGTGGCCAATGCTACCATGGGATCTGATGGCACAGAAGATGAATATTGTTGCTATCAGACAAAGTACATCTGTGATCATTTTATTTCCACTGGTCCCTTTGGGTGTAATAAGGTTTATAATTCAGAAACCCGAGCTTTGGATCATGCTTGGATCATGCTACTAGTAATAATATGTTAATTACTCTCTTCCCCCACATTATACTTGCCAGTGTGGGAGACAGACACTGCCTCTAGTTGTAGGAACATGCAATACTTCAAGGCAACTAACAGATGACCAGTTTAGACAGTGTGTCTGCCTACTAGCCTGGGCCCTACTTACTACAGTGACTATTGACCAAATTTCTAGAAAAGACAATGACACTTTCCTGGGATTAGTGAGGACCAAATGTACCAAAAATATATTGAAATTGCTGCCCCATTTTTAGTTCTGGATATCATTTAGAAGTTCAACAACTCAGTAATAATTTTCTTCTATAGATTTAATCACTGTACCATATGGGAATGAGACCAGAGAACATTAATGATCATACTTTTGCAAGTTCAAATATTTGAACAAAGTTACCAGACATCATTATTCTCAACCACTTTTCAAATTCACAGTGTGGTCTGATGTTGGTTGCTCTGGGAATAGTCTATAGTTGTTGGTTTCTTTTGTAAGACAGAAAACCTGTATAACAGACGTCTCAGTGGATGCACTGAGGGAGAACCTGTTGGAAACATGATTTTGAGTGTGGTGTCTCTTTATTTTTGCCACACTGACACCACCCAATTGCTTTTCTTTGAAGCTTGCACTACCAGACTCATGGTGTTAGTAAGACACTCATTATATCTGGAGGGGCTACCAGTTATGAATATTACACACTTAATATGTGAATGCTTGTTTCTAACCCATCCTGGTTAATTCTCTAACTACTGATGTGTAACGTTATCCCTAATGATGAAAGAAAGTAAAACATGTTGCACCAAATATAGCTAAGGAGTCACACAGAAATTGATTTATCCAAATCAGAATAAATTTTCAAGCTGGATTCCCCCCCCCCCCCCCCCAAAAGATGTTTAGTACGAAGTATAGTGGTATAAAAGCCAAACAGGATTGCTGAAATATATAAGGTCACAATTGTGTTTGTGGCAATCACAGGTAAATATAAGAACAGTTCAGTAAAAACTTTTCTATCACCACCCTATCAGAGATTATGGTCAAGTTTAGATTTTGACAGACATGTCAGACATCACCTTCTTTTGCTTCTGTATCCAGCATAAGTCATAAATTTCTGCCAAATCTCTCACAGCTGTGCCTAGCAAGCTTTATAAAGTTTACACAAATCAACAAAGCAGAATTAAAATAATGTTGAATTTTTAAATTTTAAGTAAAAAAATAATGCCTCATATTAACATTAATAGTTCAGGTTCACAGATATTGTCCTGTTGTATTTGTGATCCCACATAAGAGATAAAGTCTTTATCTTATTTACTAGTAATGAATGACCAAAGCCAATACCATATTCCAGGGTTTTTTTTTATTTTTGAGCCCCATTTTCTCATTCTTGTAGTAGCATTTTTGTAGCTAGAAACTATTTGAATTTTTATATATTTATAGAGAAAATGCAAAAGCAAATAAAAAATATTGTTAGTGATAAAACCTTTCCCAAATATTTACTTACCAGCCATGGATAGCCAAAGCCACCACCAACTTCCCGTTTGTTTTTATCACTCTCTGTGTGGTTATGAGTTGCATTGTCCCATACTGCTGGTACTTCTATGCATTTCATCAGCAGCTCTCTTGTCTCTGAGCCTGGCCACAAATCAACCTAATCACACACAGCATTCCTGAAGCTGGTCTACTTGGTTAATCAACAAACATATCCAGAGGCTACATTACACACCAGGCTTGAGTCAAGCTAAAACTGGCATTTTCTGAACAACAACCAAGATAAAACAAGTGTCCAGTCTATGAACACTCTAATCTAATCTTTCACTCAAAAATGTTGTAGATTAGTGTCATCTGCTGTGTTCTCACCCACAGTGCTTTTTTTTGTCATGTCCTTCAACTCAGTATGCGTCAAAGCAGGTCATAAAGTAAGTTTTGGTAAAACATTTGACCATTAATGCCACACACAATCAGTTAGGTCTTGGGCTTTGTGGCGTCAAGTCCATACAGAATAGTGATACAAAATGGTTTTCATGTATCAGGAACAATCTAAACCAAGTCAATTCACCTTCTTATTAATACTAACCTCTAAGATCTTAATTTTTATAAGAACTACTACAACACTTGCACAAACTTTCTAATGCAATATTAGAACAATGTAAACGTTAGAATTTACATGCCACCTTTTAAGTTAAACCCTTATTAATTTATATTGTTGTGTAATATATCAAAACTAGCACGTTTATACACTGACTTTGGCATTAAGGTGGTTCAGTGACAGCATTTTCCCTATATAGGGTTTAATTATTACAAGCAGACTAACATTGTTACTGCTTCTATAATATCTTGCTCGAGCCAGTCTGTTACATTCACGGAAGGTTAATGATCAACTCGGGGATACGGGGATAGTAATAGAACACTTATCAGGATTTTAATCAGTCCATTTGCCAGTTTTTCCCACAGTACATTTTATAGAAAACTGGTAAGTAACAAATTACTGTATTGTATATTTTTCACTGCCTTATAATCAGCTGCCTTATACTTTCATCTCCTGTAAATCTAACATGTGTGTGCACTTTGTTTACTGACAGCAGTCCATCTGTTACTATGCACAACCCACCTCTTCTCATTACTTGGGTGATGGACCACTCTTTTTCTCACCACAGCAGTGACAGTGCTATGGTAGTGTGTGTCTCACTGGTACTCATTTATTAGGTGCAGAAATGTTGCTGGGGCTTATAACCACCTCACTGTCACTGCTGAGTTGTGAGTCCATCTCCATCCACCAAAATTCCTGCTAAAAGCAGTCCTGTGGTCAGAATCTGACACCGATGATGGCCATTAACATGCACTGTGCATGGAAAAAGTGGAGCCATGGTCTGTAACTGTGCACCTACAAGGTGGATTAACAAGGAAGGTGTGTCTAATGAGGTGACCAGTAAGTTTACACAGTGCCTAAAATCTCTTAAAAACAGTGCTTATAAACAGTGCCTGAAGCTCTTGAAGAAGCACAACAAACCTGGTCAGCAGTGGTCCTATGGAGGTCTCTTTCCACATGTGAACTTGATAGAGAGGGACTGACTGACTGACAGAATTTCTTTTTTATATTTTGTATGTCCTCAGTTTGACCATGTGCAATCAAGCTAATATGGACTCCAAAAGTTAGTGTGGAAAAACTGAGGATCCATGTTAATCATCGAAACACCCAACAACAGAGGAACATAGTTAACATAGTCAACATAGTCAATATGACAAATTTCCTTATATTGTGCAGAATCTTGAATATTGAATATGCAAGATATTTTCTTTCTTGCATTTCCTTTCTTTTTTTCAAAAGTCTAAAACTTTCTGTTAATTTCCAGTTTTCATTTTTTAAAAAGTGGTCTCAGACTTTTGACCTCACTGAACCTGATAAAACTGCCAATAAATGCATGAATTTTTGTATTTGTTATCAAATTTTAGTATCAGTATTATTATTTTACTCTGGAAAAATGGGAAATGCCCATGCCATAAATTCACACTAACCATAAGGTTTTTGTTAACAAGTCTCAATTTGTATATCACAAAGACAAAGCCTCTTTTAATGACACTTAAATGGCCCCTTTAAATAGAGTTAAATAGTTTTTCCTCTCCAAAAAAGTAGCAATATTAGACTGAGGTTATGGAAAATGAAAATATCTTAAACATACTGTATATATGTCTAAAAAGCACATTTAGGGCTTTATGATATTTATCTTTGCTGGGCACATGAGGACACTTGCACTCTGACATTCATGATGTGGCATAATGTTTTCCTGACAGGCACCATTCTATTTTCAAAACCTGTTTTCTGAGGTGCTGTTTTCATTGTTCCCACAGCAACCTTAAAAATGTCATGATGAAAATTCATTGGGCTCCCATTGAGCATGGCTGTTTCTATAGCAACGAGAAGAGAGATTGGTTGAAACTGGATGACTAAGAGACAGCGACTGTGCATATGTGTGCATGGTATGTGAGAAAGGGACAGAGATAAAGCAAAAATAAAGAAAGGAGTAAAAGGGGAGAAAAGTAGTTTGTAGCACACGAACAAGGCATTGCACTACTAACCATCTGTCTGTGCTTCTTTCTATTGGATTTAGTAAGGAAGGAAGAAAAGACAATGAGCTGAAAGACAGTGGTTCTAGCCAAGACAGGAGGCTGACTGATTTGATTTGACATCTGTATTTAAACTAGTGTATTCCTGTGACACCTCCACTCTCTCCAGTGTGACCTCCCACCCCCATCCTCACCCTGAACACCGCCCTCTCATCCCCACCTCAAGCCCTCCTCCCTCCAATGAGGATTTGTCTCTCACAGGCAGAGCCTGTGGTTTGTAATCAGATGACTGAAGGCGATAATCCAACACTACACTCACTCGTGCTACATTTCGTACACTTCTTCAACAGCATACAGGAGGAGAAAAGGAAAGAAGGAGGAGGGGAAAGAGAGACTGAGGTGAAAGCTTTCCAGACGGTTGGACCACGGAATGTGGGAGGTGTGTATATGTGAAGTGTGTATGTGTGTGAGACAGAAGAATGGATGTGAATACCTGTGCAAGGGTTTCTCTACCAGCTGGAAATACAGACTGGAGGGTGACTTGACAGAAGGTAAAGAGAAATAAGGAGTGTATGCAAAGGAGAAGGAAAGAATAATGGTGAGGAGAAAAAACCTTTCTTTTTTTCTTTTGTGATCCGAAAGTCTGATGTGTGTGTTTTGAGTCTGTGTGTTCAGGCTGTGACTAAGAAGACAGGTTTATGGTTTAGGGGTCAGTCAGAGGATGTGTTTTATGATGCAGGTATGTGGTGAGTTGATATAAAACATCTAACACGGTATTTTTAGATCTAGCTGAAGGACAACTGTTACGTCTTTCCATAATGGCCTTGGATGGATAAAGTGTGTCAGCGTATGCATTACTGGAGTTTCAGTCATGTTACTAGCATTTATGTTTACAAAATAATCTCTTGACTCCACAAGTTGAGTCGTCTCCTGTTTAAGTTCTACCCGATTAAACAGCAGCAAATATTGTTTATGAATACACACATATTGATTTAGAGAAGTTCATGTATTTATTAAGAGTGACAACCTTTTGGCTCAGAACTTAATTAATTTTGTGATTTATGATTACAAACATTTACCTCAAAGTCTTGCCAATTAACTTTGCAACCATGAAAATCATAGTAATTCACACTTCTCATGGATCCAGTATTTACAATGCATTAGAAATGCATTTATAACATGTCCTATAGCATGCTTTATATGTTATCATGCCTGGTATAACCCTGTATAAATTATCGTATGTAGTTATATTTACATGCATAATACTTAAGTATATGACTTCATAATATAAGGGTACATAATGCATTATAATATCTGTTCATAGAACAATATATACACTAATGTAATGCAGTATAACACAGGTTTGGTGTTTGTCCTTGTAGTAATTGTACTGCCCATTATAATGCATTATATAACTTACACCTTGCACTAATTGTACTCAACTTTGTCTTTTTTATAAGTATAAATAAAATAGAGTATTGTGCCAGGACATTACAGGCAGGTGATTTCACTTACTGTATAGTGCTTCATAAATTTACTATGTGACTGACTGAGTATAATTCAAGAAAGGACAAGTGTTTTTGTTATAATGCATTATAACCTATGGTACACATACTATACCAGAAACCATACCAGTGTTCTTTCTTTAACTGTAATTGTCTCCTTAATTTTCAATTCCTTCAGTCCTGATCTACCCACTCTCTCGCTGTCACTCTGCGGAGTCTGTCCACCTGTGTGTTTGTGTGTAAGAGAAGTACACATGTTGTGCCTAATCCTAAAGCTCAGCTTGTTCTTAGCCTAATTGATGTAATCTGATCAATTAGTAAGTGCACGTCTAATTTTACCAAGTTGTTTTCTACATTTATGCTAAAAACAAAAGGACATACAGTTCCAAACACACCTTGATTGAACAAATGTTCTCTTACATGTACAGTATGTGTGTATGTTTAATTTTTAAATTGTGGTCTGTGTTTGATTTTCTTGAATGCTCCACTACTTCCCATTTGACTTAGGGAAAGCAGTCCAAGTGTCATTGCTGGACTCTTTAATCTGCTGGTAATTAAGAAAAGTGTTAGCTTTTTTCAACTGACATTGCTGGTCCCTGTGATGGACTGACGACCCATCTGGGGTGAATTCTCACACTTTGTGCCCAGTGTTGGCTCTCTGAAGATGAATGAATGAACTGGCATTGCTATAAGTTACAAGTTATAACAAACCTTTCTTTTCAATAGGTTTTTCGATATGACACAGGAAAAACACTCTGAATCTGGACTTCACCCCTCTAGCAACTATCTTGGTTTTGCCCGAGCACAGATGGAGGTTGATCGTGAGCACCCAATTATCTCTTTATCAAAGAGTTCCTCAGACATGGCCGGTGGTCCTGCTCAGCGAATGGAGCTAGCCTGGTGCCGGCAACATCTCCGCAAAAGTGTCAGCAATGCAGGCTACCCTCAGATACCTGCCAGCAGAGGAGGCTCTGTCACTGGCATGCCTTCTTCTTTGGAGTTTGAGGAACGTAGTATAGCTATAGGTGGTGTTAATACTACTCCAGAGACTGCTATCTGGTGTGGAAGACCCACAAGGCCCTGGAGCATCACTGAGGACTCACAGCAGGTATACACTGCCAAAAGGTGCGCACCATGTTCCCCGTCCATGCACAGGGATTTAAAAATGGGCTGTTTAGGGAGCAGGGAGTCATGTTGCCAGTGCCATGCAGAGGAAAACCTGAAAGCCTGTAACAAAATGGTTTATGGGATGTTGTCTCCCGCTCTAGGCACCAGGCTCTGCCTTAGGAATGCACACAGCCTTGCACAGCCAGGGATGGATGACCGACTTTGTACGCAGAGTCCCTTTAAAGGTGAGAGCCACCATTTACCAGCATGCAGGTCTGCATGTGTTAATAATGCACTGAATGCTGGCTCCTTCAAAAACACTTGTCATGTTGTGCCCTGTCCAGGACATTTATTACCTCTACCAGCCTGTGCAGGAAGTTCTTGTTTACCTGAGAGGTCACTACTCCATTCACCTTGGCATGGTTTCCCACCTCTGGTGTCCTCTGTCAGTGAGACGGGACTAAACAGTCGGGCTGCGGGTCACTGCTATGGACCTGAAACATGTGGGAAGAACATTTCTACCTTCAGACTAGACCAAAATAGACAGTCTGAGATTGGCCATTGGACAGTAAGAGATGCCTGCAACATGACATCTCAAAAAGACTTCAGAGAAGTTGGTGTGCAAACCATGTCTACAGATTCCCTAATTTCTCCTCTCTCCAATGCTTTCCCTGAGATCAATATGCCATCTCGTCCAGGTTCAAACACATGTCTAGATGGAGAGGATGTAGAGACCAGGATCTCAGTAAAGGAAGTGGAGTGGGATGCTGAGGGAATGACATGGGAGGTCTATGGGGCAGCTGTAGACCCAGAGGAGCTTGGCCTGGCTATCCAGCATCATCTAGATCTTCAGATCAAAGAAACAGCAGCTGCTGCTGCCCAGAAGAAAACAACTGCAGAGAATAATGGTGCCTCAATGCAGCAAAACAATCAACAGAGGAAAAGTGAAAATGTGGTACGATTACTGTGTGGTCCAGCATGCTGCTCACATTCCACTGCTGTAGAAGACTGAGGAGATCAATGAAATTTATCTCTTCTTTACCTCTTAAGCACTTGAATTAATATAGTAGATGAAGTCTAAGCACCAGACAGGGTATGTGTTTGCTCATCCCTTAAAGTCCCAGCTTATTAATCGGTTACTATTCTTAAAGCATAGAACTAATCAGCTCTCTGGGAAAATTTGAAGATTCAACATTCACACCAACATTCAACATTCTGGACTTCTATACTCAGGAAAAGCTTTGAGGCAATACTTGAAACTAACATACACACATGTACATTGTACCTGAGTCAAATCTAGACCTGGTATATGTACAGGTGCATCTCAAAAAATTAGAATATCATGGAAAAGTTTATTTTTTACCGTAATATAATTCAAAAAGTGGAACTTTCATATATTCTAGATTCATTACACATAAAGTGAAATATTTAAAGCCTTTTTTGTGTTAATCTTGATGTTTACAGCTTACAGCTCATGGATATCAAAAATCCAGTATCTCAAAATATTAGAATAAAGAATTTATAATACAGAAATGTCAACCTTCTGAAAAGTATGTTAATTTATGCACTCAATACTTGGTCGGGGCTCCTTTTGCACGAATTACTGCATCAATGTGGCGTGGCATGGAAGCAATCAGCCCGTGGCACCGCTGAGGTGTTATGGAAGCCCAGGTTGCTTTGATAGCGGCCTTCAGCTCGTCTGTATTGTTGGGTCTGGTGTCTCTCATCTTCCTCGTGACAAAATTCAGGTCAGGCGAGTTGGCTGGCCAATCAAGCACAGTAATACCATGGTCAGCAAACCAGTTACTTGTAGTTTTGGCACTGTGGGCAGGTGCCACGTCCTGCTGGTAAAGGAAATCAGCATCTCCATAAAGCTTGTCAGCAGATAGAAGCATGAAGTGCTCTAAAATCTCCTGGTAGATGGCTGCATTGACTCTTGACTTGAGAAAACACAGTGGACCAACACCAGCAGATGACATGGCACCCCAAATCATCACTGACTGTGGAAACTTCACACTGGACTTTGAAAATTTACTTTCATCTGAAAGGAGGACTTTGGACCACTGAGCAACGGTGTTTTGAGTAAAAAGGTGTTTTGAGTTAATTAGCTGATTAGAGCTCTTCGTCAAGTCAACATTGCTGTATTATAAATTCTTTATTCTAATCATTTCCATGAGCTGTAAGCTGTAATCATCAAGATTAAAACAAAAAAGACTTGAAATATTTCACTTTATGTGCAATGAAACTAGAATATGTGAAAGTTCCACTTTTTGAATTAAATTACGGGGAAAAATTTACTTTTCCGCAATATTCAAATTTTTTTGAGATGCACCTGTATTTGGGAAAAATGGGTAACTTCTTATGGCAATTGGCTATATCACAAACTCTCAAATTGCTCTTGACATTGTTGTATTTATCCTGTATGCCTTTAGTAAAGGGCATTTTCAGATTTACAATTACAAGTCCACAATCAAGGCCTTATTGTAAAGTACAGATTGTGATTAATTGATTAAATTTAGTATTTGTGTTTTGACAGAACAAATAAGATTATAATATCTATTATGCTTTACATTATAACTGCTAGCAGGTATAGATTTAAATTATGCATATGCTTCATTTCAAACCAGATTGTAATGGTAAGATGTAAGATGGTAATGATATTTTGATTTTGTTTTTTTTATACTGTTAGGAAACACAAAAACACTATTATGGTTTTGAAGAAATCAAGACATTATACACTCACTGTCCACTTTAATAGGAAAACCTGTACACATGCTCATTTATGCAGTTATCCAATAAGCCAGTCATGTGGCAGCAGCACAATGCATAAAATCATGCAGATACAGGTTTGGTGAGTCTGTGCCCATCATAGCCTTAGTTTCCTGTTTTTGGCTGGCAAGAGTGGAACCTGATGTGATCATCTGCTGTTGCAGCCCATCCACCTCAAGGTTCGATGTTTTGTGCATGCTGAGATGCTTTTCTGCTCACCATGGTTGTAAAGAGTGCTCTTTTGAGTTATTATATCCTTCTTGGCAGGTCAAGCCAATCTGGCCATTTTCCCTGACCTCTCTTATCAGCAAGGCATTTCCACCCACAGAAGTGTCGCTCACTCAGTGTTTTTTTTTTTTTTGTCCCTGCCCCATTCTGTGTAAACCCTAGAGACTGTTATGTGTGAAATTCCCAGGTGATCGGCAGTTTCTGAAATATTCAATCCAAACCATCTGGCACCAAAAACCACGCCACGGTTAAAGTCAAAGAGATCACATTTTCCCCCCATTCTGATGTTTGATGTGAACATTATCTGAAGCTCTTGACCTGTATGTGCATGATTTTATGTATTGTGCTGCTGCCACATGATTGGCTTATTGGATAACTGCATAAATGGTGTTCCTATTATAGTGGACAGTGAATGTAGCTTAATTACTTAGAAACACAAATACTGGAAACCATGTCTACTGATTTCCTTATATGTCTTCTCCATAAAGCACTCTCTTAATAATTAATCTTTAAGCTCTCTATGAAGTTATTCAAAGTTTCAATATGATTTTTCATTTTGGAAAACACACCTACTTGACAGACTGACTTGAGTTAGTCAGTATTGTACGTAAACATTGTATATAACGTCCAACCTCAACTTAATGACACAGTCTTCTTACTGTGTATTTTTCTAGTCAATATCTAGAATCAAGGGAAGTGTCAACTGAAGCATTAATTTTTGAATCAATCCGATAAATTGCGTGCTGAAAAGCTATAACAGGTCAGTGATGAGAATGTATACCGTGTGTATGTGTATTTTGCCAATTCTGGTCAAATCTCAGAGTGCACTCACAGCTTTATTCATTTGCCAAAGCAAATCATACCTTTCTTTAGACCACAGCATTGTGATTCACTGTCAATAGATAATAATAATGTAAAAGGTCTAATAAAAAATCATCTTAATATATGCTACATAATGGAAGTGTTAACAGTAGCTTTTGTCTGAATAAGTGCAACAATAAATTGTGTGAAAAAATTAATCCTAAATGCTGATTCTTTTGTTCAGAGTACATAAAATACTTGGCAATGTGGCATGGCATACAAAAGCAGATGTGGTTGTCTTTATGTGTTGAAAGAGCATGTTTGTTTCTGCATGAAACATTAGACAGGGAGAGCAGTTGAGGATCTCGTTAAACATGGTGGATATTGTTCTTGTAAAATGCTCTGGACATTTCCATTGTCCTTTCACTGACATTTTGAGCGTTTGGATGATCAGGCACATTCTCTGGTATTGGCAGTACAGGAGCACCTCTTCTCACTGTGTTTGTGGTGTGCTTATTGTATCATGTTTCACTGTTTAGGGTAAACACAACAACAACTCAATCAGTATGTCAATGTTAGTTAACACTCCATCCAAAGACTATTACTAATCTGTAATATCATTAATCTCAGAATATGACAATGTTTATAGATAGTCAGTAACATCCTGAACCCAAACCAGTTACATATATTGTGTTAAATGATTCCGATACCTTTCCCTATTTTTTTTATATTTTTGTTTTAAACATAAATTATTATTTCATGAGCATCATGGTGCTGCAGCAGGTAGCTTTGCTGCCTTTCAGCTCCAGGATCCTGGTTTTGATCCTGTGCTCAGGTTACAAATTTTTACATGTTCTCCCCATTCCTGCATGGGTTTCCTACCTCCCGCCTCCCTAAAAACATACGGGTAGATGGGTTGGCTATGTTTATTTGCCTCTAGGGGTGAATAAGTGTGTAAATGTGTGTGTGTATGGTGTCCTGTGATGGACGGTTGAATTCAACCAATCAATTAGGCTTATAACTACAGCATACAGTGTGGGGAAAAAGTATTTGATCCCCTGCTGATTTTGTACGTTTGCCCACTGACAAAGAAATGATCAGTCTATAATTTGAATGGTAGGTGTATTTTAACAGTGAGAGACAGAATAACAACAAAAAATCCAGAAAAACACATTTCAAAAAAGTTATAAATTGATTTGGATTTTAATGAGGGAAATAAGTATTTGATCCCCTATCAATCAGCAAGATTTCTGGCTCCCAGGTGTCTTTTACACAGGTAATGAGCTGAGATTAGGAGCACTCTCTTAAAGGGAGTGCTCCTAATCTCAGCTTGTTACCTGTATAAAAGACACCTGTCCACAGAAGCAATCAATCAATCAGATTCCAAACTCTCCACCATGGCCAAGACCAAAGAGCTGTCCAAGGATGTCAGGGACAAGATTGTAGACCTACACAAGGCTGGAATGGGCTACAAGACCATCGCCAAGCAGCTTGGTGAGAAGGTGACAACAGTTGGTGCGATTATTCACAAATGGAAGAAACTGTCAGTCTCCCTCGGTCTGGGGCTCCATGCAAGATCTCACCTCGTGGAGTTTCAATGATCATGAGAACGGTGAGGAATCAGCCCAGAACTACACGGGAGGATCTTGTTAATGATCTCAAGGTAGCTGGGACCATAGTCACCAAGAGAACAATTAGTAACGCATTACGCCGTGAAGGACTGAAATCCTGCAGCGCCCGCAAGGTCCCCCTGCTCAAGAAAGCACATGTACAGGCCCGTCTGCAGTTTGCCTGAATAATTCAGAGGAGAACTGGGTGAAAGTATTGTGGTCAGGTGTGGTCAGATCTCTTTGGCATCAACTCAACTCTCCGTGTTTGGAGGAGGAGGAATGCTGCCTATGAACCCAAGTCATAACACCATCCCCACCGTCAAACATGGAGGTGGGAACATTATGCTTCGGGGGTGTTTTTCTGCTAAGGGGACAGGACAACTGCACCGCATCAAAGGGACGATGGACGGGGCCATGTACCGTAAAAAATCTTGTGTGAGAACCTCCTTCCCTCAGCCAGGGCATTGAAAATGACCTTAATGACTTGGAGAGGATCTGCAAAGAGGAGTGGGACAAAATCCCTCCTGAGATGTGTGCAAACCTGGTGGCCAACTACAAGAAATGTCTGACCTCTGTTATTGCCAACAAGGGTTTTGCCACCAAGTACTAAGTTGAAGGGGTCAAATACTTATTTCCCTCATTAAAATGCAAATCAATTTATAACTTTCTTGAAATGCGTTTTTTTGGATTTTTTTGTTGTTATTCTGTCTCTCACTGTTAAAATACACCTACCATTAAAATCATAGACTGATAATTTCTTTGTCAGTGGGCAAACGTACAAAATCAGCAGGGGATCAAATACTTTTTTCCCCCACTGTATAACAACTATAACAATAGCAGTCAGTCATGATTTTCACCATCATAAATTACACAGTATAAAAATAATTATAAAATAGTAACCACAGACCTCCAGGATATACATGACAGACCCCTAGGAGTAAGAAAGGAAGAAAGAAAAGAAAAATAATAATAAAATATCACCTCAAAAATTGCACCTTTATTTGACCTCAATTTAATTTTATATGATGCCATCTGCTGGTAAAGCACACGAGGAGCAGCTTGTCATTAAATCCATAGTTGAGGCTTGTACAGCACTGTGAATCATCAACTATGACATCAACATTTTTTAAACAGACACAAACACATGGACGTTTTCTTAATTTGTTTTATCCCTTACAGAAATCTCACACGAACATCACATATGTCACATATGAATTTTCCACGTGGATTTTTTTGACACTTCACGTTTCACACATTTTCCACATGGATTTTTCACATGTAGTGCATGTGTTTTATGATTTTTTGTATGCAGTGTTTAAAGTGATATATACAGTAAATAATGATAATTTGGCATGATTTGATTTAATACTTTTCACTGTAATGATTTCATAGGACACGTATTAGGACTATGACATCACTTGTCAAGTGGCATTGCGTCTGTATACCACAATAAACAGTATTTTTATACACAGAAAAAATACTAGTGACCTTTTTAATAATACTTTATTATTTTTATAGAAGGTACCCTCCAAAGTTGTCTTTAGATACACCTCAGCCCCTGACTTGTACATCGAGAACCTGAAATTAATAATACAGAATGTGAATACATTTTAGTGTAACATTACAGTGTAGTTGTTCAGAGAGCTCTACTTTAGTATCTTGTCTGCCAGGTACAGCACTTTATAATATACGAATGAAGTTTAGAGATGATTTAGTCTTAAACATAATGCACTTGACCAAAAACCCAAGCAACATTTGTACTACCAAAACCAATATACTGTTCAAGAACAATTGTCATCATCATCTGACTCAGTTGGATTCAGTGTGTTATACTCTCAACCAATTTCCCAAAAGATTTGCAAAGGTATAATTGTTCTTAACTTGAATGTTGTAGCACCATATACCTTACCATACCTACATACCATACCACCTACCATACCTTTGTTCTACACCATTTTAGGGAAACTATGTAAGAGGACTAGGCATGTGAGCATAGGTTCCTGATTCGGCTTTGTGCATGAACATTATGTGATCATTTGGAAGTCACCAGATCTTCTGATCCAACGGTATGGTGTGACTTGCATGAGGAAGTGCAGAGTATTCTGGGCAAGTTGTTTTGCCCTGTAGTAATGGAGTATCATTTTTTGAAAGTGCTGATGGAACTCTCAGGCAGCTACAAAAACCCCCTCTGCCTTACCAGAACAATCCAGTGTGGAAGTGTATTGTAGAGTCTTTTTGTCCAGGTACAGAGTGGTGGAGCCAGCACAATGTGCGGCCTCTGCCCTTGGTATAAATGGTGGACCTCCAGAGCAATGCCACTGTTTATTTAACTGTGGATGATGGCAGAGAGGAGCTTTTTGCTACAACTTATGTGGCTGTTTTTGCTGGGTCTTACACTGGAGACAGCTTACACCCATGCCTTCACCCCCAGCCGCCTCCAGCAGCACAAAATCCTCCACTTGGGTGAGCTGTAAACCTATGATATTACATTAAGTTGCACAGTATTCCACCTTAAAATAATACAAAAAACATACAAAAGTTTCTATATTATTTTATATTTATTACCTGGCATTCTGGTACTTACTCTCTAAATGCAGTTTGCTTAAAATTAGGAAACATTTTTTTTAATATATATGTAGACTGGCCCAAAGATTGTGGCCTGGCTCACTTCAAACCACACACCACAGAGCGCATAGTATCAGGCAATGAAGCCAGACCCCACTCATGGCCATGGCAGGTCTCACTGCAGGTGAGTGACTTTTGAGGTCTAAAATTCATTAAAACGTGATTAAATAAGACTGTAATGTCGGACTTCTGCAATCTGTCACACGCTATAGGTTCGTCCTCGAGGCAGCAAGCACTATCTCCATGTGTGTGGTGGGACCCTGATCCACAAAAACTGGGTGCTCACTGCAGCTCACTGCTTTCAGAAGTAAGAATTAGCAAAGTGTCCTAAAACACATTGAATTTACTACATGAAAAAGAGTAACATGCCAGTACAGTAAAACAGTTTACTTTATATAATTAGAGTGAATAAAAGCTTTTATTATCTGCCCCACATAATATTCAGGTATATTCTGAAAAATGAAGACTTAAAGACTTAAAGACTTATGACTAATACTGTATAATCAATGAACATGTTCTAATTTCTCCAGTTTCAAAATAGAAATGCAATCTTAGCAATTAAAACTTTATCCAGATAGAAGTACTAGTAATAAGTAAAATAAGTATATTAGTAAGTCATCCCTTGCTTGTCTGAAAGCCCCATCTTGAATAGCCATGGCTGGCA
The DNA here is from genome assembly GCA_023630585.1 of Cranoglanis bouderius. Classification (NCBI taxonomy): domain Eukaryota; kingdom Metazoa; phylum Chordata; class Actinopteri; order Siluriformes; family Cranoglanididae; genus Cranoglanis; species Cranoglanis bouderius. Next base: position 6,289,113 of record CM042562.1, on the reverse strand, counting down.
CATAGTCAAATTACCTGATCTGTTCTTTCTCTCTATATCATATTGCATAGGGGTAAAGCTGAAGATGCAGGTAATTGGCGTATTGTTTTGGGGAAGCACCAGCTGAAAAAAACTGAAGCAGTCGAGCGTATTTTCCCTGTGAAGAGAATCTACAGACATGAGCATTTTCGCTACCCAGTGCACAGTGAACTGGACTATGACATAGCTTTGGTTAAAGCAGGCACAGACATCCTGCCCAGCAACTTTATCCGCTACGCCTGCCTGCCGCGCAAGCAGATCAACTTAAAACCTGGCCATTACTGTTGGGTGACTGGCTGGGGGGACACCCGAGGTACCTGACCTCTCATTTACTACTATCAGAATATTAAAGGAAGGCCATTTAAAAATTCAGCAAGGTGGAAGATCAAGTTTTCAACAGAGGCCATAAATGCTTCATGTCATGACAGCGGTTGCTCTATTGATTTTGGGCTGTTTGACTGAAGTTTGATTTTGTGTTTTTTTGTGTATCTGAGGTGGGAAAGATGATGTGTCACTGGCTGAGTCGCTAAACCAGGCCCATCTGCCCATCATCGACCACAAAACATGTCGGCAGAAGAAGTTTTGGGGAGACCGTGTGAGGGAGTCCATGATCTGTGCTGGCTTCAGAGACACAGAGGGACCCCCTGCTGCCTGCCAGGTAAACACATCAGGAGATGTTAGGGAGTTAAGGAGTGTTATTAAAATAACTTCTAATGAAGAATGAATTCTAAAGCTCTGAAGATCTCAGAAAACTGTATGGAACTCGTTGTTACATTTTAGATCCACTGCAACTATGCATTTATGCATTTATATTTGTTTAAAACTGTCACATGCATACTGGAGTACTTATGAGGAAATAGATTCACTTTGAAAGTAAACAGGAACTGAACTGTATAAGAACAGTTACCAATTTACCATGCTTTCACCTCTCTACTTTTTGTGTTATGTGAAACAGTACAATAAATAATTAAATTACCTGTATTGACCTATATTTTGGTGCTTACTCGAACATATAACACATTTCAGTAGGTTTATTTATTTATGCACGTTCTGATGAAATGAAGATGTGACTAATATAGTTTCTTATAATCTTACACAATCTTTAAAATTTGTTTGTATTTATCTGCAATTACCATCAATGAAAAGTTCTCTAGTTTCACACTTAATCTCATCCAGAAAATTAAAAATGCTTTTTCCTTCCAGGGAGATTCAGGTGGTCCTCTAATGTGTCAGGTGGGCGAGGATCGCTGGGAGGTGCATGGCATAGTGAGCTTCGGCCCCATCGGCTGCACAGTGGAAAATAAGCCCAGCGTCTTTACTCGCACTGCTGCTTACATCGCCTGGATTGAGGCCACTCGCATCAGGGACTTCTTTTTCCACTGATCTTCCTGTTTTCAGTGAGCACCAAGTCCAACTCTAAGGGGTGTACACTTGTGGAGTTTGCATAATACCCACACCTGGCATGGGTGGGTCTGTCCTGCACTGTACTGAGCTCTGGGAGAGCAGTCAGTCCTACACTGACATTAGCACAGATTCTGCTGCAGTGTGGGTCAATCCAGCACATTACTTATATGACTGTGCAGCTACCAAGTCCTTACCAGCTTCCTTTAATAGCACATTGGCTATCACCTTCTACTATTTATAAAAAAAAAAATAATAATAATAATAATAATAAAAAAAAACACAATGCAACACAAATCAATTAATAACTGGCGTTAGTGTCTATTCTCAATAAAAGATTTGAATTTGACCCAAAACAGCCTGCTGGGATTGTTATTAATGTAATTAATAATTAATAATGTAATGCTCTAAACTTTTACAAGTACATCAGAAATAACACATTGTATTCTTCCTAACCTGCTTTAAAAAAAAAATATAAAAAATCAGAAGAGTTATATTTGAATATTGACAGGTCTGAACACTACTCTCAGACCAAAGATATATTTCAGGCTTATTGTATGGACAAACAAATTGCCCGCAAAGGATATATTATACAACTACAGACTGATCAAAGAAGGTGCAAGGACTCATGGTTTGTATATAAAGAGTTCAAAATACAATCCAATTTATAGGAACACTAAAGAAAATCTTATTCTTTGGCAAAATAGAACTACAACTTTTCACCAAACATTCTGGTTTTCCCTGAAACATCCTGGCTAAAAATAATCAGTAACAGCATCATCTAGAGTTTCTATAAATAGCAATTCGTTCATCTTCTATTACTACTTTATCCTGGTCAGGATCACTGTGAATCCAGAGCGCATTCCAGGAATGCTGGGTGGGAGGTGAGCATACACCCTTGATGGGATACCATTTTATGGAGGGCAGAATGTATATTTTGTTTAAATAAATTTGTGCTGTTAATATATTTCACAATAATAACAATAATAATAATAATAATAATAAAACAGCACCACAATCTTTCATGGTATCTCAGTCGATGTATTATATTATTGGATAGCTAACTTGTTATTCAAGATCATATTAGAGACTACAAGATGTATAGATTAGTAGATTTTCAGGACCAACCCGACTTACTTCTCCTAATGCCAGCACACACAGCTCAGTAATTTTTCTTAACGAACAGCTTATAAATTTTGTATTTATTATTTAGAAGATTATTACACTAAAATGGAAAGAAACATTACAAACTACTACAAGGACGATATCTGAAATTTGATTACCATCTCAAAAGAGAAATTCAGAGCACAGTCTAGATTTCAGTAACCATCACAGGAGAACTTATTTCATTTGAGTATATAGAGTTGGAGACCATTTTGATCCACCTATACACACTCTTCTCTCCTGTCAACATAGAGCCTGATGTAGGGCACCATAAGCCCAGTGGCATGGTGAAATCTGTCAAAAGGGTCAAAACCTTTATAATTTCAATTATATATAAAGAACTAACCTTGGAACAAGAAATTAAATTCATCATAATGGTGCTTCAGTCAGCCCAGAGATGACCTGCAGTACAACACAGCCTGATATTTCATAAAATTTGACTACATTTTACTTGGCTGAATCCTGCTTTTCCATTATTCATATCACACAACATATACACTTTCAGTGAAGCCCATAATAAATATGGTGGTCCAAGGATCCCAGACTTTTGGCCATTCTCTTGCCCACTATAATATGACATGGAGCAAGGGAGATGAGGATAGGCTTAGAGTAAAAATGTCCATGGTTTGGTCTCAGGGTCCTCTTCAATAATGTATAGGAGCCGTGCCTTTAAGGTGATCCCAGTTGTTGTAGAGGGCATATAATCCTGACATGGCTAATCCAAGAAGGCCTCCTCTGGCAACTCCTTTTAGTCCACCTAACACAAACATACACACAAATTAGAAACAAGAGAGAACACATACAATTGAAATGGCTAAATGTTTACATTAAAAAGAAACACACTCTATATGCTAGTGCTTTTTCTATAGATAACATTAAGATGATTTTCACTCACCTGTTGATTTAAACATCATCCCTGTTAACGTGCCAGCAGCTACTGTGTTAATGTCATCTTCTGCTCCTCTGGCCTTTTCTATAGCTACACCAAACACACTGTACAACAGAGCTGTGGAGAGACAGAGTGGTGATTTCAGTCATGTAGCTTACCCTGTGTGCTTATGGAAGTCATACGTATTCTATTTCTCTCTCTTCAAAATACATTGCTTCGTATGTCTTACCTACTGATCCTAATGTGTTAGCCCATGACGCTCCCTGCCGTGTAACCATGTTTATTATTCTGGAATGCAACACACACAGAGTTAATGAAGAATGCCTTCATCTCAGCACTGACTGAATGAACACAGATGCCATGTATCCAAATTAACCCATTTAAATCACATTTTTCTTCAGTTAAGTGAGTACATGACAAACTTCGACACAAGTGTATGCCTTTTCAAAATGATTTTGGAAAAATCTGTTTTTTAGTTTTCAAAAGTTGCACCAGTTAATCATATAAACACAACTGCATTCATTGCTCTGTTCAGATGCACTTGTGTTCTTTCTCAGGCACATGACCGAAGTAAATGGTTCTGGTCAGAAATGTTCATATGAAATCAAGCTTATAATTTTATTTATATTTTTTCCTTTCACTAAAAACACATCAGCCACACTTTCAGAGCTTTATAAACTCACAAATAAATCAGTCGTCATAGTGACTGAGAAGATTAAGTAGGTTAAGCCTATTTCAGTATTATATCAAGTGATGTGTGCAAAAATTTCCACACTTACTGTACATTTCTGGGTTTTGACCATGCCATATCTCTAGTCTCCTTCAGGCCCAGACGAAGCCCGTTCAGCGTTCCGAAAGCAGCACCTAAAAGACATTAGACACAATCCTTCAAATACCAGTGCTTCTACAGGTGATCACTGAAGAAACGGGCCAGACAAAAGAGCATTTCACCAGTCATGCAGGATCCGCCGATGGTGAAGAAGGCTAGTTCAAAGCGGCCACGAGTTTTGTTTGCTCCAGTTGGCAATATAAATTCATCTGTATCCTAACAGAAGAGACAGACAGAAAAACAAACTCTCACTTTGTATGTCAGTGTTTACTTTAACAGGCCTATAAATATACTGTAAATGTTAACTCATTTGCTGTCTCGAAAACATCATATTTATAAAAAAACAAAACAAAAAAAAACAAACAAACAGGAGAAATAATGAATGATAATGATGATGATGACTGATTGCACAAACCTGCACAAGGTAGCGAGGGTCAACATTGAGATAGGGTGAGATCGGGTTCATTCCAGTCACTGAGAATTAAAAGGGCAGCATGACATGATTAAAACACACATACAAAACTGAATTTTACCATGTGTCTACATATTACAGTTTTGGATGTCACTAAAGTGATGTCACGTATAAGTGATGTCACGTATAAGTGATGTCACGTTTTACAGCTCCATGACATGTTAATGGCCATAACAGATCTCCACATATGCAACACGATGTGATTACACACTGAATGAACATCAGGTCACACTATTTACTGCTGATGTTTCAGTCCAAACAAAATACTAATCATCACCTGACTTCTCATTTATACAAATACTTATTTGTATTGTTTAATTATTGTTTTTATAAAACCTTGCCTCACACACAGAATCTTTTGCACTATATATACCTCATATTTGTCCGTTACAGCTTCCATTACCTGCTCGTCAACCACTGCACCCTGGACCAGTCTATTGTTGAATATTAATTACTCTATAAGTACACATTGTATATACTGTTTTCATTCTTGATCCTGCAATACGACACATACAACAAGGTACTGTATATCAGTCAGTATGTTGGAGCTCAACCACTATTGACTATCACAGTCTTGCTATTACTTATTTATTGTACTTTCAACCATCCATAAACACCTCCTATAAGCTGCTGTACCACTGTATCTACAAACCTGTTTTCTCTAATGTGCATATAAATTATTATTATTATTATTTTTTTTTTTTTTACATTTTTTCCTGTACTTGTATGATGACATGCATATTCAATTCTATTATTATCATCATTATCATTATCATTATCATCATCATCATCATCATTATTACTAGTAGAAGTAGTATACTCTTAGGCAAAAAAAAAAGCTTTTAATGGTCTTAACAACAAATAATTGGTCAAGAAATTTGCTAGCATTAAACAAATAGATAAAGTAACTTAGTATGGGATAGCTTTTCCCTTTGATTTCTTTAAATATTTAAGCCTTGTGAGCTTTATTTTTATTTTATTCTTTATTTTAATTTTGCATACCCAGATATTTGGTAGTTTGAATTTTACATCAAACATTTTAATCACTAATCATGATTTACCTTTGTGTACAAGAAGACTATATAAGTGAATTGCCTTGTTTCTACAGTTCACTGCAGCAAAAATAAACGAGCAAATGATGCCACAGGTCTCAGGAGTGCATTTGTTTGATTCTTGCTAATTTCCTGACCAATGATTTGTTGTTAAGACTATTAAAAGTTTAATATTTTTGCCATTTTGGGCTTGCCCAGGAGTGTAGTAGTAGCAGATACATTTGATATTTGTTCCTATTATTAATTTGAAAGACGCTTATGTTACACAGTATAATAATAAATACCACACAGGATTCGATAGTCTGTGGTAGTGTCCCCAAACTGCAGTGAACACACAGCAAGGAACTGTGGGATTTCATAAGGCATTGAACATTCTCCACTATGCTTTTAGACATTACTAAAAACGGTGCGATTTCGGACACAGGCTAAGGCTTCGTTAGCTAATTAAACGAAATTAACGCACATAGCCAGTTAAACCAAGGTTTTAACCAAGGTTAAAATAAACAAGTCTCTACTTACATGGCACTCCAGCTAGCGACGTGTTTGAATAATCGGAGGCTCCACCACCAAAAATGCCACCAAATCCTCCTTTATAAGCGCCTGATCCCGTAGTGTTGTTATCCATGATCCCACGATGACAGGCCAAAGCAAACTAACCTGATGAGGTGAAACTAATGCTAATGTTAGCTACAGCTAGCTATGTGAGTAAATCAGGCAGACTCCTTACGAGCGGAAGCGACAGTACCTTTCAGCGACTGTATACAGAGCCAATGATTCTCCTTTTTAAATAAAACGCAGAATATGTAATGATATGGTTAAAAGACAAGTTCTTTTTGGTCGCCAGTTATCTGGAACAGCATCTTTGACCTCCACCACGCTGAGCTGTCGGAAAACGGAAGGACATCACACTGCCGTAAATTTACTTAGATACGGGTTAGATACGCGACACTCTAGAATTCAGGTGGAGACTGTGTCAGGTTTAGTCAGCTGCATCGTTTGGTCTTACAGGTAAATGAAGTTAATGAAATATGTTGCAGTGAAAATCTAGGGTTGCCGTTTTGTTACGTTACTATTTCTTTCCTCATAATTTTACGACACTTCACGA
>CM042562.1:6079683-6279683 GCA_023630585.1 Cranoglanis bouderius | reverse complement strand
ACAAATATTTCAATATTAGACACATCAGGTAAATATGTAAGACACATTTACATTGTCTGGATTCAAAATATTTGTTATCATTTTATTTTTTGTAAATATTTTCCTATTTTTATTAATATTTTAGTTGGATTCAAGTTAACATTATTTATACTTGTCTTGAAATTTAAATCCATTCAGTGACCAGTCATGCATAACTAAAAATAACTAAACAACTATGCAACATTTTAATAGTAGTTGATAGTGATATCTCCACCATAATTTCTTATTTATTTATTTATTTATTTATTTATTTTTAATCTGACTTTTTGAAAATACATTACAGACCCCTGGGATAACCTGGCCCTCACTATAAGACCCATGGCTTTACATACAGTATATAAGTACATAGTGCGTTCAGCAATTTGGGGATTGATGCACTTGATTCTCAGATCTTGAGACTCCAGCACCAAGACAATGTGAGTAAACAGTGATACTTTCCTGTCTTACATAAAACAAAAAATATTTGGGAGAAGTGTGTGTGTGTGTGTGCGTGTGCTTGTGGAAAGAGCTATCTCACACAATAGAGAGGAAGTGTTCCTCGAAGCACGAGAGCATACCGCACCCACTCCATATCCTCCTGCTAGACATGTCTTCTTTGTGTTCATTGTTTTAAACCACTGTTTGAGTTCTAACAACCATCGTTTTCGTTAAGCCGCAAATCTCACACACTGACGCTCCTGTCTCCTGATACTAAAACAGTGGATCGATCAAACAATAAATATTTCATTAAGTGTACAGCCGTGGCCAAAAGTTTTGAGAATGACACAAATATTACTTTTCACAAAGTCTACTGCTTCTTAGATGTTACTAACTGTTACTGAAGTATAATCACAAGCATTTCATAAGTGTCAATGGCTTTTATTGACAATTACATGAAGTTTATGCAAAGAGTCAGTATTTGCAGTGTTGACCCTTCTTTTTGAAGACCTCTGCAATTCGCCCTGGCATGCTGTCAATCAACTTCTGGGCCACATCCTGACTGATGGCAGCCCATTCTTGCATAATCAATGCTTGGAGTTTGTCAGAGTTTGTGGGTTTTTGTTTGTCCACCCGCCTCTTGAGGATTGACCACAAATTCTCAATGGGATTAAGGTCTGGGGAGTTTCCTGGCCATGGACCCAAAATGTCGATGTTTTGTTCCCCGAGCCACTTCGTTATCACTTTTGCCTTGTGGCAAGGTGCCCCATCATGCTGGAAAAGGCATTGTTCGTCACCAAACTGTTCTTGGATGGTTGGGAGAAGTTGCTCTCTGAGGATGTTTTTGTACCATTCTTTATTCATGGCTGTGTTCTTAAGCAAAATTGTGAGTGAGCCCACTCCCTTGGCTGAGAAGCAACCCCACACATGAGTGGTCTCAGGATGCTTTACTTTTGGCATGACACAGGACTGATGGTAGCGCTCACCTTTTCTTCTCTGGACAAGCTTTTTTCCAGATGCCCCAAACAATCGGAAAGAGGATTCATCAGAGAAAATGACATTACCCCAGTCCTCAGCAGTCCAATACCTGTACTTTTTGCAGAATAGCAGTCTGTCCCTGATGTTTTTCCTGGAGAGAAGTGGCTTCTTTGCTGCCCTTCTTGACACCAGGCCATCGTCCAAAAGTTTTCGCCTTACTGTGCGTGCAGATGCACTCACACCTGCCTGCTGCCATTCCTGAGCAAGCTCTGCACTGTTGGTGCCCCGATCCCGCAGCTGAATCAACTTTAGGAGATGGTCCTGGCACTTGCTGGACTTTCTTGGGCGCCCTGAAGCCTTCTTCACAACAGTTGAACCTCTCTCCTTGAAGGTCTTGATGATCCGATAAATGGTTGATTTAGGTGCAATCTTACTAGCAGCAATATCCTTGCCTGTGAATCCCTTTTTGTGCAAAGCAATGATGGCTGCACGTGTTTCCTTGCAGGTAACCATAGTTAACAGAGGAAGAATAATAATTTCAAGCACCAGCCTCCTTTTAAAGCTTCAAGTCTGTTATTCTAACATAATCAGCATGACAGAGTGATCTCCAGCCTTGTCCTCGTTAACGCTCTCACCTGCGTTAACGAGAGAATCACTGACATGATGTCAGCTGGTCCTTTTGTGGAAGGGCTGAAATGCAGTGGACATGTTTTTTTGGGATTAAAGTTCATTTTTATGGCAAAGAGGGACTTTGAAATTAATTGCAATTCATCTGATCACTCTTCATAACATTCTGGAGTATATGCAAATTGCCATCATAAAAACTGACTCAGCAGACTTTGTAAAAATTTATATTTGTGTCATTCTCAAAACTTTTGGCCACGGCTGTATGCTCTTGCACCTGATGAATTTGAAATATTGAATTTAAGTCACGGTTCTTAAATGTGCAGTATATAAATGTAAATAGAAAAATATAAATATATGGTACATGGATTTCATGCACAAAGAAATGAATACAATTCAAACTGAGTTCCTGTTTGGCTCATGTAAAGGGTGGAGATGGGATGATGTCCTCGGTCATCTGGTCATATCAGATCATTAGACAGGGAAGGAAGGAAGGAAGAGGAAGGAGGTAAGGAAACAGCTTCTATTTTTATTTAGTGATGGGTCAGAGGCTCTTGAGCATGTTTGTGGGTAGGAAGGTCACATGTGACCATTAAAGGGGAAAGTGTGCATGTGTGTGTGTGTGTGTGTGTGTGTGTGTGTCTGTATTACCACCTAAAACTTCAGCTGGGCCCATTACCAGCTCATTAAACTAGCTTCCTGTGTTGTGCATCATTATTTGGGTGCTTGTGTGACTTGGACATGGTGAGCTGAAAGGTCTCATACAGAGCTGAAGAGTAAAAGGGACAGGAGGAGGCGTTAGATACTGAACAAGGGCAGAGGTAACCATGCTTTTAATTATAGCTTACAGAGATGGAGAAAGAGGAAGAATAGACAAGACAGAACGGACTTCTTACATGGCAGCTAGCAATATGTGTGAGAGAGGACTCATTTGCCACACAGCACAATGTTTAGCAAATAGGTTTCTTTATGTAGGACTTAATGGATCATTTTTATGGGTTTTTTTTGTGCAGCCATTGTATCTTTCTGCTGCAGTACGTTTGTGTGACTCCCAAAGGAAGAACACATCTTTAAAAAATTGCTGGCATTGTGGTATTATGGGAAACAGAGTTTGCAGAGAATAAACTTACCAACCTGTCAACTTACCTGTGCTAGGAAAACCAGAGAAAATTGAAGGAATCCTTTTAAATAGTCCTACATTTCCATTGGATATGCTTAGTAAAAAATGCTAGCTAGCACCTCTAATAAAAAAACAAACAAACAAACTCTTTCTCCCTTAAGAGGTTAGACTTCTACTTAAAGCCAAAATTCAGAGTGATTGTGGCTTCACTGAGAGAGTCTAGGACTGAGGACAGAATGAAGATGTCTTCTCCATGTGTCTTCATTATACTGTAGAAAGTAATTGATTGATTGATTATTTAAAGTGACAGTTACTCAGTAATGTAGTGTACTAGACAGCTGAACATATGAGAAAAACACTAGATGATGGGTGTGGTACTGGGTTTACCATATGCTGATGTCATTCTGGTTTCCTGGCTGTGTGAAATTATTTTATTCCCCCATCTCCTATTTCAAAACCTGGAAACAGTTTGATTCACATCTGTGCTCCAGTGAGTCTCTGACTGTGGTGAGCAGTGTATCCTACATCTCTTTAGTGTGTGACTAAAACAGCTACTGAGCAAACAGTAATGATGGAAAGCACATACACAGATGATAAGTGGTAAGAAGAAAAGTAAAGGACAGCAGATTTGTGCCATGGGAGTGTAAGTTTATGCAAAGCTTAACCAAGTATACTATTTTTCTTTCACACTCAGTTCTCTTTCTTTAACAACCACTTTCTTTTTCTACAATATGCGGTGGAGTATGATATTTTGCAGCTGCTGATACACCCATAGGACAGCCTAAAAAGTTCAAAATGCCATCAGCTACAAACTATGCCTGCTGTAACCCTAGGTAAGATTAGTATGTGTATTGGCACATAAAAGCACAAGAGAAAGAGCGACAAAGTTAGTTTCTTTTAAAACTATTATTTTTAATATTCCGCTATTGCTTTTCAGTACAGAGTTTAGTCTTTAAAATGTCAGTTCAACACGCTTTTGCTTAATTTCACACAATTTGATTTGAAAAGTTTCAAAGCAGACAAATTATCAAAGAGGTTAAACATAAAGATCTTTTAAAGGTTAGTACCAGAGGCAAGAAAAGATTAATCAGATTATATAAACAAAATGGTTATTAGCTCACACTTCACATGGAAAGGCACAGAAGTCAAGCAACACTTAAACTCAAAAAGACAAACCAAGTGGCCCAGCAAACTATATTATGCTATATTAAAAATGAATTGAAGCAATGGCTACAACATTATGCTGGGCATCAAATAATATTGTTCAATAACTCAAAATAATAATAATAAACTCATTTTGTATTACTATGATATGCTAACACCAGATTTCAATGGAATAACACAGATCATGATCGAGTGACTGAAAAACTTCTCCCAAATACCAATTTCTGTAATAAGGCATAAGAGTTCATATCAGAAAACATGATTTAATGTTATTTCATACATACAAAATGTGATAGAAAAATACATTTTATAGTTGTTACATTGGTTATAAATAGGACCACACATTTCCAATGGAATAAACAAGACTGCTTAAAAAAGGGAGGTGCAGTTGACTGGTTTAGATCATATTCAACGAATCAAACACACACACACACACACACACACACACACACACTCTCACACACGCATGTACACACACACACTGCCATTTACACAATCTTATAATACTGCTCACAAAAAGAAATAAAACAGGTCAAACCTAGGGAAACACCTTAGAACCCAGAACTCCAGTTTTGAAGTTAATTGAGAAGTTGAGAAGTTTGTTGTGTTTCAAAATATTTTCCTGTGCTGATTCCCACATGTCAAAAAAAGAAATGACATAACAGAATTTCTAGACCTTTAAAAACTACTCAATATATAGCACTAAATACAAAGTAACAGAAAAGAGATACTGAAGATCCAGTTATAACAACCAAAATAAGAACGATTATTCTTGTTAATCATGTGACAAATTAAATAACGAAAGCAATCTCCATATTCTCGATTGAGTTTCTAATCGAATCGTTTCCTCGTTAATGCTTGGCTCTGTAATTTGGAAGACCTGCTAGAAAACCTCATGAAACTTGGCAAGAGCAACTCAATTGCATAGAGTTCTAGTTTTAAGATTCCATTTGTTTTATTTCACAGTTCACTTCACAATAGTGTAAAACTGAAAAGAAAATCACCTTCTACAACACTTGCTGAATCCATCTTACATTGCTAATTCATAGAACCAGTGACTAAATAATAACTAAAACCTTCTCTGTAACAGTTTTTCTGTTTTTTTGTTGATGCATAAATGCTGTTTTAACATGAGCTTCATAGTGGTGGAGCAGACGTTACTGCTGAACCAGAGTGACCAATATTCAATATACTGTATGCGGTAACGTTAACGTGTGGCACAACTGTAAATCAGAGTTAGAAATAATGTCTATGCATAAATGTTAAAACAACAAAATAAAATAAATCAAATTTGCTGGGTGCGTTTTTGCATGCATCCCATTACTAATAAAGAAATGAAGGAACTGATTATAATCGATATGTTGTCATAAACAGTGATGGATATTCATCCACAATGACCATATGTACTGTAAAATAAGGCACTTTAAAAGTTAAAAAAGACATTTTGGTCTCTAAAATCTTTCCATTTTGTAAAGAAATAAATCTTTTTTTTTTCTTTGTCATTTTGACATCACATACTGTTGTTTTGTACAAAAAAAGAAACATTGTGAAAAATAGAGTAATTTCACCTGCAGCACCCTCATATCAAAAATGCATGAGCTTGTATTCAGTGCTTGTAAAATTGTTCTTATTTATAAATGCTTTTTATTCTATTTGTGTTCAAGATGCTGATGGGCAAGAATGGCTTTTACTTTCTCAATGTACATTATAACTTTGAATTATCTTCAAAAACCTTCGCAGATTTCCCCTGCTCATCTTCACACTCTCTCGTATATGAATATGCTGATCCACGTGAACACATTACACAGCCACAAAGCTTCAGTCCTGTGTGTCTCCACAACTTAATCAAAGCACCAGCTTAATGCTCAATCTCTATATTCTATTATGAGAACTGTTGTGTGTGTGAATGTCTGAGTGGAACTGGTAATGATTTTGCACATGGTGTTCCAGACCATATTATTGCTTTTATGTTGCTTCAGTGCAGGCTGTGGAGACTAGATCACCTGACCATGGAGGTCCTCAGATGGACGGTTGAGTTCAGGGGGACTGTCACTGCTGTGTTGTATTAAGTGAATTAAATCTGATTCGTTGCTCACCAGCAGGCTGCAAGTACGAGACAAGTGAAGGACGAGAGCCAGAGAACTGGTCAGCACACAGGCAATGGTCAGGTCATCATTGGGTGAAGAGTTGAGAGCTCAGAGGGTCATTGGTTAGTTGCCGGTGGCAGCTGGGTGGTTAGGATACAAACGGACAGACAGATACGTAAAGGGGAAAAAACCAAAAGAAAAGACACATAGGAGGACACAAAAGAAAAAAGATAGAGAAGGAGATTAGTGTCCGCTAGTGACAGTCAGATGACAACATGACATTACTAATCAGAGCTACTGTCAGAGAAACTGTTTAATATCTACATTAAATATGGCAAAATCATGACAGCCTCATGATTTCACACGAAAGCCCAACTCCCAGGTGAAAATGGTTAAAGAAGCAGAGAGGTGAATCAATTACAGAATTCAAATTATACCAACACCACTTAATGGTTAGTAGCAGTCAAAATATGATAGGTGAACATGATGTGTAGACTTGATTAAAGAGGTAAATAAATGGGTGGCTTGTTCTCTGACTGCTATTAAGCATTACAGTGCTCATTCAGTTCAAAGCCATGAAGCTGCTAGTGATAATGGGTTTGAATTCATGAGTAGTTAAAGAGATGTGATTGCAGAAAATCAAGAGATATAAAAAGACTCAATTTTTTCCCCTTGTAGAATACAAAAAAATGTCATTTTTGACTCAAGCAAAGTTTATTGTCTTTAAAATCTGTCTATTTACAATAATACAAAAACACAATGCTAACAAAACAAAACACCAAAACAACTGCTGAAGGCGGGGCGAAGAATGAGGAAGAAACAATAGACAAAACTACAATATTTCATAGGACAGATAATATAAAATGTACTACAGAAAATCATGGTAATTTCTATAATATTTGAGGCTCTAGAAACATGTTCTGCATTTTTCTCTAGTATATATTTCCTATTTTTCACATATACAATATAATCTGAATTTCATAAATTTTTGATACTGTAGAAATATTGTTTTCATAAACAAAAACAAAAAAAACCCCACTATGCAAGTAAACTCTGTTTTTCCCCCCAAATAAGACAATGGCAACAATAAAAAAGAAGTTTACAATAAAACAAAACATAGAAAATGGAATATTTCTTCAGTTCATCTGCTCACACTGTGCCGAGAGAAAAGGTATAAGTTTCTCAATAACATCACACAATTCTGATCATTTTTAACTCTTACAGAGAGGACACTCTTGACAATATTGTGATGATCGTTTCAGCTTGCAAAACCTCGGCCCCAGCCCAATCCACCACCCTGACCTTTGTCCATCACAAAGAACTCTAACCTATGAGGTTTCATCTGTTTGTCTTTTTCCTGACATCATCTGTCTAATAACAGACAAAGATCTGTTGATTTAAAAATTTCAGTGCAAACTATGTGCTGTATTTTTATGAAGAGGTATTTTTGCATGGGGAGCTATTAGGAGTTCATAAGCACAGCATATCACCTTTATAATGAAACAAGATCCACTTGGAATATCAGCTGTGTTGAGTATAATATAGAAGTCTGCTCAGATTTAATACTTATGACTCTCCTCCTCAAACAATTCATACCCTTCATAATATACTGTCAATTTTCCCCATGTGACACTGACCACAACCTTTGTCTTATGCTTACTGACCTTTACATTGGTGGCATTTTGCTATCTTAAGCTGCTGTACTTTATTTAATAAGAATATATTTAGCTAATGTAATACTCTTCATTAATCCCTAAAATTGTGATGAAATAAGCAGTTTAACTGCAAACAGTGGGAATCCAAAGAGTTTTCACTAAGCAAGTTGCACAGCTCACGTGTTGATTTTCATTATGGTATTTCTATTAATATGACTTAAAGACATCATAGAAGGTCATGGGCAGTAGGTCAGATGAGATATTTTGACATTTTGTGCAATTTCACAATTGTTTTTTCATTAATCTAGTCAGTTTTGTTTGTCGGTTATGTGTTAAGATTTTACAGTGCTAATTTTAATTTGATGTCAAATCAGTAATCTTATAATTACAATCACATTTAACTTTTAGGAATCGTTGATATTATATAAAGATTCCATAAACCCAAATAGTTGTTTGATATGACTAAACTAGTGTACTTTCATTGTTGAGCCATCTCTGAAAGTCTGAGAGTCTTTAATCCTCTTAGATATGTTTTACTTTTGCTATAAAAATGGTCCTGGCAAAAGACTTAATAAGAGTAGTCATTATGAAAAAGGTCACAGGTTTGTCAAATACAAATTATGTGAAAATATATAAATAAAATTATATGTAATTATAAATAAAATAGGTAAAATAATAAAATTAAGACAAAATGATGACTGCTAAAGGAGTTTGATATACAGTATGCAGAATGTTACACAATGGGCTTAATTTTCTATATTAAAGTCATTTCACTGATGAAAAGCTTCTAAACATGCTCTGCAAGGCTGGTGTAATATTGCATAAGACGCAATATTGGGTTTACAAACTACAGTACAGTGAATATTGTTGCTTGTTGATCAATTTTGCATTAAACGTGTTACACTTATTTGTAATTATGTTGGTCTTCAAATAACAAACTTATTCTTGTAAACATGGTCAATAACAAAAAAAAACCCATTTTATAAATTAATCTGGAAAAAGAAAAAAAAAAAAAAACAGATTTCAGGCACAGGATAAAACTGGCTGAATGGAATACACTAGACGTGAATGTATTTAAGAGTAAAAATGAAACACTAAGAGACACAAACTAAATGAGAGAAAGAAAGAGAGAAGCTAATAAGTAAGCTCCATCAGCCTTCATTGACTGGGAGCCATAAGGTCATCCCATGGTCATCAGTGAAATAGAGCTCTAGTAAACAGTCAATTTAACTCTGAACAACCCAAATAACTCTTTCTCTAATAGCTTGAGACTTTACCTCCAAAACATGCAGTGTGATAAATCCACCTGTGAACCCATCCTGGATGTAACACATATACCTAGCATTATAAAACCTACATAACAGTGTCATTAGAGCCCCTTTAACACCATGTATTAACGTTCGCTTTTGGTGATATTGATAGAAAACCTCCTGAAGTTATCCGACATGCACTGGGTTTGTATCTCAGGATCTGTAGTGTGTTTATATCAGGCTGAGATTACAGAGAAAATATTCACCCACAGGATAAAAACTATTTTAAAAATCTCATCATTTCTCATCATCAAGTCACTAATCAAAAGAGGAAAATTAAGTTTAAGCTGTAAAATAAAATAATCTCTACCACTTCTACTCCTGCCATGTGGATCACTACATCTACACTCCCACACTCATACTTTTGATGCTGGTCAGTTTAATGGCATACTGCATGGAATAAATGAGATCTGATCACAGTGTAATGTGTAGAAAACCCAGGTGTAAAGGTAAAGGTGAAATCAGGTCATTCATTATCCAGATATTGATATTCAGATACACATCTGATGCAAGGTGTAAATGGAGCTTATGGATCACCTCGGTCTAATTTTATACAGTGCACTTAAGATCACTGAGTTGGCTTAAGTGCTAACAACTGCTTAATATTACATTACTTACATAACCATTTTAATGGCTTAATGACGATATTTTTATGTATGCATTTTATGAACTAAATATAGTGTAACTCGTTTTTGCCACCATCTTCAGTACATCCCCAACTTGTGAACATGCATAAACATCCACACACACACACACACACACACACACACACACACACACACACACACACACACACACACACACACACACACAAACTTTCAGGTTCAATAATTGTCATATACAGCACTGTGCAAAAGTTTTAGGCAGGTGGGAAAAAATGCTGTAAAGTAAGAATGCTTTCAAAAATAGACATGTTAATAGTTTATATTTATCAATTAACAAAACACAAAGTGAGTGAACAGAAGAAAAATCTACATCAAATCAATATTGGGTGTGACCACCCTTTGCCTTCAAAACAGCATCAATTCTTCTAGGTACACTTGCACAAAGTCAGGGATTTTGTAGGCATATAGTCAGGTGTATGATTAAACAATTATACCAAACAGGTGTTAATGATCATCAATTCAATATGTAGGTTGAAACACAACCATTAACTGAAACAGAAACAGCTGTGTAGGAGGAATAAAACTGGGTGAGGAACAGCCAAACTCAGCTAACAAGGTGAGGTTGCTGAAGACAGTTTACTGTCAAAAGGTCATACACCATGGCAAGACTGAGCACAGCAACAAGGCAGAAGGTAGTTATACTGCATCAACAAGGTCTCTCCCAGGCAGAAATTTCAAGGCAGACAGGGGTTTCCAGATGTGCCGTCCAAGCTCTTTTGAAGAAGCACAACGAAACGGGCAATGCTGAGGACTGTAGATGCAGTGGTCGACCAAGGAAACTTACTGCAGCAGATGAAAGACACATCAGGCTTACTTCCCTTCACAATTGGAAGATGTCCAACAGTGCCATCAGCTCAGACCTGGCAGAAACCAGTGGGACCCTGGTACACCCATCTACTGTCCAGAGAATTTGGTCAGAAGTGGCCTTCATAGAAGACTTGCGCCAAAAAGCCATACCTCTGACGTGGAAACAAGGCCAAGCGACTCAACTATGCATGAAAACACAGGAACTGGGGTGCAGAAAAATGGCAGCAGCTGCTCTGGACTGATGAGTCAAAATCTGGCTGTAGCAGAAGGCAGTTTGTTTGCCGAAGGGCTGGAGAGCGGTACACTAATGAGTGTCTGCAGGCAACAGTGAAGCATGGTGGAGGTTCCATGCAAGTTTGGAGCTGCATTTCTGCAAATGGAGTTGGGGATTTGGTCACAATTAATGGTCTCCTCAATGCTGAGATGTACAGGCAGATACTTATCCATCATGCAATATCGTCAGGGAGACATCTGATTGGCCACAAATTTATTCTGCAGCATGACAACGACCCCAAACATACAGCGAAAGTCATTAAGAACTATCTTCAGCGTAAAGAAGAACAAGGAGTCCTGGAAGTGATGGTATGGCCCCCACAGAGCCCTGATCCCAACATCATTGAGTCTGTCTGGGATTACATGAAGAGAGAGAAGCAACTGAGGCTGCCTAAATCCACAGAAGAACTGTGCTTAGTTATCCAAGATGTTTGGGCCAACCTACCTGCAGAGTTCCTTCAAAAACTGTGCAAGTGTACCTAGAAGAATTGATGCTGTTTTGAAGGCAAAGGGTGGTCACACCAAATATTGATTTGATGTAGATTTTTCTTCTGTTCACTCACTTTGTGTTTTGTTAATTGATAAATATAAACTATTAACATGTCTATTTTTGAAAGCATTCTTACTTTACAGCATTTTTTCCCACCTGCCTAAAACTTTTGCACAGTACTGTATGTTGTGATATGTATCATGAACTAAGGGTATCAGTTTATGTGAAGAATGGTAAATATGGTTGAATAATTGTGGATGATGAATATGTCCATAAATATGATGATGTTTGTAGCTTGTACTGTGACTGAAAGTGTAAGAAACATACACACACACACACACACACACACACACACACACACACACACACACACACAAAATATTGCTTGAACACTGGGGCTAAACTAACCTCTTTCTGCGGTCACTACCCTTTGGTAAGGATGGACGCGCATATCCTGCCTTCGTACTTTAGTAGTCACTGCACCTGCTTAGAACGTAATATTACCAATAAAATAGAAAGTAACATCAGATAATTAATCATTACAACACATCAACAACAAAACACTGGAAAATAACTAAACAAAATACATCCACACCAAGCTTGTAAAAGCCAATAAATCACAAAGAGAAGTGAAAATGAAATTCATTAGAAGCTTAAGGGCTTTGTTTTCATGGTGCAGAAATCTTCCATTGTAATTTGTAAACACCCCAGGAATTTCTATCAGGTGACATAAGACAAGTGTTTATATTTGCTTTACTTGCTGAACTATGACAACAGAGCCCTTAAAACCATCTCTCTCTCTCTAAAAAAAAAAAGGACAAACTGCTTTTACTAAGATGGATTAATTTCACACAGAATCTTATAGATAGATTTACATTGGCACATTGCAAGTGTTTCACTTATTATTACAGTTTATAACACAAAGTCAGCTATAATACTGATAATATTCTGAGAGCACTCAGAGATGAAGCAAGCACAGGGAATGTAGCTGACATGGTTTCAAACTGTAGGAGGATATTCAAAGCAAAGTGATAGCGACAAATCAATTTTATTAAGCATTAATAATAAAGGTATCTTTAATTTAAATTTATAAGTCAAAGACAAACCAAAATAATCCAATGTTAAAAAGAATAAACTCTGGGAAGTTAAAACCAGTGTAAACATCAGTAGTAATGATTTTTGTTTTGGTTTGTCTATTTTTTTAGTTAACAAACTATTAAAGGTTTTTGTTTTGTTGTTCTGCAACTGCTATAAAACAAAAATGTTAACACTTTTGAGGAATGTAGACTGTCCACGAACTCTACTAGCCTTTTGTAGGGAATGCCATACCTAAAAGAGTGAGACAGAGTGCTAAAATTAGTTTATCTGGTCCCAAAAATAACAAAGACAACATCCGGAACAAGAATTCCTATTTGGTGATGGCATATTAAAATAGATCATGAACATGAATGGGGACATGAATTAATATACTACAACACACCAACAGAGTTACAACTGCTTACCTAATACACCACTGGAGTCAATGGGATACTCAAGGATAGAAGTGGCAG
Source organism: Cranoglanis bouderius (assembly GCA_023630585.1). Classification (NCBI taxonomy): domain Eukaryota; kingdom Metazoa; phylum Chordata; class Actinopteri; order Siluriformes; family Cranoglanididae; genus Cranoglanis; species Cranoglanis bouderius. The sequence continues at coordinate 6,266,504 of CM042562.1, read as the reverse complement.
GGGCCAGAGTATAGGGATACTCGTATGGGGTGTAGATAATGCCCGACTCGGGGGTCTGGGGCATCAGGGTGGCAGTGGGGTGAGGGGTGCCAGCAGGCATGAGAGCAGAGGTCTGGATCTGTCGGATAAGAGGCATGAGGGTGGGAGCAGTAGGGGCAGGAGTACGCAGGGCTGCAGTGGGCATCACTGGGGATGGGCCAGTGATGAGGCGAGGAGCCTGGGCAGCCAAAGAGAAAGCCAAGGCTGCTACAGAGGAAAAGATGAGAGACACACAGATATAAGGAAAAACACAGACAAGGAGATGTCAGAGAAAGGGAGGCAAAGAATAATAAAAAATAAACTGCTTACCGTGTCTTATCTTGTTGAAAACAAAGCAAAGAAACTACTGCTCTATGCACATACTACACAACCATACTAGTAAATATTGCTTAGCTAAAATGGACAGGATGAAAGAGAGACAGAGAACTGACACTACTCAGGCCAGGTATACAGATTTTTTTAATGTGAGGCCTTACGTGATTTGATATTGGCATCTCGGTATGTGCCGTTGAGAATTGCCAGCTCCATCAGCTGCATCTTTTTCAAGTTGTCTTCACCTTCAGCCTGTCAACAGACACACACATACATACACACACACACACACACACACACACACACACACACACACACACACATGAAATGCACTTCTATTGAAATGGCTTTGAAATATTATACATAGGAATTTTATTTTTAAATTGTCATGGTTTTGTGTTTTCTACAAAAGAACCAACTGAGGACACGGTTTGTCAAAAGCTTTCAATAGAGACTATTTAAACACCATTTTATTTCTGTGTAGTGCTTAAAAGCTCAGTTAAACTGTGCAAAGCTCCAATCTGTGTGTTGAGCTAGTGCTGGGTTTCAGAAGTGCTAGCGTAGTACTGTGTATACAAGCTAGGGTTTCCCACTTGCTGACAAACCGAGTGTGAGCTGCTTCAATGCTGTCCAAACAAACCAGACAAAATGAACATGCAGAGCACAGAGGTTAAAGATACAGCTCATGTTTCTCTCAACAGCTTGGAATCAGCACCTCAGCTTCTCACGTTTTCTCCCTCTCCTGTTCCACCTCCTTCTGCCACTTCACTGTATACCTCTCTTACTGTCTACTTCCCATTCTGCTGTCTGCTTTTTCCATATTTCTGCAGTTTACTCATTCTGGTCATTCCACTCATGCTCTCTGTACAGTCCAAATTCTCACTGTCTCTAAAGTGATAGCCAATGTTTCTTCAAATTACCTCCACTCATATTACCATTTCTCTATTACTCTATGTTCCTCATCTCAGTTAAAACTATCTACCAAACTTATTATATTATTGAAACTTATTTCAAATACAAAATCTGCAATCTGATTTTTTTGTATCTGACAATGTGCATTGTTAGTAGTTTGACTTCAGTTATGCAAAGAACTGACTCTGCTTGCAACTGCAACACAGACGAGCTGTGAATCTAGTATTTTTAATGATCTGCTCAATATTACAGCATAGGTTCAGGTCAGGTCAGAGTAAAGCAGGCCACAGAATGATCTAAACTATGTCAGCAAGCACAGTGGAAAAGAAAAGCTGATCCATTCAGAGTAGGATCAGAGTGTGAATTTGTATGTGCCCTTTGCTTACAATGCCAATGTCTGCCTGCCAAATGACCTCAGAGGGTGATATGGGTCAGCATGGGCAGTGCTGTGCAGTGATCAGTGTGATATCAATGATATCAATAAAGATTAGTGTATGCATGACAGTGAGCTCAATGGTATAATAATACCTCGCTTGAAATACGAACTGAACCTTTAGGCAAATGTCTTTCAAAGATATTTGTCACACCACACTGCGGGAGTATGGTGTGGTCACACACTGACACACCGTAAAAATAGACAGCTGGATATTTTTAGTAGTCTGGTAGAATCCACTCCTATCCTGTTAGTCTGGGTGGAGGTGGTGGAAGTGGAAGCGTATTGTTAAACAGGACACCATGTCCTGGTTGGATGTGTATACGCATGCGTATGTGTGTGCACATGCATGAACAGTTTTTTTTTTCCCTGCAAAAGAGTGTCTCAGTTTAAAGGGTTAAAAGTAGCACTATGTTCAAACAGGAAAGCTCAATATAAATTAAAAAATAAATCTCTCTATACAATCCATGTAGACTTCCCTTCCTTTGAGAAGCAAGAAAGGATTGCCAAAATTACCCCAGCATATGGAGGCTAAATGTGGTTGTGTGAATGTTATGTCATAGATACTGAATTGGTAGCTGGGTATTTTACCATAAACTGTAAAGCAATATACCCCTTTTTGTTTCTGGGTGTCTTAATAGCTTTCAAAACAGTGTTATTATGAATGCAAACTTTAATACACTGAAAAAGACACTATTAGCATCATATATATATATATATATATATATATATATATATATATATATATATATATATATAAATAAAATTGGTTTCACTGCCCACGTTTTAAATTTTTTCCTCCCATTCTTTTGAATGTCCATGGAAAAAAATAAAATATCAGATGCCACGAGCGTACCTTCTGCCATCATTTACACATCTGAATGACCATGATGTAATACGAAGCAATGTGATAACATAAAATTAAAAATGACCTTATATGGCCATGGGCATTGTTTCGACTCAGGACTGTCATTTACTGCTATTGTCAAGCAACTGTCTGATGCCGTACACAACAGCGCTTCACCATCACGCGTTCGCTGAGAGTAGACTAATGGTTGAGAGGCAGGAATTTGGCCAACAGTTGCTGCAAGGCTTTTATAATCAACCAATTGGTGTGCGAGAAGGCGGGAATTACAGAGAGGGGTTAAAGCAATGCAAATATGCGCACACATGATGCAGTGTTAGACCATAAGCACATCATAATGAAACTAAAGCCGAATCCCGAACAATTTCTCAAATTTAGAAATCCTGGCCGGACGCTTTTTTATGGTCCAAAAAAGAGGACATGTCCGGGTAAAAGAGAACGTATGGTCACCCTAACAAAAGCATTTCAGAGAACAATTTGTGTTAATTTCTATCAAATTAGCTTTACGAAAAATTTATTTGCGCATGCACCTGGAGGTTGCTCATGTGAGTCACGACTGGCAAGAGAGAACCAGAACTATAATCATGCAGCTGTCTATATTGTGTTATGTCAAAAGATTAATTTCTTTGGTTTTAAATGAAAAAAGAGCAATCCTGATAGTATTGTATGTACCTAGTAATGTATGCATGTACCTGTAATCTGATTACATTGTTTTTTGACGTAACTGTAACGGATTACAGTTACCAGTTTTTTGTATTCTGATTATGTACCGGCATTGCATGTATTCCGTTACTCCCCAAACCTGATTACAGTCAGTGCCTCCTGATGTCAACACTGCTAAAATTTAGAAAGAACTCCATTCACAACTATGTACCACCAAAAGGGCACAACTGTCAGTCATGGATCACTGGGACAATGAGCCGAACATTCCACATCACCCCTGAAGTTGGAAGTCCACTTCAAGTCAGAATTACACACAGCGCTAAAACCTTACCTTCTTCAACATTCTATTTATGAAGTACATAAATAGAATGTACAATGAAGTCCTGTTTTTCTATGTGTATAATATTTTACGGACCATTTCATGTGCTAGAAAGTGGAATTTAGAGTGAATCACAGTTCAGCACACATTTCCTTTCCCCTTTAAATTTCACAGGCATCTCCTGCTAACCTGCCGTCACTTCATTAAAACCTACAGCTTTATCATCATTTAGCTCTATGCCTGATGGCAACACAGGGCCTTCTGGTGGCCCCAGTGGGCACCCAGAGTCCCAACCCCTCTGTCTCATGTCTCTCATTAAATTTTTAAGCACAGTCAATTAAGCCCATTAAAGCTGTCCACACTGCTCACCTTTGAACATTAGAATCCAGTGTGTGTGTATGACTGCTTTTCTCTTCAGTGCCAGTCTTTCTGTTATCTGTACCATACTCTCTTTTGCCTCTAAAGACTCAGTACAGCTAGTGTGGAAATGGCAGTCATGCTGAGCACAGCTATTTAGATTGAATTTGCTCCCACTGAGCAAAAACATTCACCAGTGCTTATGCAGCAATTCATTTAACTGAAACCCACAAGTCTTGTTTGTTGAATCAAATCAATGTGTTTTTGCCACTTTGACATTTTTCTTAAACTTGGTGTTCTGATAAATACATGCAGCGTAAAGGGGAAAAAAGGTAAGACTGTAAACACGTGACTCACTGCAGGGACAAGCAGCTTCTTAACTTCCTCCACAGCTCTCTTGAGTTTTATCTCAGCACGGTTCTGTGAGTCTTCAACTGTGATTAGCACATGCAGGTCCTCATTCAGATGCTCCCAGTTGGGCTTTCCACGGTTCTGCTCCTCCTGTACAGATTAAAAGATGGGAGAGTATATCCGTGTTACCATCTGAATCAGATGTACATATGTATGCCGGATGTAGAATTGATTTTTGCAGACAAAAACATTTTTAATACTTGAGTACTTATGTTCAGCTGTACTAGTTGCCACGCCCAAACAAATGCTCACATCTGTTTACCCTGATATTGGTTGTGACAGAGCATGTCCAAAGTGATTTACACCATAACACTGTTGAATTCTTGATTCTGATTGGTCAAAAGGTATTGATTAATTTTCTACAATAGCATGGCTCAGAAAGCAGTGCTGGCTACAAGGTAAATGATTAATTAGTGCACTTGTGACAATACTTTATTGTTTCTATAGTAACAGCTAATTCACAGCACTTGTATGGTGGTCTCTTTACATAATTTATGTGTATTAATAAATAGAATAAAAAACATGTTGCTATTGGACAAAGAAAAATGAATTATTGTTGATATGATCATTTTTCTGCAAGGAAATGTTTGTTTAACATTCATGGAAGGAGTCTCCAGTGTCAGCACTTTGTAACAGTCAGTAAGTTTTCCACCACAGGTGAGTGTCCAGGACAGCGCTCTCAGCAACATGACAGGCTTTTTGTTTTTTATTTTGCTTTCTTTGGATTATTAAAAGAGAGGATGGTGGCATAACTTTTTATAGCTGCTGTAACCTAGAAGAACTTTCGTGTTTCACATAAGTTAAATGTAACCATAATCTGATGGGAGATTGCTGGGGTTTTTTTATTATTCATTACAAAAACTGTAATCACTGGCAAAGTGCTGTGGTATAAGAAGAATAAAACACTTCAGGACATGCTCTTATAAGAAAATAATCAATTGCCTCAGGCATATGTGCTTTCTCCAGCTGGGTTATCATCACTTTGACATTTACAACAAAGAGCTTGGATGAACAGCACAATCATTTACGATAAACAGGCACTTGCCTTTCATCTGAGTGTAGTATGACATGCTGAAGAGAAGCGGTTTTAGGATGTGGGAAAAAATCAGAAATGCAACATCACAGCAGGGAGGCACTGTATTTACTAATTACTGGCTGCTGACTCACAGAGGAGCAATTACTTGATCAAATATACAGTATACACTCGGTAACAAAATATGTTCTAATGCTCTCGGGAGCTAGTTACATGCTAAAAGTGCTTCTTTGAAGTGTAGAAAGAGAACTATATTGGGTGATGTCAAAACAAGACTGTGCCATGAGGTTATGCGTATGGCCTATTTGTTCATGCCTGCATTTCAGAAATGGCAGGGGTTTCAGACATGCCTAGGGGTCGCATTATTTACACCTTCAATCAAGTAGTAGTAAATCACCCTGTTTAGATAGCAAGACAGGATGTGACCTGTTGATCATTTTACCATCACTCTGATCCAGAACCACATCATAACATTTAAATAATTGTATAAGACCATACACTTACTCTTAATTATAACATCAGTCATGTAGTATTATTTTAATGTTATATATTTGCAGAACCAGACTACACAAACTGACTGGTTTTTTAGTCGCACTTACTGCTATCCATTAAAAACTTTTCACATTATAGGAAATCAGGCTGTTCTTTCATTTGGGAACAAAAACATACTGATTGAAATTGATATCTATAAAGCATGGGGATATTTCACACCCTCCTGTGTGTGTTTCACAGGGATCGTGATTGTAAATCTAATTTGGGTGGAAGTAAGAGAATACATGGATCCAGATGGCATCTCTGTTTGAAGCCTGGCGTGTTTAGTCCTGGCTGCTTTTCTTTACAGCCCCCTTCACTAACATCACTTTCCTCCTTTCTCTCTTTCTTTTATTTATATAATATTTTCCTCTGTTGCAATGTCAACCATCTCTGTAATTACAAAATTATGACTTAAGTGTATTAGAAACCTACTGATTTTGTAATATTCATATTTGCAGGAGCGCTGTTCGTTGAGATGATTATTTTCGCAGAATTCAGGGCCTTTATCAGAAAAAAGCTCACTGGTGACTACTGTTAGAAAATGGAAATGGCAACCTCAGAGAAGCAGTGTTTAATTGCACCGTTAAAATCCTTTAAAATTATTTTTCAGACATGCAGCAGCATCCGAAGCTCCAAATACAAACCTGTACAAACACATTTTCATCATCATGTCCAATTAAATGCCCTCTATTATCATGCATCTGACGACAGCACTTGCGAAATTTGTGATGGTGCAGCTTGGAGAGAAATGGCAGCATGCCTAAGGGATCTTAGTTCATTGAATTTCATTAATTCCCCCATCACTCTGAATTAGCACTGCACAGAATCTCATCTGCCATATATTTAGGGTTGTTCTGCTACCAGTTATCATTCTGCAACCACAGGCAGGTAAATTTGAGCTGCTACTAGACTGTTGTATTCCTTCACTCCAAAATCAAGTGTGTGGCAGACATATACATTTCAGAGTTCATCATCATACACCAAATCTTAACTTAAATGTACAGTTATTCATTAGACTTCATTATAATACAACTGTCTTTAAGACAATAATTTAATTTGCTCTCAAACTTGCTTGTAATTCAAATTGGATGTGACAGTGATTTCAAACCGTCTGCTAATGTAAAAACATGGACTAAATGGTCTTGGCAGAGACATATTGAAAAAGTGAAGCCACCCCCTTTGCTCAGCTCTAAAAAGCAAAATGCTCCCCCCTCCCAAATCTCTTACTCTAATAGCACTCATTTTCATTTTAATGCAAGCTATTTTTCCACCATGTCAGGCATCCTTGGAGGCAAACAAAACGTCCGTTTTTATGTCCCATAGTCATGTAGGACAAAAAGATTCCTTTAGAAATGAACTTGAACTGTCAAATGAACTGCATTTGACATGCATTAGCCATACATATGCACAAATCCTATATCTACAGGCATAAGCATCCACATGACATTGTAAATCTACTGCAAATAATAAAATATCTTCTGAAGAGCAAAAATGAAAAAGAAAAGCACAAGCTCACCTTCTTCTTGTCTCTCATGGAGCCTTTGCCTCGCACCATTATCTTGCAGCCTGTCTCAGCTTCCAGCTGTTTGGCAGTGAGCCCACGTGGGCCGAGGATTCTTCCCACAAAGTTGAACTGCAAAGACACACCACGAGAAGGAAATATGGCATTTAATTAAAACACAGTTGTATGTCATGCACTTGTTACACATCTGCTGTCATAACAGTGTACAAACAGGAAAAGACCCGTCACTGATCGGCTAAATCATAGCGGCTGAGTGATTAATATGTTGACTGAATGATTTATATGTTATATTTATATGTACATAACTACATGCATGTGTATTTAACGACACAAATTTGATTATGAAAGTACAGTATGAGTTGTAACACTTGTAACTGAGCCTACCACAACCTTTTTTGTCTCTTATTTGATTATATTGTTAAATCAACTTGGAAAGAAACCACAGGATGTCCTATGACCAAATTTCCAATGTTAAAGACACAAACACATTACTGAACCAACACTGTTTCACAGCTGGAAACTTTGGCAAAAGTCTAATGTGAACTAAATCACACTTAACATAATTTGATCAAAGAGATCTGGCAAAACTCTGAGGGAATCTGAGGAAAGGTCTGTCCCCTGTTGTTAACTGATGAACATCCACAACTCAGTGGCTCTTATGAATGAAGCATTTGTTAAAGATCAGCCACAAATCTGTCCCATCTCTCATCCCGTGACTCAGATCAATCTTTCACTTTGTGCTTCCCGGCCTAACACAGTACGATAACCATTTAAGATATTTGCTTACGATTAATGCTAATAGTCATTCAGTCACTGTTCTGACTTTTACTGAGACATTTTCCTCTGTTTACATCTGTATTTATAAAAGCGCTTTTCTGAATTTCATGTAGCAAATGATTTGCTTATAGCGCCTGTGCTTTTGTGCAAGCTAAATATTGCCTTAATGCCTTGATATCAGCACAGCTGTTTGGATGTGTTCATTTTAAACTAAACTCATTTTTTAATTAATTAATCTACAAGAAAATGATTTGTCCAGAGTGAACCTCTTCATATCGAAATGAATAGACTTTTCCTTATAAACAACTCAGTAATGAACACATTTTATCTCATGCAAGATCATCTGAACTATATTACATTTTGAAGTTGCTTTGCATCCATCAGTTCTTGACCCCCATTATAAGTAATATTACACTTAAAAATTTAAAAAGTACAGCTTCAGTTTCATGTGCTGTTAAATATACTGAAAAGGAGAAATTATGAGGTACATGTGGAACACAGAGCAGACATATATTTACATTTACATTTACATTTATTCATTTAGCAGATACTTTTATCCAAAGCGACTTACAAATGAGGAAGTACAGGCAAAGCGATATATCAAGCGGAGAACAATACAAGAAGTGCTACCATACAAGACTTTTAATTGAGTTCTAGAGAAGCAAAGTGTGCAGAGTAGAGGTGTAAGAGCCAGTGTAAGTGCAAATTTTTTGTTATTTAATTTTTTTAAATAATGGGGGGTGGAGGGGGGTGACAGATTTTGCTGTGCAGATTGAGGTTGGACGTTCATTCCACCACTGAGGGACAGTCATCGTTAACCGATCACAGGTTACGTGAGGGAACATAAACCTCAAGGAGTGTTGAGGTAGGGAGGTGCTGTTCCAGACAAGGTCTTGTACGTGATCATCAGGGCCTTGAATTTGATGCGGGCAGCTACAGGAAGCCAGTGGAGGGAGATGAAGAGGGACATGGGTTCTTTCGGGCTGGTTGAAGACGAGGCGTGCTGCTGCATTTTGAATCATCTGAAGGGGTTTGATGGAGCTGGCTGGGAGGCCCGGGAGTAGTGCGTTGCAGTAGTCCAGTTCTGAGATAACAAAAGCCTGGACTAGTAGCTGTGTGGCCTGTTTGGTGAGATAGGGAATTTCATAATCACGCAACGCCTAAGTTATCTGATAACCTAGTACATGGAAGCCTAGTACACGAAACATGGATGACACAGCATTACAAAGTAACACATGGGAAACTGCTTTCAACAACAGACAAACTATAAGGAGTCTCAAGACCTTAAAGAGGAGACCATGGTCTGCTTAGAGGAAACTTAGAAACCTCAGAAATTCACTCAGAATGGAAGGTAATAAAGTAAAAAATATGCACAAAATATGATGAAAATATGCACATATTCCTAACTGTGCTACACTTCACCAGATCTTAGGTATTAATTTGTCAAAAGCAAAATCAGTTCTTCAGTTTGGCCTTTAAGCTTACAAATGACCCACCAGAAAAAAGGTCACATGTCACTGAGCCAGTAAACTGAGCTGAGAGTTTTGACTGGCATGATAACCACTGTGAACAGTAGTGCTCAGAGAAGGTATTTGTAACAGGGAATATTAAAAAGTTAGGTTTCAGCAAATTAAAGCATTTAGTTGTGTCTTAATGTGATTTAGTAGGCTGTATCCAATAGTGTCCTGGAATAATATGTTGTGTTTTTTGGCTGGTGCCTACACTGTTCTCTGAGTGTTTAACCTTATCTGTCAGGATGGCAGAGTGATAAGCCAGACAGCTGTCTCTCTCTCAGGGTCACAATGCATTCTCTTCCTTTTAAAGCCCATCTCCTCTCGGCCTGATCACAGCTGTTGCGGCCGCCGAGCCTCTGTGCTGTATATTTAGAGCTGAGCTCATCAGACGACCGTGTGGCAAAAAGTTGTTTGTGTCCGTGTCATTGTTGATCACTGTTTTGCACAAGCATCATTTCTAAAGTACATCACAAGGTTAAATTTGCGAGAACATGAGCATATGCATAAATCCGTGCATACAAACACGTCTCTGTGTCCTTTTTGTTAGGCTAATATGATTTACATTATAGAGACTGTAAAAGACTGTGCTGTTCAGTGACCCACATAGTAACATCTTAGCACTTTAGTATGCTTATTACAGTCCTCAGGTGTGGCTCAGTCACAAACAAATGTGCACTGAGAATATTAATGATGAGCAATAAAGGAAACACATGATTGAATTTCTCACATCAGGACTTTTTTCCTTGTGCCGTTTACCAGTTTTGCTAAATTCATTTGAAGTGCTCAACTTTAAATTAACAACAACAAAGAATCAGACAAATCTCATTACCAGCCAACACAGAGAAAGAGATGAGGAAAGGAAAGGGGAGGGAATGAGAAAGGGAGAGAGAAGAATATTAAGGGAGAGAGAGACTGAGAAGCAGGGGGCAGCAGTCTCAAAATCACTCTCGGTGATTATATCGCAAAAGTGAGAGAGAAAGTGCAACAGAGTGGAAAAATAATCAGAAGGTGAATGTAAACACCTCTCATCTCTGTCTCTATCATCTCTCCATCATTTCCTTCAAAGCTCTCATTTGTTTTCTGTTTCATGAACGACAGGTGCTGGGGAGACAAGAATAACTTTCTAGATCATTCTTCCTAAATGAGGCCGTTCAGAGAGGAGACATAGTCCAGAGCCTTAAATGCCTCTCCACCATCAGCTCTGGGCAGTTTTACAACACTCCCCCTGTCACTGCTGAGGTATTGTGGGAGGCTTGTCAGGGATTATCAGAATGCTGATTATATTACAGGAGATAAAAGTTACACTGTAAACAAGCACAATGACTGATTACATACATCCTAACTGGGCATTTGTATTTCTTCACTTAATCTACAACAGGTGCTGTGTCTATACTATCCACAATGTCAATATTTTTACATTATTTTAAAAAGTTATCTGTCAATTTACTGACTTCTTTGACAATTTGAGGTTCTATGTCAAATTATGTCAGAGCTGAATACATGATCCTTACAAACAAATCCTGGAAAAGCCCCAGTGTGTACACATTAATTATATTCATCTCATTATAAGCAGCTTCACTTATTGTCCAACTCTGATCCACATTTGCAGTATTTGAATGCAACGTGAATTTTTACTATTTTACACAAAGCTTAGATTTGTACTGTGCTAAAATTATATTCCACCCTGATATGAACAGCAAAGAAGAAAGGTTAATAATAACTAAACAACAAATAAGATACATCACTCAGAAGCCTTTGCTGTATTTCTCATCCAAACTCAAACCCTGACCTCACTATCCCCATTATCAGCTCTTTAGGAAAGCAGACACAAATCACTCAGTGTTCTCTGTGTAATAAATATAACCCCAAACCTAGCATGCCTCTAAATAATAGCCATTAGTAATAATAAATGTAATGTATGTAAATTATGGATAATAAATTTGATATTTGCTGTATTGTGGCTGAATCATCAGCAATTGAAAATATTGGTATACATGGTATTTGTTTCTATACACTTTTCTGACCATGTACAATAGAAAACACAAAGCTGAAGTCAGAATTAGGCCTGTCACGATAATTATGTTATCAAGTTATCGTAGGATATATGGACATGACCTTGATCATTTTTGCTGACCTCGATATTGCCCATTGTGTTTACATGCATGTTTGTTTACATAAGAATGAATGTCACCAACATTTTAGCCATTCGCACTGCTTCTGTCCTCTGGTCTGCTCTAGGGCTGTCAAATGAAAATTCAAACTTCCAATATTCCTCAAATTTAAGATAGAAATGCACATTCGAATGCAAAAACTGTGCATTCGAACTTAAGATTTGTAGCAAGCTCTAGCACCGATTTTAATTAAAACATACTGTTCAAAAAAATTACACACAAGATATTAACAATGCACTAACAATGCTTTCTAGAAAAATCTAGAAAGAATAGTTCTAGTGTTTCAAATAATCCAGTCATAGTTAATAATGCCGGGGATTGAGCCACTTAAGCTGAACAGTGAATGAACACCGGTAATTGGAACCAGTATTTGGAACAAAATAATGACAAACTTTTTTGTTTGTTTTAACCAGCTGGAGCAAGTTAATTGGCTCATTCAGCTCCAGAATGACGTTATTTCTCTAAATAAGGAGGTGTGGATTGAGGTAATTAAAGATCTTGCCATCCTACAACTTTACACTCATTAATAATCAGCACAGGGTTTCATAAATACAGGGCCACAGCAAATACATTTTTGTTTCATTAAATTTCTTTCTATTTCAGACTCTTTAAACCAATTCTCTCAATAAAATGGTTCCAAAATGCTGAATGGACAAAACACCTAATTGGTTATTACATAAGTAAAGAGTAATAAACATTTAGATAACAAGTAATGTCCACATATATACTGTCAAATTGCCACTCAGGGAAACCTCTATAGCACAACCCACAGAATTCCCAGGCATTGACAAAGACTGACAATAGGAGCCTCATCAACACTCACAACATAATGTTTACTTTTACCCAACATTAATTACATCTCATTTCCACCAGTATATTGTGATGTGAATATAACAATAATGACTTTTTCAAGTTCAACTTTTTCAGCATTCAGCTACAAAGCACAATAATGGTAAAAACATTTAAGCACAAAATGCTTGCTATTTGCATTGTGTGACTAAGCCCATATTATTTCAAATAAAGAAATCTTTTAAGATTTTTTTCAGTCTTATTAATCATGTTATCTTTTAAAGTCTAAATATAAATAGAATTAGAGTCAAATTATTACATAAACCTCAGTGTGCAACGAAACAGCCCGTTAAACCTATAATGGCGAGCTCGTTATTTAATGTGGCAGTGTAGTTGATATTACTATTACAATATGATTAACTGTATAGTCCTATCAGGTCAACCTTATCTTTCCTGACTTTTATAGTCCGTGGGAATCCTGTACCAGTAGCAGGCATAACAAAATATTAAATTAAACTGAAATTTGAAGTTGTATTAAGGTATAAAGATGTCTAAATGGGGATTGTGTCAATATTACAAGCAACAATCTGTTTGAAGACCTTAAGGATAAAGAGAATAACTGTAAGGATAAGCAATGGTATCCCACTTACGTCTGGAAATTCTTTTACAGGCACATAAAGTTTCTCCTGGAGCTGTGCAATTGGCCCCACGGCGTCTGGGAGCTCCGATGTCCTTTTGTCTGTACTACTGTTCAGTGTGTCATTGTACATGTCCTTCCGTACCCGGCCAATCTCTGCCAAATAGAGCCATAAAAATACACAATTACACAAAAGCACTGAGAGGAATGCACTTCTAGGGGAAAAAAGAGAACATAGAGCTCAAGCGATTTTAGGACAACTAGGTAAAAGATAACTTGGCTAAATCTTTTCAAGGCCCTAACTCTCTTTTTGTGTTCCAAATGGAACAGACTTCCTCTCTGAGCACAAAGGCAAACCCTAGGCCTAAATGCCTCCTGCTGAATGGAACACAGGGATAGCGATGAAAGATTTCTGTCTGTGATGATGAATATTCACAGACAGACTTTCTGATAAAATTTACCATTGAAAATGTATCACGAAGACGTAGCTAATCCAAATTAATTTAATACATTTTAATTTCACAATCACACTGCATGAACACAACTCCCAGAAGGAAAGTGAGCAAAACCAGTCATGCACATCAAAACTATCTTATGTATTCACAAAGAATTAATCACACAACAAATATGCAATTCAGAGGAGACCAGACAAACATATTATTATTTAACAAAATCTCTTTGTAGAATATTGGATGAAAGAGACTCCATATAAGAATGGATTTTCGATGAGGTACAATAATGTTTGAAATGGCTACATCAAAGTCCACACCAGACTTGCCGATTGCTGTAATCTTAATATAACCCTGAGACGATACAGGCATTGCCCAAGGGGCTCCCATCAGATTCTCTCAGCTGGAGTAAATCTGAGGCCTAAGCAAGCTTAAACAACTGGCTGTGGAACAGTATGATATATAACATACAGAGCCCTCCACAAATATTGGCACCCTTGGTAAATATGAGCAAAGAAGGCTGTGAAAAATTCTTTATTGTTTAACCTTTTGATCTTTTGTTAAAAAAAAAAATCACAAAAATACTCTGCTCTCATGGATATCAAACAATTGCAAACAAAACACAGGTTTATCCAAAAACAATATATTTGTTAAAGATATTGCAACAATTATTGGCACCCTTTTAGTCAATACTTTGTGCTACCTTCCTTTGCCAAGATAACAGCTCTGAGTCTTCTCCTATGATGCCTGATGAGGTTGGAGAATACATGGCAAGGGATCTGAGACCATTCCTCCACACAGAATCTCTCCAGATCCTTCAAATTTCGAGATCCACGCTGGTGGACTCTCCTCTTCAGTTCACCCAACAGGTTTTCTATGGGTTTCAAGTCAGGGGACTGGGATGGCCATGGCAGGACCTTGATTTTGTGGTCAGTAAACCATTTTTGTGTTGATTTTGATGTATGTTTTGGATCATTGTCCTGCTTGAAGATCCAACCATGGCCCATTTTAAGCTTTCTGGCAGAGGCAGTCAGGTTTTCATTTAATATCTGTTGATATTTGATAGCGTCCATGATGCCATGTATCCTAACAAAATGTCCAGGTCCTCTGGCAGAAAAACAGGCCCAAAACATTAAAGAGCCACCACCATATTTAACTGTGGGCATGAGGTACTTTTCCATATGGCTACCTCTCTGTGTGCGCCAAAACCACCTCTGGTGTTTATTGCCAAAAAGATCTATTTTCGTTTCATCTGACCATAGAACCTGATCTCATTTGAAGTTCCAGTAGTGTCTGGCAAACTGAAGACGCTTGAGTTTGTTTTTGGATGAGAGTAGAGGCTTTTTTCTTGAAACCCTTCCAAACATCTTGTGGTGATGTAGGTGACTTCGGATTGTAGTTTTGGAGACTTTCTGACCCCAAGACACAACTAACTTCTGCAATTCTCCAGCTGTGATTCTTGGAGATTTTTTGGCCACTTGAACAATCCTCTTCACAGTGCATTAAGACAATATAGACACACGTCCAATTCCAGGTAGATTCATAACATTTCTAGTTGACTAAAACTTCTTAATTATTGCCCTGATGGTGGAAATGGGCATTTTCAATGCTTGTGCTATTTTCTTATAGCCACTTCCCAATTTGTGAAGCTCAACAACCTTTTGCTGAACATCACAGCTATATTCCTTGGTCTTACCCATTGTTATGAATGACTAAGTGAATTTGGCCCATGTGTTACCTCATATTTATACCCCTGTGAAACAGGAAGTCATGGTTGGACAATTTTCTGTTCCTAGTCACCCAGGTGTACTAAAAAAAATTTAAATATCAATGAGAATATACTTCAAATATATTTTTCTCATATGAATGCATAGGCGTGCCAATAATTGTTGCACGCCTATATTTAACAAAGTTTTTTTTTTTTATAAACCTGTGTTGTGTTTGCAATTGTTTGATATCCATGAGAGCAGAGTATTTTCGTGATTTTTTTAACAAAAGATCAAAACTTTAAACCAAAAAGACAATTTTTCACAGCCTTCTTTGCTCATATTTACCAAGGGTGCCAATATTAGTGGAGGGCACTGTAAGCACCTAGCTGACCCTGTCTCTCACACAGAAGAGTTGAGGGGTCACTGGTTTATGAAGTAAGCTATGAAGGAAGGGAACAGAATTACAAAAAGATAACAAAGGTAGCAGAGTAACAAGAAAGGCATTTCAGTAAAAAGGTCTTTAAAAATGCAAAAGTAAAAAGTGCAGGAGAATTTGTTTTGTGTAAACAGATGCACAGTTAAATGGTGTTAAATGGTGATAATAAACCAGAAAATGAAGGACTTTGGTCTTTTACATTTTTTTTCCAACTTATGTTTCAATACAAGCACCTTACCGCAGTTGATGACCAGCTTGACTAATGTACAGAAACACAACACCTACACACACTGTGTCACTCTATGACGTGCAAGTGCTCTTATCCTTAAACACCTGGGGTAAAATATAATTGCCACATCCACTTGAGCTATTATTACAGCACCTTCAATGGCACTAAAACCAAACATTACAGACTGCTGATCAGCACTACAAAGCCTCCCTACTGCACACCATCCACCCTACTGTAATCCATCATTTTAGAGCTAAGGGAAAGACGGCAGACAGATCTCAATTACAGTGTGTGTCTATTTGTTGCCATCCGAGTCCACCAGCTCAATGCTCCATCATGATACAGTGGCTGTGGTATGCTATCATGTAATGGCCACATCATTAAGGCATAAGCCATAAGGCATAAATATCACCTCCAAAATCCGGGGTGACGTTCAGTGCTTTAAATATACAGAGTCACTGTTGAACACTTTAATTACTTTAATCTTTTGATAAGACATTGTGTATTAAAATACATGCTCCCATGTGTAAAAATACATGCTCCCATAATATTTACATTAAATAAGGTTTGGGCTCAATAAGTTGGGGAAACGCATAAGGTTGATCTAATAAATTGGACAGTGTGTGAATGTCATTTGCGCATGAATGGATACCCTCCATTATTTAAGGTAGTCTGAAATAAAATGAAGCACTGACAGTATGGTAAGTATTTACTGTCCATGGCTATGATTCTGCTTAACCATGTAACTATATAAATTAGTTTCAATTTTGGACACAGTCAAAGGCGATAGAACTAAGAGCTCAAGAAAAAAGATTTTATACAAAAAAATCAATTAGCTCTAAACAAAATATGTAAGCATTTATTTATGCTTTATGGAATTGAAAAATAAGTGTTAGCTATCCATTATCACAGTCCAAATGACTGGAAGTCAGAGAGCTCATCTGGCAAAGAGGTGGACATGATTTAATGCCAGATGTCAGACAGTTTCCACGGTTGTTTGGAGAAAAAAATTCCACTGCCAGATAGGACTCTCAATCTTCATGACTATGAGGCATTATGGGGAAAGACAAAGGGGTCACTCTGCTTCACACCATCCTACACTGTGTGCATGGAGAGACAAAGAGAAAGAAAAGAGCAAGCCTGAGAAATTGACAGAGGAATGTAATATATTTACTTTAGAGGGCTATACGTAAAAACAAACTCTTCATGACTACTGCCGCTACAAGGCTAATTATAAACTGTTGGCATCAAATTCTTGTTATATTGATGCAGTTGCCCTCAGAAACTGTCGCATAAGACTCCATGGCATGGTCCTGCCAGACAGGGTGAGAGTCCTCAGTGCCAGTTTTATGTGAGTACACACAGCAAAAATCACACTGAGTGTAATATTCTCAACTCTAATTTGGGCCACTCTCATGTGTGGTAATCTTGGCTGAAGCTTTAATCTTCTGGAATTGGAAAGGACTGACATCCAACGCGAAAAACTTGTCATGCTTGTGAGATTTTAATGGTTATAGATAGGTACGCTCAAGTATGGATGTAATAGGTCTTGTGGCTAGCACAAAAAAGAACAAAAAGTGCTCACAAATATAGAAGACTTGCTAAAGAAAAATAAAAATTTATTACACAAAGGGTTCTGGAGGGATAAAAGAGCAGGCCTCAAACAGGGAAACGATCTGGGTACTTTTTTTTTTACTGCCAAGAAAGAGCTTGTTCTTGACTCTGACACTTAGGGAGCCACCACACCCACACCAAGACCCAGCCAAAAAAAAATAATCCTGTTTTTTTCACTTCCATCGATGACCAAGATAACACCAACTTATAACATAAAACATGTATCTGAGATCTTCTTGTAAGAAGAAATCACTATTCATATAAAACACTATTCATAATCAGATTTGTAAAAGAAACCAGGATCGTTCATCTGTTTTTATCTTTCTCTTATTCCACCAAGCTGTGCTTTTTGCCATTTCGTGTCTTGCATTCACAAGACGTGCACGCTGATAGCCAAGCTGCGATCAGCATGTGTGAGCAAGTCATTGTGTCTCTGACCATCGAGAATACCATATGTAATGTGATTGGGAGCAGCGGAGATGTAAACAACACTGTGATGATATATGGCATTGTGGTTAGATGACAGGTATCCCCTTTGCGCAGAGTAGCTACAGGACAGGTAGCCTGGAACAGCAAGCTTCTGGCAGGCATTTAGCAAGATGGCATTTAGTAGGAAACCTAAATTTACAGAGACAAGCACTGCTATCTTTGTGGACAAACTGGTATGATGTGATCAAAAGAGGCTAGCCTGACAAATCAGTTGATCAGCAGTGCAATCTCATTAAAGAGATCAGTCATGAGGGGGTGATGAATTTTAACAACAGAGATAAGGTTTACATGAAACTGACTAGTTAAAAACTGAATAGTGACATTGGTTCAGTCCAAGAAAACCAGTCTGATTTATGAGCTACTATAATAATAGTACAGAGTGAGGTTTAACCAGGCTGCTTCTTCTTCAATGCAGTCTCTATTGCACTGTACTGATAAACACATGGTGATGTAATACCAGCACCAATGGTTTCAAAAAAAGTAATTCCATCTCCTAGAGTTTGCCTGAAAATCAAAAACACTCAAGGTGGTCAAAAGTAGCTGTTTTTCCCCGACAAGGGCAGTTTTAGAATCATTCATTCATCTTCCATAACTGTTTTCTCCTGGTCAAGGTCATGCTGGATCTGGAGCCAATCCCAGCAACAATGAGAAAAACTCCCTGGAAGAGACGCCAGTTCATCACATGGCACCATGCACACAGATATTCACACATTCATTCACACCTAGGGCCAATTTAGCATAGTCAATCCACATACCGGCCATAATGGGAAACTGGAAAACCTGGAGAAAACCCAAGCTGACACATGGAGAATATGTAAAATTCCACACAGACAGTAAAGCTTCGATTTGAACCAGGGACCCTAGAGCTGTGAGACTGCAATGCTACCCACGGCAATGGTACCTGCTGTGCCACCATGATACCCACAGACTTCAGATCTGAAGTAATATTGTCCTTTTGAATGCTTAAGTCACCAGGCAACATCCCAAAAGTGTTCATGTCACACTTGATGTAATTGGTCCTTAAACAACAGGTTACGGCTGCTTAATTACAGCAGTGTCAAGAGCACAGAAGGCTCCCTCTGAACACATATATTTAGTGACGTTTCACTCTGACTGCACATCCTTCATAGGCTGGTGTGTCCTCATTGTTCTCCACACTCTCCTGTATGTTCATGCCTCTCTCTCTGGCTGTGTAACACAGGCTAGCTAGAAAGTAATAGCTTAATGAGATTTAAATCAAAGGGCATTCATGTCACATGTGCTCACCAACAGGTCGAAAAAATGTCTCTCTGAGTAAATGAAGGTCAGTGTAACACTGTCCCACGCTTTTTCCTGAAATTCACTCCTACGCAGCATTCTGTCACTCTACCACTCCAAATGCCATGTTCAGTATGTCTAATAGTAACGACATACTGATAGATGAGTTACGAGGTCTGTCACTAATAGTTTGTCTGTCCTTTGGGTGCACAATGGTACACCAGTGAAACACAAACACCAACTGCAGCATGCTGAAGCAGAAAGGACATGAGGACAACTAAAGGTCAAAACAAAAGAAACAAGCTCACATGTCACTTTGTGTAGATGACACCATTCAGAAATAAACACACATGGCTTACAGCTTTAAATAATTGCAATGTACAGTACATTGCTTTCTGTTCACATCAAATCAATGTGAACTAGTCTAGCACTAGGCGTACACTAGCCTACACCTTGAGTGTTGCTTTAGAAGCAACACATATATTTGAGACAGCTAAGACTACTAAAATAAAATGGTACATTTGTAAACTCACCCAGACACTCTGAACTATAATTAGAGAGCTTCTTTTGGAGTCAAGCAAAGTGCATGAAGGCGATTAAATAAAAACTTATCACAATATATTTTACAATATTTTTATTTAAAAATTTATCAGTCTCATGCACTACACATATACATCTGCACTGCTGCACCTTCACCTTTGCATTAAGAGTTACTCAATTACTAGTAAATATGTATATGTGCACAGATCTGTTCATCTGTGTGTATCTTTATATATCTGTAAATGTATAAATGTTGTAGAAGAGTAATGATTTTTAATCCCGCTATCTGGTGTCACCCAGAAGAGGGCAGGTTCCCTTTTGAGTCTGGTTCCTCTAAAGGTTTCTTCCTCATGTCACCTCAGGGAGTTTTGCTTGCACTGTCATCTCTGGCTTGCTCATTAGGGACCTAAATCTACATCCAGATTTCTATAAATATGCTTTGCGCTATACAAATAAAATGGTATAGTAAATTGTACTGTAAGGTATTGTCTTATCTTGTCTTACATTAAGACTTGTTACAGAAAAGGTATAATAGAATAAAATTGGCATTTCTTGTGTGCTGTGATGGCAATCAAGCCTACATGTTTAACTGAAACAGCCAAGGAGTAATCATTTATTTTTTGGACCAACATCTCCATTGTTAAACTGTAATCGATGGGCTTATATTTAGCAAGAAAATAATGTGTCCTGGAAGTGATGCGTGGACTAAAATCTGGGACTTATAACTAATGTTTCTTGCATCCTGAAGGACAGATCCCAACTTAGTACGATCAGGTACAATTCCAAATATGTTCAAGTCAACATCATTGGTTATTTAGCAATGTGCTCTAAAGTCATTTCAATCAATCCAAATGTTAACTATATAGATCTTGTACAATTATGACTAGGCACTGGTTGTCTGTAATCTACATACTGCCTGAAACCTTCCATGCTGTCTGAATCATACATTAATGAGACATGATTTTCAGCCATGGATTCAATACGGCTCTGGATCCTTTCCCAGATTTTGTTACTCAATATCTTAATTAAGATAATTTAATAAGCTACATAAAAGAAGAGTGTGTGTTCCTATTAGAGAACATAATCATAGTCATGCACACAAGACACCCACAACACACAATCTACAAACCAAACTAAAATCATACTGCAAAAGACCTTTTTTCTCTTTTGTCCTGTAGTTCTGTCTGCTAAGTGTTGCGAGCACTCTAAAACAAGACTTGAATATGTGGAAGTGAAAACAGAAGCTTAGTAAAGTTATTTCTGACCCACACAGCTTTAAAAGAACTAAACAGTTTAGTAGAGCACAATCTGTGAGCTGATACACAGCCAAAGTCACTGTGCATATCAAGCAGCCTGGCTGAATAGCCTCCAACCCTTAGAGCCAATACTGAAGACATAAATCTGCCAAAGTAGCCTTCTCTCCAGGCAAGCATACACCGATACTCTTGCAAATTCATCAGATTCAGCAATAAAGTGAGAAGGAACTAAGCCATGGCTAACCAAGCTTTGCATATGAAAGATAACTTACCAGTTCTAGTAAATTATAACCTGTTTAATGTTTTGAAGCCTAATTAATGATACCAATTAATAATAAAATGATTCAAATTTGTGGTACAGAATGTCTGAGTGATCTATTCAAGCTGCAGTTTTATTACATGCTCACCGTCAGGCAGCAAGCAAAGCCAACCCTTAAATCATTACTTCTCAAAGTGGGGACCATAAAGCATAGCCAGAGAGTCCAGGATTTACTTTTAAATTATGTTACTGCATGTCAATGATGTCCACTTAAATCTAAGAGCCACTGTAATAAAGAAAAATTGGGATATTTCAAATCAACATTTTATCACAATGTGTTTGGTTTGGACTGCAATGGCAAATAAGTCAATTTTGAGGCAGGTTATAGGCTACACTTGCGTAATAAAAGTAATAGTTTAATTGTCTGTTTATATTCATAAAATGATTTAGTTATAGGGCTGATGTGAGGGGCCCAACATGCTCCACGCCTTTCATTTGAACTGGCCGGAGCCCCCTGCTGACCATCGTCGCGCATGCGCACAAGTTGTGTGTCGACTTCCAACAGCAACGCCGCCCTCGCGCATTCTTCACCTACTTACATCGCTTTGCGTTTTTTTATCATTAGGTAACACGGACCACCCTGCTTTACCTCACTGTTGTTTCTCAAACAGGACTATTTATTCGGCTAGTATTGCTTTAAAAGTTGATTTACTTATCCAGTGAACACGTGGTGTTTCTTAAATAATAATAATAATAATAAAAAAGTTGAAAAGTAGTGCCACATTTGGGGTGTTGCCCCTGGTGATCTGCATCCAGCACGGCGCTTTTAAGATGTGACGCTACTCTCTTCACTGTCATGGAAAAAGTAGGAATTTTTGGCAACTCAGTGCATTTTTGGTTTAATAAATACAAAAACGTGTTCGTATAAGTTCTGTAATTAAAAAAAAAACCTTCTTACCTTCGTCCAGAAGCCGCTCTAGGTGGTTGAAAATCCCACAAAAGTTAGGCAGGCTGCTCATCAGTTTCTTGTCGTTCATGAGCTGCATGAGATAGTCAGGACTCGGCTTGGGCTTCTCTTTTGTTTCCATTTCCCCCACCATATTTACAAACGTCTGCTTTAAATTTCAGGGGGGAAAAAAACAGTTATGAGGAGAAGAACAGACTCCTCCACAGGCTCTATCAGACTGAGTCCCCTCTTCTGTCCCCTTTTCAATCCTCACTTCTCCAGCAAAGTCCCGCTTCGAGCCAGAAGACTTAGAATACTTTCAAAGTGTCTCGCTTACAAAAATATTTGTTCGACACACAAATAGACTTCTTCAACACGCCGGAAGAGAAAAAAAAATCGCTGGTGTGCGTGATTTATAAAGGTCAGAAAAGCTCCGCAAACTGTCCGGACTCCCGCATGACCGCTCAGATTTGTTTTGTTTACTCTCAGAGATTGTAGCCGTCAGAGTAACGCTATTTCCAGGCCATTCGACCTCTCTGGACCTCCACTTCTTGGCAAGATAATCTGGAATAGCAGTTGATAAGAGCGATCCTGAGAGCTGTGTGAAGTTTCTAGGCTAGCTCTGGAGCTGAGCAAACTCTTCTCCGCCTGCTGTGTCGGTATTCAAGAGACTCTACTGCTGCTGCTGCTGCTGCTTTCCTAACGCCCGCGGTCATGTGACCATCCGCGCGCGCAGCCATCAACCAAGCCAGAGAATAGGAGGAGAAAATTTTATACAACTCTCTCTCTCTCTCTCTCTCTCTCTCTCTCTCTCTCTCTCTCTCTCTCTCTCTTTCTTCCGATTGGTCCCCACCAAGATATAAAAACATGAAAAATGCATTCCACCACACACACACACACACACACACACACACACACACACACAGTGATGTTTTGTAATATTTTGTAAAAAATTGGTGAATAGATTATTAGAAACCTGCAGACTGAACCATTTGACCATGATTAAGAAAGTTCTTTTGAATCCACAGTGTTTAATTAAACTGCTGTGTTTGGATCAAATTTGGCACGTGGATTTCTTTGATTTCAGCAGAAGGGAACTCAGAGAAGACAAGTGACTCTAAAACAACAAACATAGAGATTCAATAAACAGAGTAAAGGCCCTTGCATTCCTGTCGTTTCCATGTTATTAGATACATCTAACAAATTGGTGCACTTTGTAGGTATATATTTCTGTACTACATGCAATTTGTTAGCCACAAGTGGAAAGGAATCACCATAGAAGCACCACAGGCTGGATGTTATACACTATATGGGCAAAAGTTTGTATACAACTGGCCATCACGCTCATACTGTATATACGTAGACTTCCCTAAACTGTTGCCTCAAAGTTGGAAGAACACAATTCTCTAGAATGCATGCTGTAGATTTACACTTTCTCCTCATTGAAACTTAAGGGCCAAAACCTGTTCCAGCATGATAACGTCCCTGTGCACAAGGTCCATGAAGACATTGTTTGCCAAGCTTGCATTGGAAGAACTCAAGTGGCCTGCACAGAGTCCTGACCTCAACCCCACTGAACACCTTTGGGATGAATTGGAATGCCAAATGCACCTCACCCGACATCCATGCCTGACCTCACTAATGCTCTTGTGGCTGAGTGGGCAAAGCTCCACAGCCATGCTCCAAAATCTAGTGGAAAGCCTTCCCAGAAGCTGGAGGTTATTATAACAGCAAAAGGGGGACTGGATTGTGGGAAATCTGGATTGGGGGGTTCATCAAGCACTTATGGGTGTAATGGTCAGGTGTCCACAAACTTTTGGCCATACAGTGTATATGTGGTGGACTATTCCGAAATGGCGGCAGAGTAGTCAGTGTTTTGCTGTTAATAAGCAGTGTTGGGGCATTTTAACACTAAACACACTTAATGGCCATTTTACCTACCTACCTTGTAGGTGTACAGTTAGAGAGTATATCTATTTTTGTGTATCTTAATTTCCTTCTATCCCTCCTCCATTGTCAGTGCTATTGGCTGGATATATTTTGGTTGGTAGAATATATACAACCAGAAAAGCATACTGAGGAGTATAAAAACCACCAAAGCCACTCCATCTGATACAGTTGTACTACTGAAATACTGCTAATATGCCACTGCTATATAAGAGTCACTGTTGTGCTGAGAATAGTCCAACCAAATAATGTCTGGTCAGCCATGGTCCCAGAGTAGATGGGGTAGAGAGGGACTACCAAACTGCTATGTTAAGAATGGTCCACGCAAATAATGTCAGACCAGCAGTGGTCTTACAGTAGATGGGGTAAAGAGGGTCTACCAAGCTGTGGGTTACCATCCGTATTTCCATAATAGGTGTATCTGAAAAATGAATCTAGGTAAAGTTAGGTAAGGTGGCCACTAAGTGCAAGTTTCAATTTACAGGCAAATACTACAGTTTGTGGTATAGACCCAAAAGAAGACAAAATGATTTCTCAGTGTTTGCAATATTTGTCGAACCATCTTCTTTCTCTCTGCCATGCAGACACACAAGTGGGGGAGTCAGTTGGGTGCTAATTTGCTAGGCCATGGAGATGAAAACAGGGATGGTGTTAGACTGACTGTCTAGGCATCAGAGGATCGGAATGCAGGCTGTTTAACACAGGAGTTAGACAATCCCTACAGCCCCCACCAGCACCACGGCCCAACCGCTAAATAAATAGAGAAGTAATTAAGAGAGCACTGAGAAGAAAGGATGTGTTTCATTAATGCTGCTCCTTCTGAGGAAACAAGAGACAGGCCATTTCATAGAGATTACTGTAAGTAAAACAATACCGGTCCGAAATAATGCCATAACAATGTGTTAAGAAAATAATATTTGTTTAACAGACCTCACACTGACACAGATAATCACTTGAAATGGTACAAAAGAAGAGCAATATCTGAGTCACTGAGCTGTTATTTCCATTCATGGGATTGACACTCTGCAATTACTGTAAGCTGACAGACTGAAGTGATAGCAATTAGTGAATGAATAGATCCACATCCTTCTGTCCATTCTTCCTTCCCGCCTTCCTTCAGTCCTCCTCAGTAGCTATAAAGCCAATGTCATGCTTTGTTTCCAAATCCAGTTGCAAAAATCTGAAGCGACATTAAACCTTATGATTCAGGTCATGTCAGTTAGACAAATTTCACATGTAAGACACACTTACTATCTGTAAATATCTACATACCCTTATGCAACAAGTTCACTGCATTGTAAATATAGCATTAATACATGATGAATGATCTTTTTTCAGTAATGGTGGTGATTTCTCTTGTTTGGGGCAGTAGTGCTACAGTGGGTAAGATCAAAAGGTGAGCAAAACCCTTAATGCTCAGTTGTTTGCTTGGACTGTATACTGTCTCAAAGTAAGCTGCCATTGGAAAAAAACAGTGTCTGCCAAATTAAAATTTATAAACAAACCACTGAAAATACTTAATGTAGAATATATATATTTTTAATTGCAGGAATCTTTGAGATAAATAGTGTTGCAATGATTATTTTTCACATGAGGTGCTAAAACAGATGGCAGCACTGTTAGGAAAACTGTAAGAAACATTCCCACCTGTATCCAAATGTATAATGACTGTGCTTTTAAAGTCATTTGTGCATTAAAATGTGTGTGTGTGTGTGTGTGTGTGTGTGTGTGTGTGTGTGTGTGTGTGTGTGTGTGTGTGTGTGTGTGTGTGTGTGTGTGTGAGAGAGAGAGAGAGAGAGAGAGAGAGAGAGTAGGTGGGTGTGTATTTGAGCATGCATTTTATTCATATGCTCAACATAAAGCCAAGATCAGGTCAGAGGTCAGGGGCAGTGTTATGTACTAGACCTACTACACAATTAGCATGAGAAATTACACGTTTGTGTAAGTCTTTGATGATGTAAAAATGTGAATATATTATATGGCAGAATGGCAAAAGCAATTGTGTTTGACATAGAACATAATGTTGTAATGTCATGGCTTAGAAAATAATTTGATTTAGTCCATGTGTAATAAAGAGTATAATATAGAAACAACATACTGAAATATGATGTGCCTTCAAAATTGTTTGTGTTAGAGTAAGGCATATATAGAAAGACAAAAAATTGTGTGAAATATGTAGATGGAAAGAACCAAAAGAAATGTACTTTGGCTTGCTCCAGTTGTTGTAGATACAGCTGGACATCACCTGTCACTTGGGAAAACTCTGGGTGGCCTTCTCTCCAGGCTAATTTAAATTGTGAGGCAATTCGTCCTGCTAAAAAAAATCATAGCCTATTTAAGAAACCAAAATTTTACTCTAAGAAGGAACAAAATAGTTTGTCACACCATTGATCATTATTTTTAACCATTAGTTATAGAAGTTATAGACTTTTACAGAAAGCCTTGCAATGTGTGGATAAAACTAATCTAGGATGTTGAAAATCATTTTTTATATTTTTTATAATGTCATTTTTAATCTTCAGATATTGTCACTCTTACTAGTAGCCAGCAATGACAGTTTGTACCAGCAGCCTGGGAAACTCATCTCAAATGTGACATGCATTTCAGCACAACCAAAAAGACAGTTTTGTATTAGGCAAATATAAAATATTTAATATATTATGTTGAAGATCTTTTGAATTTGGGGGCAGCACAGTGGCACAGTGGGAATTGTTGCCACCTCACAGGTCCACAGTCCCCAGTTCAATCTTGAGCTCTGGTTATTGTCTGTGTGGAGGTTCGCATGTTCTTCTGTGTATGTGTGGATTTCCTCTGGGTTCTTTGGTTTCTTCCCACCTCCAAAAAACATGTAGGTGTGAATGAGTGTGTGAATGTGTGTGTGCATGGTGTCCTATGATGAACTGGTTTTCCATTCACAGTGAAGTTTCCTTGCACACAGTTTTCCTGGTATAAACTCCAGATCTACAACAAATTAATTAATCTTTTGAATTTGTGTACTCAAAAGCAACAGACCTTCCCTGAAATACATGAATATGGAAGACGTCTTTAAATTTGCAGAACTGATTTAGTGATTTACTGTAAGTGTGTACATAATTGAAAGATCATTGGACATCCTGACAGCTGGACATCCTGAAAGTCACTGTCTGGCATGGAGAATTATGAGTTTAGGATAGAGACAAATTTTTTACATATTTTTTATTTTTGCTAGCTCATTATCAGTTGATTTAATTAAACAACTTTTGTATAAAATTTTGAAATTGATCTATGTCATTCATTCATTTACTAGAATTTAGCCTAAAATCGTAAAAATTACAGTAACTGTTTACATATAACTTGTGGAGTAGCATATCAGAACTGAAACCCAATGATGAGTAATGGAGAGCAGTATTTCTCTCATTGCCATATAATATCCTCTTCACTTCACTCTGACCTATTTTAGCTCTCTACCTCAAATTCTTTCTTCCTTTTCTCTTTCTCACTCTATGAAGGCTCATTGGTATTCACTAATAAAGACCACAGAGACATAACGCAGGAGTCATAGCCTTGTTACAGAAATAGATTTATTACTAATCCATTATGCATATTGGGTAATGTTACATATCTGATGCACTGGCTCGCAGCAGGAGCAGAGAATCTAAGTGCACTGAACATTAGGCTGAGAGGCAGTGTGAGCAGAGAGGAACCCATAGGCCTCTTAACATACCACCCTGGAATAGACTCATAATCATGCCCTGAAACTCTAAGTCCACACAGACCATTTCTCCTGGTTCTTTTTTTTTTTTTTGACAAAATGAAAAGGTCAGGAAAAGCACTAGTGCCCCAAAGTGATTCCTAAAACGAATGAGTTCGTAAAATGCTAAGAGGTTAGCCATTTATAGTGTATGGAAAGGATTCAGCATACATACTGGTGCAAATAAAATTAAAATAAAAATAACATTTCCACTTCCTGTTGCACCGTTAATATGTTATATTTCACGTTCAGCTGGAATCATTTCAGACTATGTATGATATATGTATACACTTCTATGTGATATTAATATATCAGTGGATAAATTGATTGAAAGATCATTCAAAGATGAATATTTTAAATAATGGTAAAGGTGCATCATTGCAAAGTCCTCCTACATCTCCCGAAGTTAAATCTCAGATGTCTCTAAACATTCAGAAGTTTATGAGGCATTTATATTACTAGCACACAGTAATCTTCTTGTGCCAAGCTCTTGGTTTAAGTGTCCGTCTAAACAGCACTAAACTCTTTTGAATGTATATTAACTGTCTTGTCTCATTCTGTGTTAAGTTTATTTACATTGGGATTTAAGTAGCTGTGCAGTGAAGTGTTGCCAATGTCACAACAATTGCTGGTGATATATTGGTGATAGGGGAAGTTCATTATATTCTAATGACCACTGGGAAGGAGAGGACAGGGGTTCTATACTTAGCTGTTTGTAAACCTCCCCCCAAACGTAGCACCTCACCTCTGCTTCATGTCACACATGCCTCAAGGTCTCAGTGCCCTTGTCACAAATCCAAATGAGAGACAGATGGCTGTTAACAGGGGGCTGGGAAAGTGTGACAACACACAACAATGTCCATCAGGGAGAGGGCTGGTAGACTGCTTGCTTTTTCCATTGGATGATACAAACTGATTAGAGTGAGTTAAGAGCATCAATATTCTGGTATTTGTGGAAGAACATATACCAGAGGTGTAAACTTATTCTGGATTTACTACATTACATTCATTTGATGGCAGAAACAAAAATTATTTAACTCAAAAAACAGGGTAAATATAATTATATACAGTTCTGATGTTAATTTACAAAATGTATTATAATAAAGTTTCCTTGGCTTACATATGTCACAGTAAAGTGCATCAAGTTGCATGAAAGCTTCATATCCAGTTACTTTCTTAAGAACTCAACATTTCTCATATAAAATTGTTTTCAGAAAATGATGATGAAATACTCAGACAGATACAAGTTGAGTGGAAAAAAAACTGAGTGGAAAAAAAATCCTCATAGTGATGTTGTGTGAGTGAATGTGTGAGTGTGTGTGTGTCAGTTTAGATGATTTATGTATTTAGTATGACACACAACTAACGTCATTTCCTCCAAAGTGTAAGATTATATCATAGTATTTTCAACATGTCAGAGAGGCTGATTTATTCTGTCATGGATAATCCATAAGTGGTGTAGGTGTGTCACTGTGGCTATGGTAATGTCATTACTGGCAGGCAACTTGATCTCGAACACCTAAATTCCACTACAATGACAGTGTTCCTAAGGCTGCTATATGTCTATTCAAATCAAAACCATAAGTGATAAATTGTCTCCAACAATTAGCTATAGGAAAGGGAGTTTTTAAAAATTTCCCCTGGCAATTTTTACAGTATTGTTCAGCATAAAATTCACCTTCTGAGTGGAGTAATGGGTTTTTCTTTTCTGTAAAGTAGTAAACACGTCATCAGATCTCCTCTTTCTTCTTTCTTCCTGTCACTGATTTACACTGGTAATGTCAAAAACAGTTTGTTCACTCAAACAAAATATAATTAAATATATCAATCGCATATCAGTGGGATTCAGTAATGAATGAAAATGTTTACTTTCATGAAATAATACACTTTGAGGTAAAGGACTCATCCTGACCATTCAGTGATTTTCTGTTGTATTCCAAGCTATTCAGCTAATATCTCTATCATTATCTAGTTATTACATTAGTGGACTGAAGTAAAGCTAGTTATCCAATGTACTATCATGACTTATTGTGTATTGATCTGTAAACTTTCGGTATATTTTGGTATATTTTGGTATGCTGTATTGTCTCCAGGGTTATCCATTTTGAAACAACAGAGCCTGAACATATGGCCATTCTCAGAGTCACATGACTAATCCAAGGCTCAGTGCAGTTTTGGCAAAAGCTCCCTCTCTACAGAAGGGTGTTACACATTACACACGCTTGTTGAAAGAAATATCTCTAGGTTCCAATACGTAATGACCATCTGTTAGAGTCAGATTCTCTCATGCTACAGTACACTGATCTCATGGATCTCCATGCACAGTTAATACACCCCCTGACTATAGGCTTCTTGGGATTCATTTCACCATCCACTGAAATGCAGTGTGGTGAACATTTCAACTTTCATTTAATATCAACATGAAAATGATATACTATGAACAGTATTATTTCTTATACTGATGCTGTTGTGTAGTAGAGTATAAATACTGTCATGTGACAGACATGGATATAAACATTTGAGATAATGAGATCATGAGTGGAAAGACAGTTAGTAAGACATGGAGGTTTGTCTCTTCTTTTATCATGTTCACCTTTTTTGCATATAAATGAGCCCTGTAGTTACTGGCATATTCATTGGTTACGTTGTGGCTGATGATGGATGTAAAAATGTTTATTATTATTACGCATCCATCCTTCTGTCCAACCATCCATTCATCCATTTTCAATACTGCTTATCCTACACAGGGTCACGTGGAGCCTGGAGCTATTCCCAGGGGACTCGGGGCACAAGGCATGGGACTCCCTGGACGGGGTGACAACCCATCACAGGGCACAATCCGACACACCCCCACACACCCATTTACAGACTATGGACAGTTTGGAAATGCCAATCAGCCTACAGCGCATGTCTTTGGACCAGAGTACCTGGAGGAAACCCCTGAAGCATGGGGAAAACATGCAAACTCTGTGCACACAAGGTGGAGGCGGGATTCGAACACCCAACCCCAGAGGTGCGAGGCAAATGTGCTAACGTGTCATTATTATTATTATTATTATTATTATTATTATTATTATTATTATTATTATTATTATTATTATTATTTGTAGTAGTAGTAGTAGTAGTATCATAAATGTTGTAAATATTACTGTCTGTGTGTACTGGCTAAGCTAAATTGACCCTAGAAGTGAATGTTTATGTGAATGTGTGTCTGCTTGGTCTCCTTGGGCACCTTACGCCCAGTGTTCCAGGGTAGGCTCCAGATCCACCACAACCCTGACCAGGATGAAGCAGATGAAGATAATAACATAAAAATCATTATGTTAATAAACACTGTAATCCATCCAACTTCCAGCAATGTAACCATTTGTCAATTCTGATAGGAACTGTTGATGAATCGTTCAAAAATGTTCAAGGAGGAAGAAAGATGATTTAGACACAGGATTTTGTTCAAACATGCATGGCATTTTTACTTTATTGTGAGGGCTTTAGACTACAATAACCCAGCCTTAACCTACAAACCTTAGAAGATCTGAGTGATAGGCTTAATTAAATGGGGATGATACATGTTTACTTCTATTTGAGAGGGAAGATGTAATTTTCTCCCCCCATAAAAATAGATGCTGTGAAAAATGGTGATAAAGGAATAATATGATATATTATCCTTATGGTATTGATTTTTCCAGGATTTAAAAAAAAAAAAAAAAAATCACACTTAATGTCATTCTAGACAAAACATGATTATTTGTGTATAAATTTTATTTTTATACATATAGCATTTAAAGACATGGATTATCAAATACAGGTTCTTTTAAAAAAAAAAAAAAAAACAAATGTCACAACCTACGAAAATAAACTTTTATGGATACTGTGTAACTTCCCTCATTGTCATTAGGAAAACGTACATGCTTCTTCACTGTGAATATGTAGTGAGTTAAATTAAAAATGGCAATCTATTATAGTTATGAATATTATTGCATTGAATATTTGTAGTTTTTGTATCATGTAGGAGATTTGTTTATAAAAACAGCTTCATTATTTGAAGCTAATTTGTATCATGAACATTTTTCATGTTCATACATTCACTGATTCTGCATTTGTAATCTAATGACACCAGAACCTAATGCATTTAACATTAATGCATAAATGGCATTTTCTATACTATGTAAGACTATACTGTAAGACACTGTTCCTCTCATTATATACATGCCCATTCTTCTGCATGACTATTTGTTCACTCAGACCTTTGCCCAGACCAAATGTGTCTCAGTGTGTACTTCTTTTGTGTCACCCGGGGCAAATATGCAGCAATGTGAATATTCATTATGGCTGCTGTCCTCCCCCAGAACAAGCTTTGCAGCACGCACTGCTGGTATACGAACAATTGATCCAAGTGTGCATTGACCAGCTATGGACAACGGCAGTCTTATGTGCCTGCAGGGTGTATGGGCGTACAAGCGCTGTAAGGGTGGCGATATGGTTCGTCACTACCAGCTGGTATGGAGGGTATCTCTGGGTGGAGGAGGGCCATTGTTCTTACACTGTCCAAACAATGGCACATTTGAGAAGAACACACTGTCTCCGAGAGACAAGGCATGCTCTGACTACGGCGAGGGAAGGTCAGAGACAGGGAATGCATGTGATTTGAGCCTGCTGACCACAATAGATGACTGTTGATAGCTGCTTTGGCGTTCTGTTATCACTTTGCCTTGGTATGGTTCCAGTATTTGTGTCTACTTGGCTTGAACTCAAAAAGGTTGGTTCATCACACATAGGAGTAATAACTGTGCATTATAAAAACATACATACGTTCTAAAAGTAATTATGATGAATGTCGTGAACAGTACACATTCTGTGCAAAAAATGTGCACTGACTTTTAAGACCATCCATAGTGGGACAGCAACACACAGGCATGCACACACACACACACACATACACACACACACACATACACACACACACACACACACACACACACACACACACACACACACACACACACACACACACACACATACACATAGAGCTGCAAAGCTCTGCACAAGTGCTATTGTGTCTCATACTAATAAGACACAATGGAGATCTACAATAGAGCAGGCAGATCAATATTTCCCATTAACACTCTCTAGCTGAAGGCTGCAGGTCTTCTGTTTTTATCTTCATCAAACTACTTTCCCCCACTCACCCCACAGCGCCATACTCTCTCAGCGATCAGAGGGACGATTCAGGAAATTCATTACCAGATAAATGTGTTGCCTTTTTATATGCTTGAAATTGTCCACCATACACAAAAGCGGTGGAGCTGAAAAAGCCTGCCACTAATCTCCATACAACAGCAGTAACTTTCACATAAATATTAGTCAATTATGTCAGGGTTCTCCCTTTAGGACAATATAGATCGTTCCTTGCCTGTCTCAGCAGACATTTGTAGTTGTTGCTCTTCCACCATCCAACAATTCTCTCTTTCTCAATCCATTGAACACAAACAGAAATAGTTTTCTTGGCAACCTGAGTTACAAGGGTGGAGAAATAGGACATATAACCTGCCAGTAGGATTGATCGAAGGAGGTATGACTCTGGACTATGTGTGTGTGTGTGTGTGTGTGTGTGCTCGCTTAGCTAGAATCTGATAATAGTACACTTTTTTCTCTACACAGATAACAAATCTCACTGGTATTCACACACAAAGCCATCCTCCAGGGAGGAAACACTGCTCTTCAAATATTTTGCCATTGTTTCTCTACTGATTCCTGAAACAGACTTGAACTTGTGTCTTTTAAGTCTGTGTGAGGTATTTTCCCTGAAGCTATTTTACCCTCCTGCCTCAGGTTCTACACAACTTCAGTCAATCAAAAATGACTGAACATTTTATTTGAAGAGGCAAACACACTGAAAACTGGAAAACTTCAATAAATAGATATGGAATCATTTGTAGCATACTCAGTATAGTCACAATCGAGGCTCCTATAGAAGGACAGAGCACTTTTGGCAAGAAGTAGGCTGGACTGGGGTCACCTCTGCTGTAGCAATGCTGTAGTCTCCTGATTATTGCTAAGTAAGCAGTACTGCACATGCAGGCAGTCCTGTTGTAAATCATTTAATGAAGTATTCCCATGAAGTATCACTCCGGCTGTTTAGTGCTGTCCTCTGAGTCAGAGCCAGCACTCTAATCAGATCCATCGCTGCAGTTTTACCCTCCAAAACACACATCTACATCCTACACCTGCCAACAGATCTCTCTCTCTTTCTCTCTCTCTCTGTCTTCATGCTAGCTGTATAATCTGCAAATGTGGATAGGTAGGAAAGGTGCCTGGAGACATGTATGTATAAATATTTGATAAGATGAATTACAGTCTAGCCAAATAAACTACCTTTAAATTAAATAGTGTTTGTGTGTGTGTTGTGATTGTCCTTTCTTGATCGTGCCATCAAGCTAAAACCATGGGAACACTGCCCCCCTGAGGAATGATAACTGATGTGCATGTTTACTCACCTAGAAATGCCATCTTGACATTGATGAAACCCACTTGACACAAAAAGACATCAAAGCATGGAATATTACTAAGCTTCATCCATCCAAACGATTCAAATATATATTCCCTTCAATCATACTTTCCTCATACTAATACAGAAACACTCATATGACACCTGAGATTGTCATAGATGGGTCCAATATATATTTGTCACATATATGTGACTGAAAAAAAGCAATGCAAAGATGTTGATTTGTCTTGGTGACTGAGAGCATCATAACACAAACAAATCTAATTCTATTAGATCTGATCTGATGTGACATGTTTAACCAGCAAACCTAACCCTTTTATTATTTAGAGTAAGGATATATCTATATTTATTATACAGTGGGGGAAAAAAGTATTTGATCTCCTGCTGATTAAGTATATTTGCCAACTGACAAAGAAATGATCAGTCTATGATTTTAATGGTAGGTGTATTTTAACAGTGAGAGACAGAATAACAACAAAAAAATCCAGAAAAACGCATTTCAAAAAAGTTATAAATTGATTTGCATTTTAATGAGGGAAATAAGTATTTGACCCCTTAGTACTTGGTGGCAAAACCCTTGTTGGCAATCACAGAGGTCAGACGTGTCTTATAGTTGGCCACCAGGTTTGCACACATCTCAGGAGGGATTTTGTCCCACTCCTCTTTGCAGATCCTCTCCAAGTCATTAAGGTCATTTTCAATGCCCTGGCTGAGGGAAGGAGGTTCTCACCCAAGATTTGATGGTACATGGCCCCGTCCATCGTCCCTTTGATGCGGTGCAGTTGTCCTGTCCCCTTAGCAGGAAAACACCCCCAAAGCATAATGTTCCCACCTCCATGTCTGACGGTGGGGATGGTGTTATGACTTGGGGTCATAGGCAGCATTCCTCCTCCTCCAAACACGGCGAGTTGAGTTGATGCCAAAGAGATCTAACCACACCTGACCACAACACTTTCACCCAGTTCTCCTCTGAATCATTCAGGCAAACTTCAGACGGGCCTGTACATGTGCTTTCTTGAGCAGGGGGACCTTGCGGGAGCCGCAGGATTTCAGTCCTTCACAGCGTAGTGTGTTACCAATTGTTTTCTTGGTGACTATGGTCCCAGCTACCTTGAGATCATTAATAAGATCCTCCCCTGTAGTTCTGGGCTGATTCCTCACCATTCTCATGATCATTGAAACTCCACGAGGTGAGATCTTGCATGGAGCCCCAGACCGAGGGAGACTGACAGTTTCTTCCATTTGCGAATAATCGCACCAACTATTGTCACCTTCTCACCAAGCTGCTTGGCGATGGTCTTGTAGCCCATTCCAGCCTTGTGTAGGTCTACAATCTTGTCCCTGACATCCTTGGACAGCTCTTTGGTCTTGGCCAAAATAATAAATACTTATTTCCCTCATTAAAATGCAAATCAATTTATAACTTTTTTGAAATGTGTTTTTCTGGATTTATTTTGTTGTTATTCTGTCTCTCACTGTTAAAATACACCTACCATTAAAATTATAGACTGATCATTTCTTTGTCAGTGGGCAAACGTACAAAATCAGCAGGAGATCAAATACTTTTTTCCCCCACTGTATTATTTAGATATAACCAAACCAGTGGCAAGCCTGTTATAATGCATGTTAAACTATAAATCAAAGAATCACACATTTCGACAAAGACAGCAACACTAGTCTCTGTTTATGGTTCACTCAATATCACTCAAAGACACTATTAAAGAGCAAAGAGTGGAATAAAAAAACTGACTGGGAAAAATTGCCAGAGGGATTAGTAAAAATCCAAAACAGATAGCAAAACTTAGTCTTTAGAGGGAAGTAGAATAGTCTCGATATATATCTCCATGCCCTTGTCGACACCTCGACACCATGTCCTTGTCTTTGCCCTCCATTGCCATCACTACTTTTCATAAAAGTCCCCATGAAATCAAAATTGAAGTTTTGTGGCTTTTAGTATGAATATGTTAGCCTTAAGGTTAACTTTACGCTAGTGTGCTCCAAAACAATGATAAAATTCACATTTAGATTTAAGATTCACATTCAAAATTTACAGTCTCTCTCTAACACCAATTTTGATGACATCATTCTACACTTCAGCTTTTCATCAGATTTTCTGTCCAATCAAATGCTCTCTAGAATCTGAAGTGTCCCGCCCCCAACATTATCAAAATCCATGCTATTAATTATCAAGTATGGCTTAGCCTGGCTAGTTATCATAAACAAGTGTTACTGTACTGGTCACTTTTGTACAAGCACAATTTCTCTCCCAATAGATGTTTTATCTGGAACAATGGTAATATCACTTATTATTATTATTAGTTACATTTATATAGCGCTTTTCTAGACACTCAAAGCGCTTTACATAGTATGGGGGAAATCTCCTCAAACACCACCAATGTGTAGCATCCACCTGGATGATGCGATGGCAGCCATAGTGTGCCAGAACGCTCACCACACACACCAGCTATAGGTGGAGAGGAGAGGAGAGTGTTATAGCCAATTTAGAAATGGAGATTATTACGGGGCCATAATAGACTGGCCCCAGGACAGCGTATAACAACGTCGCTGTACATGGAGAATTGGCTCCAGCGTCACATATTAATTGTAAACCAGCTTATTGAGGAGAATGGGCAATTATAGAATTATACAAAAAAAAAAAAATGAAGGCTATCCCCAGTGGCATACTAACTTTAACCAGGACAGTTGGGTTATACCCCTACTCTTTTACAAGAAGTATCCTGGGATTTTTAATGACCACAGAGAGTCAGGACCTCAATTAAACATCTCATCTGAAAGACAGTGCTCTTTTTACAGTATAGTGTCACACAGACAAGAGGGAGAGCACCACCTGCTGGTGGCCTCCCTAATACCACTTCCAGCAGCAACCTAAGCTTTCCCCCAAGAAGTCTCCCATCCAAGTACAAGCCAGGCATAACTCTGCTTAGTTTCAGTAGGAAACCAGGCAAGACATGCAAAGTGATATGGCTCTGGCATATAACATATATATAACATATAACAACGTCACTGTACATGGAGCATTCGCTCCAGCGTATCATATTAATTGTAAACCAGCTTATTGAGGAGAATGGGCAATTATAGAATTATACAAAAAATAATGAAGGCTATCCCCAGTGGCATACTAACTTTAACCAAATCTTCAGTTGTAGATATTAATGATTCAACCTTACAAAATCCCCAACTTTTAGTAAATGGTCTTTCCATTTTTGATAAACGTTTTAATGATAATTTTATATGAAACTCCATTATTGTCAGATCCAATCCTCCATTTAAATCAAATGTCTTAAATCTCACCATTTATCATCTGGACATTAACTTATAAATATCAATTTGGCATCTCTACCTCATTTTGGGTTGACTTTAAAATGGACATGACAACAAAATTGAACAAAACCTAAAATTTAAAACCATATGATATTTTGCGTTGTTTACAAAACCCAAATTGTTCTGAACAACAAAATTACATCATTAATCTTTTAATTATTAAAAAAAAAGTTTTCCATTCACAAGACAAGAGGAACTCAAAAACCCCTCATATATTACCTTCTGTGACACTGATCTTTGAAACTCTTTCAAACATGAGAATACAAAACAAGAAACTTATGAAAACAGTAAAAATTCTAAAGCTTTTCAAATTCATGTAACTGCCCAAAGATTAATATCTTCTTTTCTATTGCTGTTGTTCTTACTTTTGGAGCCACTCAATATGTCCCGCCCTGACTACCTGATTCAGTGTAAATTACGTCAACACATCAAATAACACTGCGCATTTCAAGTCACTTCACAGGGACTTTAAAATATCGTCCCTGTCTTCTCCAGTGTCTTTACCCTGTCTCTTCTTCAAATACTTTAGAATACACATCTGCAATCGTAATGATAACAACTGTTTTTCAAATCTCATTAAAACTGGCTGACACAGGCTACATTTACGGGAAAGGATGAATGAATAAATGCTATTTCAGACATGTAAATGGGATGATTTGTGCACAAACACTTTCGATTCACAACAACGTCTCAACATCTCCGTAAACATCAGCTTGCACAACGCGGGAGGAAATGTGATTGGTACAGGACCCAGCCGCTTCAGACTGGTCCAATCAACAAGTTGTAGGGCTTCACTGGTCCAGTTAAACCCTCTCAGTACTGACAGGGGGGGGAAAAAAAAAACTCATATGAGCAGATTTGTGACTCTGCTGTATTTTTACGTTGGCTTGATATTTAACGCCCGGTTCACACCACACGCAGCGCAGAAGCAGAAGCAGTGCGCAGTTTGAGGCGCGCGTGACGCGTGTGCTTTCACACCGGCAGCGTTTCACGTGCAGAAACTGCAGCGCGCTTTGCAGAAAGTTTCTCGGGTTCCATAGTTAATTTCCTTGAAAAGCAAACCAAAAAATATACAACAGTTATTGTGAGTGGGCTGTCGAGGAGTTTTATTAACTTGATCGTTGCGTAATATAACATTTACCTAATGGTTAGGGAAACTGTTTGTTTTTGGGTTTTTTTCCTTTTTGCCAAGAATGCCAAAGTATCTTCTAGTATCTTCTAAAATTATAATAGAATTGACAGGTGTGTTTTTCTGTTTTAGCAACCGATCAGTTTTATTGCTGTACATCCAAGCCAAAAATCACACTATTCTCATTCATGATTGGTGTATATTAAATGTAAAACATACTACATTTCCTGTAAAATATATACTTTTTTTGTGTCAACTCATCTTCATTTAAGGCTTTCAACCGTGTACTGGCGCTTTAATTCAGTCAATCAATTCAGCGCAGCAAAAAAATAGACTCGACGCCGAAACTCCAGCTTCACTGCTGCTCACGCGCTGCTCCTGCGCCGCGCAGCCGCACTGCCCGGTATAAAAGCACTCATTCGTTAACATGCACGCTGAAAAAATACGCACTGCTTCTGCTCTGCTGCAGCGTGCGGTGTGAAACAGGCTTAATTTGGCGTGAGATTTACTTAGCAGCGTGAGAGCGTGAGACAGAGCCTGAAAGCATGTGTCTCACGCCAAATGCGTGAGAGTTGGCAACCCTGGTGTTTGTCCAAAATCAATCTCATTTGTTGCTCGCAGCGTGTGTCCCTTCTCATCCCCACCATCTCGTCACTGATGTTTTTCAACATCGTGGGTCCACCGCTTACAAAGTTCAATCCCAAGCCATTTGTGCTCATGGATACGTAAGGGACACGGGGAAGAGGAGGAGGAGGAGACTGACATGACAGCTTTGTGCAATATTTTGTCTTGGGTAAGACGATTTTTTCTTGATTATGTTGTGCAGTAAATGTTTATTGTAAGTACGCTTATTGTATGAAACGTAGCTTTGTTTTCGAAGTGCTTTGGGCAAATGTGTTTTGTACCTAAGCTGACAGCACATGAGCTGCTGGAATGCGCAATTCATAAAAGTTTCCCTTTGCACTGAGAATACTCACTGCTATTAAGTTTGTTATGCTATTACGTCGTTGTACCAGTGTGATCAATTACATAGGCCTACCTACCAGCATGAAATATTGTTGGCTATGTGAGATACTGGAAGCACTTTTACATGTCTGTAAGTAATCCCGATCTGCCGGATCACTACCTTCTTATTGTTCCAGGACCTGCAGGTTTTCAAATTAAGCACTGGTTCCACCAGTAAAGTGTCAGTGCTGGTTCCTGGTTTAGTTTTTCCACCACAACCTAACTAGAAATGTCTTGCACTTGGTCTGGACCCAAGGGACTGAGGTGAGGTCATTTTATCACTATGGCAATATGATACAGTTGTTAACATGATTACTAAAAAGATTAGCAAACAGTGAACAGAGGTTTGAAAATAATTTTAGAAGAAAAAAATATTAACTGTGACTCAGTGATCTGTGGAGAAACATATACTGTCTCAACAAACTAAATGATTCTATGTTGAGCAGCAACACACTGAAGAAATTGATTTAAATTTTTTTTTTTTTAAAAAACCAAGGAGCTACAAAACAGCTGGACATGTAGGATGGGTTCTAATGGCTCATCAATTCAATTCAATTTTATTTGTATAGTGCTCTTAACAATGGTCATTGTCCCAAAGCAGCTTTACAGAAATATACAGGATATAGATTTTAAATGTACGAATTTATCCCCAATGAGTGATGGTGGCAAGGAAAAACTCCCTGAGACGATATGAGGAAGAAACCTTGAGAGGAACCAGACTCAGAAGGGAATCCATCCTCATCTGGGCGACACCGGATAGTGTGATTATAAATAAATAAATAAATCCCTTCTATAAATGTGCTAATACTACATGGTCAAATAGCAGTTGTGTAACCAGGAAAATTCATTACAGTTTTTACATGAAGTCTGTTTTGTTGAACTTCTCCACTGTTCACTGATGGAGACTTGAGTGCAAAACTGTTTGTGGCAATTGTAGTCGTAGCCATCATAGCATAACTGTTCATTTTTAGAATTAGGGCATCAGGATGGAACATCAAAACTGCTTTATCATGGAAACAGTTTCAAGGAGAGACTCCTGACAGTGTTGGAGTGGTAATACTTCTCAGTGCTGTAAGACAGAGAAAAGGACAGAATGTAAATCATAGTATAAATCACAGTCACTTATCAGAGTTATTACAAACAACATCAGTGCAAAGACCAGCGCGTGTGCACACACACACACACACACACACACACACACACACACACACACACACACACACACACACACACACACACACACACACAGTTTCATACCCCATCAAAACACACATACACACACTATGTCTAGGCGTGCGTGTGTGTGTATGTGCGTGTGTGTGTGTGTGTCCACCAGTAGGGACACATCTATACCGATACTGGCATTGCGTATGGGCCTGATACCGTGCTCATTTACTGTTACTCATGCTCATAAAAAAGCTCCAAAACAAACATCTGATACCACATGGATATTACATATTATATAATGTAAGCCTAGTGTGTACATTGCGAAATGACAGCAATCTGGACATATTTCACAAT
This sequence comes from Cranoglanis bouderius, assembly GCA_023630585.1. Taxonomy (NCBI): domain Eukaryota; kingdom Metazoa; phylum Chordata; class Actinopteri; order Siluriformes; family Cranoglanididae; genus Cranoglanis; species Cranoglanis bouderius. The sequence continues at coordinate 6,224,853 of CM042562.1, read as the reverse complement.
GATGGCAATCAAAGCAAATTAGTGGGAAAAGAGGAGGTACAACAGCATCTTCACACAACAACTTGATAAAACCATGAGTCCACAAGGCCTGCGTCAGTGAAAATAACAGCTCTATTGTTATTTATTGACAATAATGGATTCCAACGCAATGAAGACAATGAAACGTACTTTACTTACAGGTAAACAGAAGTGCTTTTTCAGAAGAATTTTCACTAATGTAGCTAGCTAATGAACTTCATCTAAAATCAGCTATGTTAACACACGTGCACACTTTTCACGCCCACTATATAAATTGGGGAAACACAAACAGAGCTAAATAAAATGGCCCACCTCGGTACAGATTTATTTCATGAACACTATTAAAATGGGTAAAATAATATTTTGTCTATTTATTAGAGCCCTAGAGCGTTCTATTCCTGAATCTTCCACCAACTGAACACTTTAGATTTCAGCTGACATGATATTTATTGGGCTACTTGTTTTTACAGTAAGTTTGGATTAAATCAATTTGGTTCAAGTGACCAGTCAAACATGCTAATAACTGAAATAACTCAATAATAAATATATTAACTTTGATAATAGTGGATTATGATTTCTACTGCTAAACAAAACAAAACAATAAAACAAAGACTGTGTCATGGAGCCCTGGGGGTCCCTGGACCTCACTTTGAGAACCACTGAAGAAAGTTACTCATACTCTGGTATGAGTATTGGTACAGGCAAGTATGTGGTTTAGAAAAAAATCAATACCACAAGTATATGAATATTTGTTTTGACCAGTCACGTTTTTGTGTTATGAGTTCATTTCTAGATGTGTGTGTATTTGTTTGTGTGTGTGTGTGTGTGTGTGTGTGTGTGTGGGTATAGACACCAAGTCAGTAACTCACTATAGTTTCTCCAGTTTACAATGTGGATCATTCAGTAGATCAGAGAGTAGCGTCACTTCTGAGTCCTTCCATATATTGCTGTTCAGATTCAGTTCTCTCAGTTGTGATGAGGAGTTTGACCTCAGAGCTGAAGCCAGAGCAACGCAACCTATGTGTAGTATTGCAGCCACACATCCTGCAAAAATGAAAAATGTCTCACACTTAAGAACTCTAGGAGACTTCTAAGAACTAGAGAACTGTAAGACCTGAAGAGCAGGCAGGGAGTAGTCCATGCACAAATATGTCTGAGTTAAGTATATACATACATATATATATATATATATATATATATATATATATATATATATATATATATATATATATATATATATATATATATATATATACACTTACTGGTGACTTTAATAGGAACACCTGATCATTTATGCAGTTATCCAATCAGCCATGGCAGCAGAACAATGCATAAAATCATGCAGATACAGATCAAGAGTTTCAGTGAATGTTCACATCAAACATAAGAATGGGGAAAAGGTATGATCTCTGTGACTTTAACCATGGCATGGTTGTTGGTGCCAGATGGGCTGGTTTGAGTATTTCAGAAACTGCTGATCTCCTGATATTTTCACACACAACAGTCTCTAGTGTTTACACAGAATGATGCGAAAAACAAAAAACAGCCTATGTATGGAGGGTTTGCAGGTTGAAACACATTTTTGATGAGTGAGATCAGAGGAGAATTGCCAGACTTAGGAGCTGTCAGGAAGCCTATGTCAGGTAGCTCAAATAATCACTCTTTACAACCGTGGTGAGCAGAAAGTCATCTCAGAATGCACAACATATCAAACCTTGAGGTTGATGGGCTACAACAGCAAAAGAGCACATTGGGTTCATTTCTGTCAGCCAAGAACAAGAATCCGAGGCTATCATGGGCACAGACTCACCAAAACTGGACAGGTGAAGACTGGAAGAAGACCAGGTGATTTTTTTTTGTAATCTTCAACTATCCAGTTTACAGCATTCTGTGTAAACTCTAGAGACTGTTGTGTGTGAAAGACCCAGGAGATCAGCAGTGTCTGAAATACTCAAACCAGTCCATCTGATACCAACAACCATGTCACGATGATAAAGAGATCACACTTTTTCTTTATTCTGATGTTTGATGTGAACATTACCCAAAAACGCTTGACCTGAAAAAAGTAAGCATTTGCATGATTTTATGCATTGTGCTGCTGCCACATGATTGGTTGATTGGATAACTGCATGAATGTGTTGGTGTACAGGTGTTTATAATAAAGTGGACGGTGATATATATCTCCCTGACACACACGTGTGTGTGTGTGTGTGTGTGTGTGTGTGTGTGTGTGTGTGTGTGTGTGTGTTAGAGAGAGAGAGAGAGAGAGAGACTGACTTACTTCAGTATCTCCAGTTTACAGTGTTGACTCTTCAGTCCACCAGAAATCCATGTCACTCCTGAATCCTGTAGGTTGTTGTTACTCAGGTCCAGTTCTGTCAGACTGGATGAGTTTGAGCTGAGAACTGAGGACAGAACTCTACAGCTTTCCTCTGTAAGATTACAACCACACAGACTGGAAGAGAAATTATGATATATTTGAATATCTGATTGTCTGTCTGCATTAGGAAATAAACTGTCTACCTGATCATGTGGAATTAATGTGATGATGATATTTTAAAATAAAGAGACTGTGTATTTGTACATTGACTGCAGCTGGACATATCCATCTGTCTCAACTCATGAGACACTGAAATTAACTTTATGATACAAGATAATAAAATAATTACAGAGGCCGTTCTGAACAAACAGGTTTCCTTAATTCTAGGAATTGTTTGAGTTTTTCACACAGTGTGCTCAGCACATTTACTGCTTCAATGCATTGTGTTTAATTTCAGTTTATTTATTTATTTATTTTTACTATAGAGAGGATGGGAGGAAAGAGCAGAATGACAGCACAAGAGTGATAGCATTAGGGTTTCCCCTACAGGAACAGGTCCAATGAACACACAGGGACAAGACATGAACCAAAACATAGACGCACGTGGCGAAGTAAACAAAACAAGAGTCTGTGAATGCAGAAGTGCGCTGCTCACCCGCTTCGGCAAACAGCACACTTCCGCATTCACAGACTCTTGTTTTGTTTACTTCGCCACGTGCGTCTATGTTTTGGTTCATGTCTTGTCTCTGCCCCTGTCTGTTCATTGGTCCTGTCCCTAATGTGTCATTATGTGTTTCAGGTGTTTAAGTCTCGTTTTGGTTCATGTATTTAAGCCCCTTTGTTTTCAATCGCACTTTGCGAAGTATTAGCCTAGTTAATCTGTCTCTTTGTCTCGTACCAAGCCTTGTTTCTATGGACTGTTTATACTGTTTTTTTGGATCTTTGCTACGTCTCTCGTTATTGGATTATTACCTTGCCCTTTGGATACTGTTTGCCTGTTTTTGACCTTGCCTTAGTCTCACGTTTTTTCCCTATTCCTATTCTCATTATTTTTGGATATATTCCTAATAAAGTGACTTCTCCCCTGCGTTTGCATCCAGCTCCCATTTCTGCAATCTAACAGAATACTTCGCCTAACCATGGATGCAGCGGGGAAATGGAGGAGATGTCACGCCGATGCCTTCGTACCCGTGTTCGATTCAGTTTTGTGTCCCCAATGGACTTTCATTTATCCCCCTGAAGCCTACAATGGTTTTTCTGTTTACCCTCAATGTTTTCTTTTTCAAGCCCAAATTTAAATTCTAAGTTTAGAGGACTCCAAACCCGATGAAAAGCAGTGGTTGGGGTTCCTCCTTTCACGCTTAGTCGGCTCAGCTCGCCGACTAGCTGAGCTGGCGGAGCTTCACCTCGCCAGTGGATCTAACAAGTTAAGTACCGTGTCTAGCTTTGTGGACTTGTTAATCTGAGTGTTCGGGAGTCCTGACTTTGCGCCCGACCTCAAGAATTTCTTGGGGAGGGATCGCCTGTCTGATCGGCCCAGCCAGCCGTTCACTGCGCACTATGAGAAGGAGCTGGCCGACGTGGCGGCCTGCACCTCTCAGCCCCAGACCCAGGAGTTCGCGACCGAGGGCTGCATCAGATGGGGCAAACTACGGTGCCCCACCTGTGTGAAACAAGGGAGAGAAGGCTCCTACTTCTGCTCGCAGGAGTGCTTCAAGGGCAGCTGGCGTGCCCACAAGCGGCTCCACAAGCGAGCACCTGCAGAGCTCCAGCCGGAGACCCAGCAGATGGTCTCCCCAGCGGAGCTCCAACTGGAGGTCAACCTGGCGACCTCCAGCCCAGAGCTCCAGCCGGAGATCCAGCAGATGGTCTCCCCAGTGGAGCTCCAACTGGAGGTCAACCTGACGACCTCCAGCCCAGAGCTCCAGCCGGAGACCCAGCAGATGGTCTCCTCAGCGGAGCTCCGACCGGAGGTCAACGTGGCGACCTCCGCTCCAGCCCTGTTCCAGACAGAGGTCCACGAGGAAACCTCCGCTCAAGCCACGTTCATGCCGGAGGTCCATGGGATGACCTCCTCCCAAGCCACGTTCATGCCGGAGGTCCACGGGATTACCTCCTCCCAAGCCACGTTCATTGCGGAGATCCACGGGATGACCTCCTCCCAAGCCACGTTCATACCGGAGATCCACGGGATGACCTCCTCCCAAGCCACATTCATGCCGGAGGTCCAAGGGATGACCTCCTCTCAAGCCACGTTCATGCCGGAGGTCCACGGGATGACCTCTGCTCAAGCCACGTTCCTGCCGGAGGTCCACGAGGAGACCTCCGCTCAAGCCACGTTCCTGCCGGAGGTCCACGGGATGACCTCCTCTCAAGCCACGTTCATGCCGGAGGTCCACGGGATGACCTCTGCTCAAGCCATGTTCCTGCCGGAGGTCCACGAGGAGACCTCCGCTCAAGCCACGTTCCTGCCGGAGGTCCACGGGATGATCTCTGCTCAAGCCACGTTCATGCCAGAGGTCAACGGGACCTCCTCTCCAGAGCCAATCCCAAGTTCATGCCCCGGTTCATGCCCCGGTTCATGCCCAGGTCCATGCCCCTGTTCAAGCCCCAGTTCATGCCCAGGGTCATGCCCAGGTTCATGCCCCGGTTCATGCCCAGGTCCATGCCCCAGTTCAAGCCCAGGTTCGTACCTCGGTTTGTGCCCTGGTTCATGCCCCAGTTCAAGCCCCAGTTCAAGCCCCAGCTCATGCCCAGGGTCATGCCCAGGTTCATGCCCCGGTTCATATCCAAGTTCATGCCCCAGTCCATGCCCAAGTTCCTGCTAGAGGCCGACGAGATGGCCAACCACGCTCAGTTCATGCCAGAGGCCGACGAGACGGCCAACCACGCTCCGCTCACGCCAGAGGCCGACAAGACGGCCAACCACGCTCCGTTCACGCCAAAGGTCGACAAGACGGCCAACGACGCTCTGCGCACGCCAAAGGCCGACGAGACGGCCAACGACGCTCTGCACATGCCTGAGGCCGACGAGACGGCTCACCACACTAGGTCCAAGCCAGAGGCTGTTGAGGCAGCCTTCCAAGCATTGTTCCTGCCTGAGGACCATGGACTATGCCTGCTTCAGGACCTGGGGGGGCAGAGATTACTATCCTGCCCAGGGTCCCAGGTCTGCCAGAGGGGTGAAGACTTTGGGAGGGCGCTCTGTTAGGGTTTCCCCTCGCGCTGTTCACCGAAGCAGGCGAGCAGCACACTTCTGCGTTCACGGACTCTTGTTTCGTTTACTTTGCCACGTGCGTCTATGTTTTGGTTCATGTCTTGTCTCCGCCCCTGTGTATTCATTGGTCCTGTTCCTAATGTGTCATTATGTGTTTCAGGTGTTTTGTGTTTAAGTCTCATTTTGGTTCATGTATTTAAGCCCCTTTGTTTTCACTTGCACTTCGTGAAGTATTAGCCTAGTTAATCTGTTTCTTTGTCTTATACCAAGCCTTGTTTCGATGGACTGTTTATACTGGTTTTTTGGATCTTTGCTACGTCTCTCGTTATTGGATTACTGCCTTGCCCTTTGGATACTGTTTGTCTGTTTTTGACCTTGCCTGAGTCTCACATTTTTTCCCTATTCCTATTTCTGTGGATGTTCCATTATTTTTGGATATATTCCTAATAAAGTGACTTTTCCCCTGTGCTTGCATCCAGCTCCCGTTTCTGCAATCTAACAGATAGAGGTAGAGACTCAAGCCGTAGACAGCTATGATTACAATAAAACAACATAACAGTTTAGTTGAAAATATTTTACAGCTAAATAAAATGCAGCTTATATTTGGATATGATTTTTCTGTGATAAAAGTCACATATAATAAATACATTCACACAAACAATTCTTTATGTAATCTTTGGGAAATAAAGTGATGGTCTGACCTCAGTATCTCCAGTTTACAGTGTGAATGCTCCAGACCAGCAGAGATCCACTTTACTCCTGAATCCTGTAGGTTATTGTTACTCAGGTCCAATTCTCTCAGACTGGAGGAGTTTGAAATGAGAACTGATGACAGAACTCTACAGCTTTCCTCTGTGAGACTACAATCCAACAGCCTGGAAGAGAAATGATTACATATCAAAACACAGATCCCAAACATACAAACACATCCATGATATATTTAAACTCTAAAAGAAAGTGTTTCTCTCACACAAAAATCACCAGCACATTTACAGGAGCAGGACATTTATTTATTTTTTGGTGTCAGGTAATTCTGTCATATAATTTATTATAAGCCCACATAAGGTTAATTTGAGTCTGCACCACAATTAGATATTTTGTGACATTATATATTTTTTCATTAGTTTCAGTTAGTTTCACAACCCATAGAATTTCAAGCAGTGTCAGGATGTGCTTAGATTAACACTATTGGTTTACACAGAGGTTGTAACCTACCAGCCAATAACATGCCAATAAGAGTCACACTTTACAATAAGGTCAATAAGCTAATTACTCTGGTGTTATATGCCCTATGGAGCTGTGATAAAACTATTTTTTATTGTTCTTTGGGAGGGAAAAATTCCTTAAAATATATTTAAAATATTTAAAGGGAAACAAAAATGTTCGAAATGTGTATTGATCTACATGCTCTATGTATTTTGTTCTGATGTGCGAGGCGATCTATATTTTTCAATAATAACACAAAGTAAAATAGTAAAATAGTTAGTGTTTTGTGTTTAATGCAGACCTGAGTGGGCAGAGTGTTCACATATGTCAGAACGGATCAAACTAAAGAGGAAATTTGATAGGTCCTGTAAAACTACCGATGATTCATTTAAAGATGATTAGAGAAACTATTAGCAATATTCATTCAAATAGTGTAGTTCAGTGTTACATGAAAATAAAAAAGTATGTAAGAAATTACAGATTGCCTCTAAACAGATTCCACTCCAAGGTAGTTGTTGGAAAAAGCTCATCCTTGAAAAAGGCTGAATTATCAAAGGGAGAATTCACCTCAGTCTCAGCAATATGTGTATAATACAACCTAAAGTGACATTCAATCAGTTATAGCATGGGAGCGGCAGTGGGACAAGAACCATCCCTGAACAAGGGGTTACGTGACTGTAATTATTATTCAGAAAGACATCTGTCTAGACAATCCTATCACCTCACCATTTGGGGGTCACACCTGTAACATCAGTACTGTGAGAATGGAAAGTGAGCACATCAAATGCTATCCTTAATTTACATTTAGGGTGAAACTTCATTTACATTATGTGCAGAAAATCTGGTTTGAAATACAGTATAAAACGTCTGCGCTGATATTGTTCGGGGTTCATTTTGACTCCAATGAACCCAAAGTGCTTCATGTACTTTGCCACTGCCATGCTGCAATAAAGTTATTCTTCATTGAGATCTTCGACATTCGCATCATCTTTTTTTTTTCTTACAAGTAGTAATACACTTATGAATGAAAATACTCACACAGCTTTTCTGGATGCTTTGACCACTGGCAGTAGCCTCAGAAGACATTCCTCTGATGGGTAATATTTACGCAAATTGAACACATCTAACTTGTGTTCTGAGTTCAGTAATACAAACACCAGAGCTGACCACTGAGAAGGAGAGAGTCTGGTTCTAATGAGACAGTAGTCAATTCCTGTGTTCAGGTAAGTTTGGACTTCCTGCACTAGAGAATGATCATTCAGTTCATTCAAACAGTGGAACAGATTGATAGATTTCTCTGGAGAAGGATTCTGTCTGATTTTCTCCTTTATGTATTTGACTGTTTCCTGTTTTCTGTGAGAACTGCTACCTGTCTGTGGCATTAATTCTTGTAAGAGAGCCTGATTGGACTCCAGTGACAGACCCAGAAGGAAGCGGATAAAAAGGTCCAGGTGTCCAGTCTCACTGTGTAAGGCCTTGTCCACTGCACTCCTGAGGAAATCAGACATGTTTGACTGGCTGAGAAGATCAGATAGATGACTGGTCTGTTGTTCTGTTAGATTTTTGTTGATGAAGGAGAGAAAAACATATAAAGCAGCAAGAAACTCCTGAACACTCAGATGCACAAAGCTGAACACCTTCCCCTGGTGAAGCAAAAACTCCTCTCTGAAGATTTCAGTGCACACTCCTGAGTACACTGATACCTCTTTGACATCAATGCCACACTCTCTGAGGTCTTCCTCATAGAAGATCAGGTTGCCTTTTTCCAACTGTTGGAAAGCCAGTTTTCCCAGTGCAAGGATACACTCTCTGATCTGCTGAGGATCCAAGACATTTTCCTGATGGTACTTTTTTCCCCTGTGTTTGATCTGAAAGATCAAGAAGTGTGTGAACATTTGAGTCAGAGTCTTGGGGATCTCTCCATTCTCTGCTTCATGCAACATTCTGTCTACAACAGTGGCTGAAATCCAACAGAAGACTGGGATGTGGCACATGATGTGGAGACTTCTAGAACCTTTCATGTGTGTGATGATTTTATCAGCCAGGCTCGGATCACTAATCTTCTTCTTGAAGTATTCGTCCTTCTGAGGATCATTGAACCCTCGTACCTCTGTTACCTGGTTAACATACTCGGGAGGGATCTGACTGGCTGCTCCTGGCCGAGAGGTTATCCAGAGGAGGGCAGAGGGAAGCAGATACCCCTTGATGAGGTTTGTCAAGAGCAAACCCACTGAGTCAGACACTGTTACATCAGACAACACTTCACTGTTTTGGGAATCGAGAGGAAAGCGACACTCATCAAGACCATCAAAGATAAACATTACTCTGTAGGTGTCACAATTTAATAATTCCATTGTTATCTTTTCTGAGAAAAAGCAATGGAGAATTTGCATCAAACTAAAGTTTTCCTGCATCACCAAATTCAGTTCCCTGAAGAGAAGTGGAAACATGAATATGATGTCCTCATTTGCTTCACCTTCAGCCCAGTCCAGAATGAACTTCTGCACAGAGACTGTTTTTCCAATTCCAGCATCTCCTTTAGTCAGTGCAGTTCTGATGGACTTGTCTTTAAAGAGGTCATTACATTTGATGGGTGTCTCCTGTGATGCTGGTCTCCTGGACGTTGTCTCAATCTGTCTCACTTCATGTTCATTACTTGCGTCTGTACTCCAACCTTCTGTGATGTAGAGCTCTGTGTAGATCTCACGGAGAAGTCCTGAGCCCTCATGCTGTGAGTTTCCTTCATTAATTCTTATGCAATTTTCTTTCAGTTTGGATTTGAGATTTTGCTGACACCCAGAGACCAGCTCTAATAAACAAAGGAAAAACATATTTAAATGCACAATGCATTAAATGCAATAAACAAAGCAATAAAACTATTCAAATTAACATTAAAATGTAATATTCTAAAAATAGTAAATTATCTAGTGAATTTAAAATATAAACAGCCACACTGCAACCTAAAAGAGGCCCATGTTTAACATAATTAGAGTACTATATCATAGTATCAGGTCCCTGATGGCAACACAAGTGACTTCACTTCATCACACCACCCCATTGGGATGGAAATGTGATAATCAGTGATGGGGTGGTGTGATGAAGCACAGTTACTGCTACCAACCTGTAGTTATTGTCCTATAATAGCATGTCCCCAAGCATTTTGTTCCTGAAACATGCACCCAGAACATTACACTTACACACCAGCAAAGTTCTCCCTCCCCAGAATTCTAAGGACTCTTTGTCTGCACGCATATTTTCCATTTACTTCCTGGTCTACCATACATGGTTCACATGTACACATTGCAGAGTCTTGCCTATCATTCATGGTAACATAAGTTCTGAGTGTTTTTCTAGTGATTGCTATTTCTGTGTTTTGTCCCTGAGAGTGCCTTTTGATTACTTTCTTGGATTTACCCTTCAAGTGGATTTGTCATGTTTTTCTGTGTATGACCTTTGGCCTGTTTTTGACATTAAGTTTAGATTATGTTTTGGAATCTTAATAAATGTCATACAAATGGATCCTCACCAATCTCCTGAGTTCTGTATGTTACAATACCATAGCAGTTTGCCATCAATTACAATTTCGTATTTATTAAAGATTGACATGCTTTTTATCCATTTATAGTTAGGTTTAATGTTGTCTAATGTCTGCAAAACAAGTTTTTGTTATCACCTACGTTGTAGCAGCTATAAACAGTTGTTCCACTAACCAGCCTCTCTTTTTTCTCTCTTGAAATTAATAAGACAAAAATGCATTTTGTCATGTTACAGATAAGCTACAAAGAGGCAAGCTCATCTATCCTGAAATCTTTCCTGAAAATGTTTTTCGACATGTTCTTAAATCTGTGCATTATTAATCTTAGATTATGTGAGCTGTTACAATAATGATATTGTATAGAAACGATAATGTATCAGAGCGAGTGCATTATTATAAACCTGTGATTTGCAGGTCCTCATTCTTCACCTCCCTCTCAGAGTATGCTGGGTAGTCTGGACTCAAGAGTGCATTATTTAACTGTGTAATATCTTTGTGTTCCAGCTCCAGCTGTTAGAAAAAGACAGTAGTCTGTGAAAAAACAAAACACATCATGTAATATGGACTGTGTGTATTCATAGCACAACACATATTTAAAAATGGGAAGACTGATTGAGGCTGTGGCAAAGCACTAGCTATGTATGGGAAGAGGAATTGCAAAGAATGAGCAGGTAAATACTAAGCATCTACACCTATGTGGTATTAACGTTAACCGATTTATATGCTTGGTTTATATGTCTTGCAGTGAGCTGCTGAACACCAGAGAGAGAGCAGATGCACATCAGAAGGAAAACAGGGCACTGCTGATACTGTGTGTCAAATGTCATATTGAGTTTCTGTTCTTCTCTTACTGCCAGTCCAAAAGCTGCAGCACCCGATGAAGCTCATGAAGTGCTTAATAATGAGATGAGAGAGTGTGACGAGGTGGAACACAGCTATAGACCACGTCACTACACTGAACTCTTATCAGTAGTACAGTCTACATCTGTGAACTTATTTGGGGGTTCCATTGACTGGCCACTCTTAATGGACAATCAGCTGGGTTCTGGTGAGTCTGCTCTTTTACCCACCACCATTCTAGAACACAGATATTATTAGAGCCAAAACTCAATGGAACAAACAATAAAGTCATTGCAAAAAACCTTATTTAGTCAGTAACTGGATAATGTGCAAAATCTATTTATGTTTATTTTATGTAGGCAATTTCATACAGTCAAGCTGAATACAGTCCCCTCTGAAACTTTTGGAACGGCAAAGCCAATTCATTTGTTTTTGCTGTAGAGGGAAGAGTTTAAAATTTCAGCTTTTATTTCCTGGTATTTATATGCAGATGTGTTAAAAAAACATAGAACATAGCACACTTTGTATTAGACCACACAATTTGTGGGTAAACAAAAATAGTGGAACATGTGACTGACAGGTGTTTCTTGTTACCCAGGTGTGTCCTGTTAGATTGATTGTTTAAACAATAAGTAGCTCTGAACATCTACTCTTCGACTTACCCTTCAGTTTCACGTGTGAAGACTGCATTTGTTGTTAAAAAGGATAAGCCTACATGAAGATCAGAGATCTGTCTATGGGACAAAAGCAAGCCATTTTGAAGCTGAGAAAAAAGGGAATCAGAGGCATTGCACAAGCATTGGGCATAGCCAGTACAACAAATTGGAATGTCTTGAAAAAGAAAGAAACCACTGGTGTACTGAGTACCAGACACCAAATGGGTTAGCCAAGGAAAACAACAGCAGATGACAAACATTGTGAGAGCTGTGAAGAAAAAATGCAAAAACAACAGTCAGTAACATCACCAACTTCCACAGGGCAGGGGTGAAGGTATCTGATAACCTAACAGTTTTCTGGGGGCTCATTCTGGGATATCTACTGAGAGGTAAGAATTTGTTTACTCTGCCTTGAAGTAGATATCTCATGTATCCCAATTGTACTACATTCGTCACACAAATATTCCGTGGTGTTCTGTGGAAGCAATTGATAGTAACTGTTAGTTGAATCTTTATTGTGTGTTTTTTTTTTTTTTGTTCAGTCGCTGTGCAGAGTTCCTCTCCGCATTATTATGAACATAAATATAAATATAAATAATTGGCTCTGGCCGCTAAGCAGTGTTCTCTCTTGGCAGTATTATAATTATAAATAACTGGTTCCGACCGCTGAGTAGAGTTCCTCTCAGCAATATTATAAATGAATAATTGGTTCCGACCGCTGATTAGTGTTTCTATCAGCATTATTTTAAATATAGATGGTATAACCCTACTGTTCAAAAAATTTTGAAATAGGAGGATAAACCGAGTCCGTCTTGGTCGTGTGCAACATTTTTTACTTTTATTTTTTCTCTCTCTCTCTCTCTGATCCTCTCGCTGTTTGAAAATACTTTACTGCCACGCTGCACCTTCCTGCTGTTTTTGTTGGTTGTTGTCGTTGTTGTGTTGTCTTTGTTGTGTGTTATTTTTTTTTGTGTGTAAATCATTAGACATGGGTGGAAGTCGTCAGTCTAAATCAGTTATAGCATTCAAACTGACAAGTATTTAGGAAGTACAGCTGACTCCATTAAACATTGCTGCGCCTTTTTGTGCAGGTTGGTAATTGTTTGGTGGAAGAGTTGGCTAAGTGAGCTGACAAAGAAGGCTCACCCTCTCCTCACATCCATGATGCCAAATCTAAAGTTTCAGTTATCTCCTTTTGAAATCATAATGGGCAGACCATTTCCAACCCTGTGGACTAAAGTTAACCCTGGTGTTTCTTTTACAGGAGACCTGGATGGGATTGTCTGCGATTACATTCAAGCGTTAATTGTTACATTTTAATGTGCATGGTAATGTCTTTGCGTCTCTCCCTTTACCTCCAGAGAAACCTACTCCCCTTGTCCCCAGGTGATACACTATTAGAAAAGCCTCAACCCCAGGAAGGTTGGAGAAGCCGCCTTTGGACCTCCCACTACGGACAGCTCAAGTACTCACTGACTCTCAACTCCATGGATTCATGCCAGTAGATGGAAAGGATGCCTGACCAGAACCAGCTCACCCAAGAAAGGAAAAAATTCACAATCAAGTAGCCCTTAGGGGGCCTCTTCTCGTCTCACCTTAACACATACACATATAGATTTTATTGTATTAGCCTTGATAACACATACAAGTATAAACAATGATACATGCCCTGTCTGGAGGGAGCATGTGACTGGTGGGAGCTGTTGTAGGCTCATGGATCCCTGGGCATTCCTCCCCGCTTATGGGAAGAGTGTATGTAGGTTCCTTTTGGAACCTAAGAGGGGATTGTAAGTTTAATGTGAACACTCTGTTTAATATTAATCTTTTCCCCTTGTTAACAATTTCTCCTTTCTTTCCTCTCTGTGAACACCCCCTCCCTTCTTTGTTTCCTGGTTCCTGTGCTGGCACCTCTTCTCTTTGTTTCTCTGTTGACTCAGGTACAAACAGATAAAGCCCCTCACCATTTGTCAGTTAATTAAAGTTTCAAGAGACTTGACAAATCACAGATTTTTGTTTTTATTGCATTTTCGAAAAAATCCCAACTTTTATGGAAATGGGGTTAGTATATTTATTATATGTCCTCTAGTCGAATGCAGTATATGCATTGTGGTTTACAAGCTAATGACTAACATGGGGAGTGCAGATGTAGATCCCAATGCAGTGGTTAAGGTGGCTGTCAAGGTCACTAAGGACTAAAGTCGTAATATACAGGAAAAACGTAAGCTCCGCCGATTACACAAAGCCAGCTCCCCCTATAATAGAACAGCTGCCAACTGGGCAGGGTGACCAACACCTGCTTCCTCCAAGACATGTGAAGCCACCAACCATGTGAAACTACCAGTCGCATTCAAACTGCTTCTCATGTACATTAAAAGTTCAATAATAAGCCCACAAAACTGTTCTGAATCTAGTGTCAATTCATAGTGTTACATGTTATAAGTTTAGATTTAGATACTCACTGTGGGTTTTTTCTGTTTATTTTCCCCTCGTTACAAAATGGCACTGCTGAGTTTCACTTTCACTTTTGCTCTGCAGACTTCGCAGATCATAAACACAACCCATTGCCCCCACCCCCACCCCCACTGGAGGCACACACACACACACACACACACAGTACCAGCAGTGCTACACACAAATAATTGCTGTCCCCTGTAATGATGTACACTATAAGGCCAAATGTATGAGGACACCTGACCATCACACCCATATGTGCTTGTTGAATGTCCCATACCAAAACCATGAGAATTAATATGGTGTTGGTCCCCCCCTTGCTGTTATAATAACCTCCACTCTTCTGGGAAGGATTTCCACTAGATTTTGGAACGTGGCTGTTGGGATTTGTGCTCATTCAGCCAGAGGAGTATTAGTAAGGTTTGGCAGAAAGGCCTGGCACACTTTCATTCTTCCACACCAACCTTGATCAGATGTCCAATCATTTATTATATTATATAATATACATTATAATTAATCATATAGTGTATCCTATATTCATGGCTATATACAACCTACCTATAATACATGTTTTATATAATATATGCTCAATACATTTACCCATATAAACCGTAATATATGTGAAGTACGTGTTTTTCTGTCACTATAATCCAACTATGGTGCATAGTGTGATTTACCATGTTCTGATGCTGCAGATAATAGCCCTCCAGATCACTTCTCCAAATCAACTGGCAGCAGGCTAAGCTGTCTGCACTATAAAGCTGCTTACTGTTTTTTATCATCTTTACAGCGAAGTCGTCCTCCTTACAACTGTCCACCTTAATTTCTCCTGTAGGTTTCCTTCTCCTCTAGCTGTCTACTCCACAACACTAATATACAGTCTATTATTAGCAAATTGGGTTTACATTTTAAAATAATACAGAAAACATGGGCATACTGTACTGTATGTGACAAACATGTATACAACATAAGTGAATGCTACACAAGTTAACCATTATGGGATTCTTTACAGGCTAAATGTGATTGGTTTTGACCCATTTAAGTGTCCTTTTAAAATCATCATTTGAAAAGATCAACTCAAAAACTTTTACTTGGTTGTACCCAAGCACAACATTCCTTTGTATATAATTGTATATATCACTTTCTGTCAGTTCAAGAGCTGAGATACATTACTGACTGTTGTCAAAGTAAGGAAGATGTGGCCAAAAACCTCCACTTCACTGTATCAGCCTGGAAAAATAACAAAATGGAATAAAAACCTATCCTAATTACTATATGTCAAACACAACAGGATGTGAATGTAGCAATCGCATAATTCTCACACTAATCCAAACACCTAAGCATACCCCCTGCAGAGTTCCCAGAATACTGTACTGTATATATGTCTTAAAAAACAGACAAATGTAATCATAACACTCTTAATCCACTTATCAGAACTAATACATTTTATTTACAGCAACATGTAATGCACATAAACGCTACCTCATATTTTAATTAAGATTTGTTTACATTTATTCACTTGTACACTTAGAAAAGTAAAGAAACATAGAACTCTACACTATTTACAAAGATATGAGTACATTTATGTTTGAGTCTTTTGTGACTGCTCACAGAAAAGCATGAAAGCATTTTATTTTTAAAGCACAGGGACACAAACCAGGTGAACCATACAAAGTTCGGAGATCTCAGCTCAAAGTTTTGCTGCAGTAAGGGTATTTTGAGAATAATAAAATTGATATTTATTGTATCTATGTGTCAAAAAAGTTGTATTTTTAAGCAAATGAGGCATGTTCATTCTGCAGGTTAAACCAGTATTGCTCACTACAGAAAGTGGAGGCAAGGAATGCTATGTGTAGCGACTTTCATGGAATGCTTTCCTCATGCATTACAACATACATTACTCTGATCAGCACAGGAGTTGGATTATTTGCAATGTGCCTTTTTTGTGTAAAAGAGACAAAGGTTAAAGTATAATGTATGTAATTCATTTTTTTTCTCCATACACACCACATTCTACAGCATCTACAGGTCAGGAGTTCCTACTCCATCGAGAACAAATTTCAATAAACTGTTCAACATAGTAATCGACAACATCCTACACACCAGTTTAGTTTTATCAGTTTAAATGGAGAGACAGAGCAGCCATATATATTGGAAATTTAGTTGGGTTATAGTATTTGTGTTTAATAAGTGCTTTGCGTGTAAAACTAGCTGTCCACAAACCATAAGCAGAAAATGATGACTGTTTGTAATGGATCATAGCCTAATAAATGATGTCTGGAAAATGTATAGCATGCAAATGAAGCACAACATTTAAAAAAAAATTGGTTTCAGGTAAAACAGCTCTCACCAAGGAAAGAAATTTCTATTTGGATTTGGATTCACCTTTCTTTCATAACTTTCATTATGTAGCTTTATCTTCAAATAATTATATTAAACCACATAAAATGGAGCTGACTTGATCTTCATGCTGTATAATGTCAGATAGGCATTCCTACGTTGGTAGGAATGGAGTAGTCAATGTTCAATTAGCATAGCATATTCAGCTCACTGTAGAAACAGCCTGCACGTCCAGCCTCTCTTCCACCTGATTGCCTTTCCCCACTGCCTTCATTTTGACTATGATGTCTGTGAAGGTTTCCTTGACTGTTTTTTCCAGGAGCCACCCCTCACTTTCACTCTCAGGGTCTTCTGGGTTGACCAGTGTGGATAGAGATGTGTTCACATACTGTAGTCCCACCATCACAGCAACCTGAGAGAGGAGAAAGTAAAAAAAAATCTACAATAAAAATAATCACATGCAAAATCAAGAAATTGGACAACATTAAACAGAAAATCATAGATGTTATCGGTGTTATACTATATGTGCCCTAATGACTGATATGGTTTTATCATTTTACCAATGTGTTGGTAAATTTAAGGGCTACATTAAAACCCATTAAAGTCTATAATTTTAAAACATAGTACATTTATAAACCATACCTCAAGAAGAGTAACCAAAAGCACCAGTACACCAATAGTGTTCATCAGTCCTCCATAGTAGAAAACTAGAGCTTCCCTGCAGCCACGTGTCCAGATGTTCAGTTCTTCACTATGGTGGTCATAACTGTAGTGAGCAGAGTTGTTAGTGACTTGGTAGTGAATGCAGGGCCTTGGGGAGCTGGGATTGCAGCAGCTGAAAGGGACTCCGTCCAACAAATATTGTCCGTCAACATTGCTGCTAATTCGGCTATAAACAGAGAAAACCAATATGAGATGTATTAATATCATGGAACTGCTTAAAAAAGGATATATATATATATATATATATATATATATATATATATATATATATATATATATATATATATATATATATATATATATATATATATATATATATATATCTACAACCTGGGATATGTGCATGTTTGAGACTTTAAACTGTTTAAATAAAAACAGATGAACAAACAAGGGGCAGTGGTAACTCAGTGGTTATGATGTTAGTCTACTGCTTGGAAGGTTGTGAGTTCAAATCCCAGCACTCCCAGGCTGCCACTGGTGTGCCCTTGAGCAAGGTCCTTAACCTTCAACTGCTTAGTCGTATAAATGAGATAAGAATAGGGCATCTGCCAAAATGCCATAAATGTAAAAAGGCACATGTACTTAATTGAATATCTCAGTACATTGAAATTGGGATTGTTTTTAAGGATTTGTTGATTTACTTGGGCATTGATCATGAAATATAAAATGTCACTGTATCAAAACATGATTAAAACCTCAGCAACATTGAGACTCAAGGTCTCTCTATGACACCCTGATCTATTCCCAGCCAGTCAACCTAGTCTCAAAGTGATTGAAAAGGACATTAAGCTCTGAAAGACGTTCAAATGTGATTCAAGAGGATTATCAACTTAGTCTGAACTGGCTCACACGCTTGATAGAATTTACGCAAACAGACTCCACACTGTCAACTCAATACTTATAATGCAAAAGGAATGGTGAAAATTATTTAAAAACAATTATATTATTGGAGATGACTGAAATATTATAACTTATGACAGCTGCTTATGCTCAGGCTTACTAATATTTCATTCAGTATACAACACTTCAAATCAACTATAATTAATAAAACTGAATTTCACCACAAATAGCAAGAGTATTGTCATTCTATACTATTTATACATGTTCCAGTCTCAAATATGTGATAAACACTCACTCTTTGACCTCTTTAGAGCTGAAGTCCAAGTAGCGATTGCTAATCCACTGGATCTCAAACCAGTCTTTGTAGTTGTTGTTTCCACAACAACGAAACTCCATCTGCATTAGGTCCAGAGTTCTCTTCATGTAGCAATGACCAGGTACATCTGTGTCCTTGTAGTATTTCATGCCATTCTTCAGGCCTTCTGCCAGGGTAAACTGTAGAGGGATGCGCATGGTGAAGCACAAAAGTGCTGTGAAGAAGAGGATAGCGTTGAAGAGCAAACAAAAGATAAGGAATGGCTTTATAATCGTCTTCCACTTCGTAAACTTAGAGGAATCCAATGAGTCATAGCAGATCTTGCCTCCAAAGGCACTGATGCCACAGGCTAACAGTCCAACACCAATTACCAGGTTGGGCACAAAGTGGCTTTCCTTGTTATCCATAAGCTCACTTCGCTTTCGCAGTTCAATTTTGAAGAAAAGGCCCATGCTGAAGACAAGAATTCCAGCCATGATAGACACCCAATACATGAGCCATAGCAGCTGGGCCAGCTTTACCCGTTTTTTCAAGTCAAACTTCACTTTCCAAAGAGCCATCTTTTGGTGCTAGTATCTTTAAAAATAGAAAATATCTACTATTTTGTTCACCTGAATTTTTCACTGACCTCCACCAACAGTATTTAGATCAATATTGTCTCAAGCAAAGTTTGGTCTGCCTTAGATGTAAATCTTCAAACAGCAATTTGTAATCCACTCCAGTTTTTTCCATGTCAGATTTCAGCTGGCATAAAGCTGATCTTAAGTCTTTTTCTTTTCACTCTACAAATAAAATGAAGTAGTTTTGATAAATATTGTTGTCCGTTCTCTAGTCTAGGGAACTGAATGACCAACGAATGATTAAACCCAAAGTTATGTTACGTCATACTAAACCACTAATCAGCTTTATCCCATTTACAGAAATCCTCTGCCAGCAGATCAGCCAATCAGTAAGCTGCTGTTGTAGTATCTGATTGGTTTGATTTGTCATGTGGTCTCGCTAGCAACACTCAAAAGTCACCAGGGGATCAGAACTTAAGAGGACTTAAGACCATACTATTTCTGCGCTGAGGTCTTAGAGTTCAGTTCAGGAACAGGGGCTTGTACATCATTGTACAGGGATGTTTAACGATGGCTTCTGAAGTAAAGCAGCTCTTGTGCTGCATCTGCTCGTTTCTTTTATTTATTTATTTAACAATTATCTGTATGTCATGGCTAGACATTCTTTCTTGATGGGCAAAAAACATTCAAAATCAACTATAAAGCACACATTGTGTATTAAGTTGTGGATACTGTTATAAGCCTGCAAAAAACTATTAATCACATAAAATCTTACACATTTTATCAAGATTCATTACACAATCCACACGTTTTATGCAATAGTTATTTACATAAAATGTGTTTATCTATGTGTGCAACATCATAATGTGTTATGTTAAAGGTGTTAATGTATATTTGATTACATGTGGTCACTTGGAATGCTTTTCCACCATCATCAAACAACCAAAACACCCAATGATCATTGGATTTCAAATGGCACTGATACCACACGTTTTCAGCTCTCTACCTGTCAAAACCATTTTCGAACAAGCGTTCAATCATTTGGTGTTTTTCACATGTTAATGCATGCTTTGATTCTATCTTGAATTATCTGCATTGGATAGGTTGGAATTTGGATTAAATAATTTTCACCCTCACCAACATCTCAATCCCTGCAGACAGGGCCTGGAAGAGTCTGATGACTTATCATAGGATATTTATACATTAAATAAGGCAGGATATACAACAGTGATTGGTAAGTAATTAATTAATGCACAGGTATCTTGTCCTACTAGTAAAAACACTCAGCATCTGCCTCAACAGGTGGTTGACAAATTATTCATGCATCTTTCCGGTGGGGTGAATGAAAGCCTAACACCCCAAACGTTTTTTTTTTTTTAATAAATAAATTCTGAAAGCAGGATAAATTATTTTTTGTTATCTAAAATTATAACATTGAATTCAAACCTTCATTTATTTTTATGATACCTATAAAAGCTGCTTTAATATGATGATAGTGTTTGTACATATGAGTTTCCTTGATGAACTTTGTAATTCATAGTTGTGAAAAGTAAACATCAGTATTCTGTGTATGTGGGAAATCTAGATCACATTGTACCACACTAGTTCCTACCTTTAAAGGGGATCTATTATGCAAAATTCACTTTTACATGGTTTGAACATAAATGTGTGTCGGCAGTATGTGTACACAACCACCCTGTAATAGTAAAAATCCACTCACTCCTTTTTTATACTGCCCATAAATCATAAACAGTGTCTCAAAATGAGTCGTTCGTGTTTTCTATCCAATGTGAGGTCACATTGGAACAGGCCCCGCCCACGACTGGTGATGGACTCTGCCCTATTAGCATAGGAGTGAGCTGCACACAGTCCGCCATGTTCTCCACACTGGAGCAGCTATAGTGATAAGAAGAATGTATTGGAATAGTTTTATTTTTGAAGGAAATGTGCCCCAAAAAATAGTTAAATTTGTACATGTTTGTTCGAATCGTTTTACACCAAACTGCTTTGTGAACGAGAGTCAATACAGAGCAGGGTTTGCTGAAAAGGTGATTCTCAAGGATGGATCAACACTGTGATGGATTACTGTCTGTATAATTCATATACATATACATATATATATATATATATATGGCTGAACACCGGTATTTACGGCATCAGTCATACTGGTTCTCCTGACCTGTTGTTGACGTGGTATAGAAGCAGGAGCTGTAAAGGCACATCCCTCTTCTGGAAAGGTGGCAGGGAGCAGCAGCTCATTTGCATTTAAAGTAGAGATGCACCGATTGCAATTTCTTTTGCAATTGAAGACTGAAGTGTACAATACTCTTCCAAATATTAATAGGTGCAGTGGCTAATAATTAAATAACAAGTGTAACAAGTAGAATTAGTTACTGCTCCTTTAAGGCAGAACGCTCTCTCTTACTCCCTCACTGATGAGTGGGCAGTCAGTAGACGGAGCACGAGCTATGATCATCGCATATTTCTGTTGCTCTTTGCCCTGTTTTATTTATGTTCAGTAACGCAGTTGTTAGTGGAGTGTTTTGCAAACTGCCCCATGTGTGCGGAGCATCGACAACGCTGATAATAAACCACTGTGAAATATCAGATACGTGAGTTTTGCTTACACCTGGCTACAAGCATTCAGGCTATCCAGCCTCTCTGTGTAAAGCGTTACACAAGGCAACTTCTCTTTGTTGCCAACATTTGTATACTTGAGCATTAATGGCAAATTTTTCTTCACAAACAGAAGCATCTCTGCCTCGTCACCTGATAATCGGTTTCTCCTTTCATCTATCACATGTCCAGCCAAGCTAAACAAGCCATCACTTTCAACGCTTGTACATGGAGCAGAGAGGTAGGCTCAGGCAAGTGGAGCAAGCGCAGGGAAACGATCTTTGTCGATCCTCCAGTAGGTCAATGGGTTTTCGCGTTTTTGCCTATGACATGTTTACATGCAGCTGTGAGCGTGGCTGTGACGTTATTGCCTGTGCCGCCGGCAACAACACGGACTGGCTCGGAATCGGAAAGACGTGAACCTGACCGGCCGGTCACCGGTCCGGGCCGAGCACGCGGAAAATCGGCTAATTCCAGTCCCTGGCTGGTCGATCGGTGCATCTCTAATTTAAAGAGACACACACGAACACGAACAGTGTGTTTTTGCTTCCACCCAAAAAAGGGTCATTTACAGCATGGTATAATAAATGATCCATGGGGTATTTAGTGCTGAAACTTCACAGACACATTCTGGGGACACCTGAGACTTATATTACATCTTGTAAAAAATGGGCATAATAGGTCCCCTTTAATGTACAGTATCAACTGAAGGACATTATAAAACATTCACAATACAGAATTTATGTAACTGGCTTATAAATAAATGATTAAATATATATGAAAGCTTATTAATAACTGCAGAGGTATAACTAGAAGAATAAAAATCTGAAAACCAAAGCATAAAAATGAAGAATGGTGCCTGCCTTCTTGAGCCTCAGTTAAGTGGAACTGTAACCCCCTAGCCTTACCTGTAACAGTAGAAAGGTGAATAATGAATAAAAGGCATAATACATTTAACATGGCCATGTTTATTTTGAAAGGGGATTTCTGAAAGACATCTCATTAAGTAGAGCAATCTGTTAGTATAGGCATGACAATCAGAATTTGTCTACATTGTTAATCAAGAACACTTCAATTTAGAAGGATACAAATTCCAGATCATGCTTCGGGTTCTGCAGTGTCCCAGCAAGATATCCTCTGAGACTCTGGAATTATAGTCCAGTTAGGCGAAGGTGTCCCAGCAGCAAGCCAGTTGAAATCATCCACCTGAGACCAATTGTTTCTTTTGGGGTCCAGTCCAGACACTCGAAAATCATCATCCAGTGCATGATACGTCCAGTTAAAAGGAGCAAAACAGACTTCGTGACAGTCCTCTATTATTGCTCGGCTAGTGACATGGAGGTAAATTTGGGTCGATGAGGTGTGGTGGGTGCGCAGCTGCTGACAGGCCAATACCAGAGTGGAGTCTTTACACTCATCAATGAAAACTGAACTGGACACAGGCCCACTGAGGATCTGGCAATCCTTCACGTTTTTAATATGCAGGGTACTCGGTGAGCCGTAAAGTCTCACCTTGCAGTTCGTCAGGTGAGACAACAGTACGTCCCGTTGCTGGATCTCTTCTGACTGTTTGATTAATACTTCACTGTGGGCATTTGAGAAACCACACTGTTCTGCAGTGATCGCAGAATCCACCACAGAATGGCCGGGATCTGCCCTTGGTTTTCCTTCACTGCTGGAGGGAGGGACTGCAGGCTGCTGACTCGCGCCGGCGGTACGGGCCCGGAAAGCGAATTTCTTTTTGGGCATCACCTCTGCTCTTTTCTCAGCTATGGAGTCTTGCAATTTCTGCAGAGATTCTTGCGCCTGTCTTAGTTCGTACTGTGTGAGAAATACCGTGCTGTCATTCACGAACTTTTGGATGTGTTGAATCATGTTTGTCGCCTCCTCTAAAACCTTCGTGGCTTTCTGGTGGTCAGTCTGTGTGCAGCTTGATAACAGCTCCTCAACAGCAGCCTTCTCCGCGCTAAATGTGGCGTTGAAGTAACTGATCTTTTCCTCCGAAACCGCCTGGCTCTCTTTGGCATTTTTGCGCCGCTCTAACTCTTCCAGTCTCGCCTGATCCCGGCGTAAAACGCGTTCAGGGATTTTTACAGCGTCACTTGTACACAGTTTCGTTGGAATTTCATCCATGTTGATCGAAAAAATATCCTCCTGCTCAGCCAGGAAGTAAATAGCCGAGATCATTCGTATTCTAAAAAGCTGAATGGTGATTGGACGAAAAAACCTCACCGCGCCTCTTAGCTACGCTTTGATTGGTGAATTTAATCTTACCGCACACACTGACACGGAAACAGGGAGACCAGGGGGCTGAGTCATCTACAGATCTGTACATTCTGAAATGACCATTGTAAAATGATTTTGGTATACAATGAAGTTATTTTTAAATTTAACAATAGATTTTACATTTAACAATATTTTTGAGTCTTAGCTGTTTATTTATTTTAGACATATGATCAGGATCTCTTGAATAAGGTGCAAGAAATTTAAATAAAATAAAGATTTTTAAAGCTAAATGCTACAAACCTACGCTCGCTGTCACCTTAATAGTGAAAATAAGAATAAATAAATGTACACCTGCTCATTTATGAAGTAATCCAGTCAGCCAATTATCTGACAGTGGCACAATGCATAAAATCATGCAGATACAGGTCAAGAGTTTCAGTTAATGTTCACATCAAACATCAGAATGGGGGAAAATGTGATTTCTGTGACTTTAACTGTGGCATGGATGTTGGTACTCTACAACACTGGTGAGCAGAAAAGCATCTCAGCATGCACAAAACATAAAATATTAAGGTGGATGGGCTACAACAGCAGAAGACCACATTGGTTCCACTCCTGTCAGTCAGAAACAGGAATCTGAAGCTATCAGGGGCACAGACTCACCCAAACCGGACAGTTGAAGATTAGAAAAAAAAAAACGGTACCTGGTATTTTTCCAGTCACATGTTTTGGTGAGTCTGTACCCCTGATAGACTCAGATTCTGTTTCTGGCTGACAGGAGTGGAACCAATGTGGTCTTCTGCTATTGTAGCCCATCCACCTTAATATTTTATGTTTCGTGCATGCTGAGATGCTTTTCTGCTCACCATGGTTATAAAGGGTGCTTATTTGAGTTACTATAGACTTTCTGTTAGCTCATACCAGTCTGGTCATTCTCCTCTGACCTCTCTTAGCAACAAGGTGTTTCAGCCTACAGACCCTCCACTCACAGGATGCTTTTTGCACAAGTCTGTGAAAACTCTAGAGACTGTTGTGTGTGAAAATCCCAGGAGATCAGCAGTTTCTGAAATACTTAAACCAGCCCATCTGGCACCAACAACCATGTCGGTTAAAGTCACAGAGTTCAGTTTTCCCCATTCTGATGTTTGATGTGAACATTAATTGAAGCTCTTAACCTGTATCTGCATGATTTTATGCATTGTGCTGCTGCCACATGATTGGCTGATTGGATAACTGCATAAATGAACAGGTGTACAGGTATTCCTATTAAAGTGGATGGTGAGTGTAATTTCCGCAGATGTAATTTTGTCTGTCTCTTGGAATCCAAACATTACTTTGTGTCATTAAATTCTCACATTACAAGAATGCTATAAAAACTACCGCACTTCATAATGCAGGCAATTTGTTTATATAATGTTTACATAATGTATGATGACTTTTATCCCATCCTAACAAGTTGGTTAGGATTATCTTATCTTCTGTGTGCACTTCTTTGTATTGTAATTATTATTATGATGATGCAAAAGCAAAAGTGGATAAACATCTACAAATATTCTACTCAAAGTTTTTGTTTGAGTAAAAAAAAGTTTTTGTTGCTGTGTCAGTAAAACAAGTCATGCATGACATTTTTATTTCATTGCCATTGTTAATTTTATTAGGGGGGGGGGGGGTAATACAACACTGTAAACATGTAAGACTGTAAACACTGTAAACACACACAAAAAAATAAAACTAACAATTTCACATTTAATTTCAAAATGAATGCGTCATCGTTGCTGTGAAACCTTGATGTAAATGATAATAATAATAATAATAATAATAATAATAATACAGTATTAAATATAATGTACGATGCAAGAAAACATAACATGTGAACAGCATTGCCCACATCTATTTATTGAAATTATTTAATACAACAAATAAAATAAGAAAAAAAAAAGGAATCCATCAATATATCATGCAATAAATAATAATTTTTGTCACTTTCCAAGCCCAATTAATCTGAAACATAATAGGCACTGTAATAATTACAACAGCAGATAATGATTGGCTATTTTGGGTGTGGTCCAAGTCGACACTCCGCCCCCTATCGCTGAAATGTAACTAATAAGCTAACTGAGGATAAAGGTTAAACTAAACTCTGAACTGACTATAGGGCGTCACAGTGACCTGAAAGGTCAGTTATGTTAGCCTGTATGTGTTTATGTGAAGTGTTGAGTGTAAATTGGAGTGAGGCACAGTGTTTGTGAGTGAGTGTGGTGTTTTGGGGCTACAGTTGGTGGTGGTGTTTCCCTCAGGGCTGCAGATGCGCCTTCTGCTGGAGCAACGCTGCCTCAGCGGCCCGTGCAGAGATGGCGAGGAAACCCCGGTGACACGACACTGCTTTTTCATGACGGTGAGTTTCCCTTTGAGTGTATTATAATTTTGTGATAAAAATTTCAAGGAAAAAACACACGGCCTCCTTCCACCCCTTCCTTCTGGGAGGGAAGAGTGAGCGCGGAGAGAAAAATCTATCTGAGACAGAGCAAGGACAGTGAGGGGAAAATATATGAGTGGGAGAGGGAGAAGAAGAAGAAGGAGGAGGAGGTGGAGAGGAGGGGGAGCAAATTAAAAGTTGCCAAATGGAGATATTGGGTTTCAAGAGGAGTGAGACAGGAGTAAGGGTTTGCCTCTTTTTCAAAGTAGTCTTTATGTTATGCAAATGGAAATAAATATTTATTGTTCGACACGGCTTACTTCGTTATGTTTTGTCGCCGAATTGGACCCGTTTCTGGTTAGGAGGGGAAACCTAACGTAGCAGGCTAGCGTTCACTCCTGAGCAGGCCAATAGTTGTTAAAAAAAAAAAAAAAAAATGCTGAGATTGATTAGGTTTATCTGCTTTCTACTCGCAAACGAAAATGTAAATTGTATTTGTTTAGACAAGCATCCGAAACGATGCCTATCAGATCAAACCTGTGAACGGTCGCTAGTCCAATGGTGGCCGTGTGTTTCCTCGCTGAGTGAGTCCACCTGAGCAGGAATAAAGCGCAGGACCACGAGATCATTGAGCTCTCCACGGTCTTCTGCTCGATTCGGTCTATTTCTGGACAAACCCAAAGGCTTTTTTTTTTTTTGGTCGTATTCCCTTCTCTCGGAGCTGCCTTTGTGTGCAGTCGCGACTATTCCGAGTTTAATGGCTAAGCTTACAAAACGGCAGAGCTTTCAGTTTGAGATTCGATCCGAGTGTAGATACAGTGAACAGTCCCCCTCTCTGCCAGAGTTTAAATTAGGATGTATATTGAGGGTTGATGCTTTTTGCTGCGTCTCCTTTCCGCCCCCCTGACTGCAAGAATCGAAGAGCTAAAGCTTTGCTAGCAGGCTATGTTTTTTTTTTTTCTTCTTCAAAGAGAGGAAGGAAAGAGACATCTCCTCCCTTATTTGTCTTTTTAAAAAAAAGTATTAACGTTACTGGGACTAACCAAATAAGTTGTTTATATATATATATCAGGCTATAAATATATAGTTGCCTGACCGAGTGTTGGGCTAATTTCACACTGAATGTTATTTTAGTGTAACGACGACGTGAAGCAGCCATTACACAAAACACAAAGTGGCCAAGCCACCCGGATACACGTCTATTCGGGTTACTCTCCGACCTTAAATGTACAGAAAACCTTAAACGACTATTAATAAATAAGCATTTTATTGTGGTTTTATGAAAGTGAAGACGATTTGAACAACAGTTAAGCAACATCTGTCTCAACAACAAATGATCCAGTTTTACATTGGCAGGGGATTTTTAAACGAGTCTGAACGGTTTCTGCCTCAGACATTCGTTTTTTCCTTTGGTGAGAGCGTGTGTCGGCGACAGACTATGGTTATACAATTTTATTTAAAATAAAAAGAAAAACCCCCTCGTAATCGCAGCTTCCTGAAGGAAAGTCAAATAACTGACCATCCCCCACATGTCTGTGCTTTAGTCCCAGTCCTTTATAGTATTTCAAGTTTGTTTGTTTGTTTGTTTGTTTGTTTGTTTAGCCAGATTGTCGTATGCCAATACGTTTCTTGTCCTACACCAAAAGTATTTTTGTCAGCGATCTAACATGGTGGTGTCCGTACATTTTGTCTGTGCTTTCAGCAGAGTGGCGCAGTTTCAGGTAGCCGCCGCCATTTTACACTCAGCACGAGGAGCTGCTTTGTGTTGTATGAAAATATCGAGGACAAATGCACAAAGTCCCCCACACAAACACTTCAGTAGCAAGCCTTTCACATTTTGCTACGTTACCAGCAAAATCCCCTTGACCCACAGGCTTCTTACAAAACGATGGTTCATTATACAGTTAAGTTTGTGCTTATTATGACTGATAATGATAAACATACCAGAAACTCATCACACTACATTTCACCTCTCACGTTTTAAATTCCTGTCAGATCTTACTAGTGCAAACGTGGTTTAAAAAAAAAAGTCAATTAAGAGTACAATGAAAACATATTTGGGTATAATGCTATGAATGCTTAATCTGTCAAATTGTTAAATAAATCAGCTGGATTTGAGTTTATGTTGTTGCACAAAAATACCATAGAGGGGTTATCTTTCCTGACTATAAATAAAAATGGGGCAAGATATCCCCATGTTTCAGGGGAAGAAGCTCAGATCTACAAGTGTGTTTTTCCTTAATTTTAGGTGTCATGGATGATGAAGACGATCGCCGTCTTCTGGATTTTATTGGGTGAGCTGGATTATTGAAGTTTACTGATTATTGCTCACCTTTATGATATACTATCTGGACCAAGCTGATAGCATTGAAGCATTAAAAGCTAAACCATTGTTATAAAAAAACAAATTAACTACTAATTACCAAGCTTGATGATTATAAATTTGTTCCATACATTTTCTTAAACAGAGAAAATTTTTAATAAATGCTACAGTTAATGAAAAACAAGCTATGCATAAATTAATGGGTTTGAAAAAAAACAACTGCATTTTCCCTATTGCACAGAAAGATTCAATAATGCATGTCAGATTTAATGATGCATGATTTTAAGAACAGCTTTTTGCTGTGACTGTATCCTGTAGCCACAGACCACGTTATGCATTTTCTTTTCTAAACAGAGATGTACAAGCTCTAAATGATTATCTTCATGGCTCCAATAGCAAATCGGTAAGCTTGTCAATATTTTTCAGTGGTAGTGTGTATTGGTTGTTTATTGTAAAATGCTGGAATGCTGTACAACATCCTACTTTTGCATTTTCCATGATCTAACACACCATTCACCATTTATTAGCTAATAAAACTCTTCAAGACTTCAGTTATATATAAGAAAATATGTGCATTGTGGTGGTTGCCCTGGATTTTTTTTTGGCATTCATTTGTCACCTTTGAACAGATAGAAGAGGATGACCTGACAAATGCAGCTTATGAATCTGCAAGCTCATTTTTCACAAATGACACAGTAAGAATGTTTTCTATTAGAATCTAGATAATCAGTTAGTTCAGTATAAATGACACAAAAATTCCACTGATTTATTTTCTACTGCTTAGGGTGGCTCAGATGAAGGACTTAAAGCTGGCCACAATCATTTGGAAGAGTTTGGTGAGGCTGGTGAATCTGGACTCTCCAGCAGCCTTCAGTTTATTGAAGATGAGCTTGAGGGTGGTGTCTCCCCAAGTGGCGGGGTTGATCTTGGTAATGAGGACCAACCTTTTGATATCCTCCAGAAGTCTTTATTGGAGGCAGATATCACGGAACAGACATTGGCTGAAGAGGCGTTGTTGGACTCTCAACCAACTATGTGTCCTGCCACTGCAACCTTCCCCCAGCAGCTGGTCTCTGGAGGACTTGGAGGTGTTTCAGGAACTGGACTGGTGGCTCCAATGCCCCTAGCTGGGGCACAACCTCAGGCTTTTATTCAGCAAGTTCCCCAGCTGCCGTTGCCAAATGGACCAGCAGGACACATTCAGTTAGTGAGCTCTCTTAATGGAAGTACTCCCTCCATGATGACTATCAAGAGCCTGGAGCGGCCTCAGATTCTCGTGAGGCCTGGTGGAAATGCAGTGATGGGCAGTGCTGGGCAGGGTACAGCTTTTGTTCCTTCTACACCTGGGCAGGTATCTGTTCCCTTTAATAAAGGGCCAATACAGCTGCAGAATATTATCATTCAGAGAAGCCCTGTACCACAGTCTTTGGTCAGACCTATTCAGCCTAAGGCCCTCCAGACAGGAGGAAAAACCGTATACAATATAAGCAACCTAGGGATCCAACCGAACACCGCAACTATTGCAAACCCAGCCAATACTATTGCGTACACAGCCAATGGATCTCCACAGACTACCCAGCAGGTAAAAGTAGTGAGTCAGGCCACAGGCATTGTAGTCCATTCTCCCTTTGGACAGCAAGGACAACCACAGGTCCAGGCCAGTCTTCCCCAGGGCCAGTTTTTACTACCCACTGGCAGCACTGTCCATGGGCTCCAGGCAGTGAATGGCCAGATGCTTCAAACCAACACTCAAGTGGGTGAACCATCCTTAACTAGCACTACTACATACTCTATCTTGACTAATCAGAATACAGCTGTGCAGATTATTGCTGGGCAAAATTTTGCAGCTGGTGGGCAGATGATAGTGAATCAAGGTGTGGTTAGTGCAAGTCAGATAGGGCAAGCCTCTCCTACAGGGGTAATGCAGGTTGCTCAGAGGCCTGGTGTCACAGCCAAAGTCTGGACTGCCAACCCATCACCCACTCCAACCGCTGTACAGTCTTTGCAGGCACCAAACCGTTTCACCATGGTAAACTCCACAGGCCAGACTCTCCAGACTCATCTACAGATATCTGTTAGCCCAGGACAGCGTCTTCTGGTGCCTGTGGCACAAAACAACACAAACTCTTCACAAACTGCAGTCCAAGAGCTACAGTGTGAAAAGCAACAGGTACCTTTCAACCAGGTAAGACATTTGTTAGTATTTTCATGTTTTTGCCACTAACATTTTCTGTATAAAATTTATTATCAGTAACTCTAAACAAGACATTTTTCTGATTTAAAAGGATTCCACATTACCAAAACAGAAAGCTCAGACACAGCTTCTTAATCTTCTTGGTACTAAAGGTATGACTATCTATTACATATCCATTTTTGTTTTTTTCGTTTTCTGCTAATTGTTAAGCTTAAACATTGTGGAAAATGTTTAAATTCTCAGGTGTGAAAACTTCTGCTAACCAGGAATCCCTTCTCCTAACTACTTCAAAGAGACCTGAAAATCAGCAGCTCAGCAGAGGAGGAATGTGAGTAACCCAATAGATTACTCATTTTACTTTTTACTACTTTACTATTATATTGATACCCAAAAGCATTGCATAATCTGCACATTTTTACAGGGTTCTTGAGCAGCTAAGGAGGGATCATAAGAGGGTCATGTCTCCAGAACGTACACCCTTCACTTCACTAAATGATGTCATTGACAGATTTCTACCCTATCATGTGTTCCAAGGGGAGCCACTCTGTGAGGAGGATTTTGCCAAAGGTATGATTTTCTATACTTTTAATCCACACTGAAAGTGTATCTATGGGAGGTTTATAATGCAATCTTTTTGTGCTGTTTATCTGTGCAGTGGATGAAGAATTTGAGGCAGTTGCCACGCAAGTGTTGATGAGAACACAGTCCATGGTGAACAAATACAGGCGTTTGCTCATGGTGGAGGCTGAGGTAGGTTTACCTCAAAGTACCTTAAAAAAAAAAAAGCCCAAAAAAACCCAATCACTAATCCTGTTCCAGAAGTGTTTTATTTCAAGGAATTTGTACTTCAGGGATCTTCTGCCTATGCTTAGGAGCACAACCTATAAACATTCCTCAGCTCTGTATTTTACTCTTCACAGCGGTCGAGCCCTTCATCAGAAATCGTGATGATTGACAGGACATTCAACCAAGAGGAACGGAACAACTTGACTCAAGACAAACGAATGGTACTTGTAGACCCAGGTAAAAATATGCATTAACTAATTAAATATACAGTACTGTGCAAAAGTTTTAGGCAGGTGTGAAAAATGCTACATAACATGTAATACACATGTTAATAGTTTATATTTATCAATTAACAAAATGCAAAGTGATTGAACAGAATAAAAATCTACATCAAATCAATATTGGGTGTGACCACCCTTTGCCTTCAAAAAAGGATCAATTCATCAATTCTTCTAGGTACACTTGCACACAGTTTTTGAAGGAACTCTGCAGGTAGGTTGGCCCAAACATCTTGGATAACTAACCACAGTTCTTCTGTGGATTTAGGCAGCCTCCGTTGCTTCTCTCTCTTCATGTAATCCCAGACAGACTTGGTGATGTTGAGATCAGGGCTCTGTGGGGGCCATACCATCACTTCCAGGACTCCTTGTTCTTCTTTACGCTGAAGATAGTTCTTAATGACTTTCGCTGTATGTTTGGGGTTGTTGTCATGCTGCAGAATAAATTTGGGGCCAATCAGATGCCTCCCTGATGATATTGCATGATGGATAAGTATCTGCCTGTACTTCTCAGCATTCAGGAGACCATTAATTCTGACCAAATCCCCAACTCCATTTGCAGAAATGGAGCCCCAAACTTGCAAGGAACCTCCACCATGCTTCACTGTTGCCTGCAGACACTCATTAGTGTACCGCTCTCCAGCCCTTCGGCAAACAAACTGCCTTCTGCTACAGCCAAATATTTCAAATTTTGACTCGTCAGTCCAGAGCACCTGATGCCATTTTTCTGCACCCCAGTTCCTGTGTTTTCGTGCATAGTTGAGTCGCTTGGCCTTGTTTCCTCATCGGAGATATGGCTTTTTGGCCACAAGTCTTCCATGAAGGCCACTTATGACCAAACTTCTCCGGACAGTACAGGTGCATCTCAATAAATTAGAATGTCGTGGAAAAGTTCATTTATTTCAGTAATTCAACTCAAATTGTGAAACTTGTGTATTAAATAAGTTCAATGCACACAGACTGAAGTAGTTTAAGTCTTTGATTCTTTTAATTGTGATGATTTTGGCTCACATTTAACAAAAACCCACCAATTCACTATCTCAACAAATTAGAATACTTCATAAGACCAATAAAAAAAACATTTTTAGTGAATTGTTGGCCATCTGGAAAGTATGTTCATTTACTGTACATGTACTCAATACTTGGTAGGGGCTCCTTCTGCTTTAATTACTGCCTCAATTCAGCGTGGCATGGAGGTGATCAGTTTGTGGCACTGCTGAGGTGGTATGGAAGCCCTGGTTTCTTTGACAGTGGCCTTCAGCTCATCTGCATTTTTTATTCTCTTGTTTCTCATTTTCCTCTTGACAATACCCCATAGATTCTCTATGGGTTCCGGTCTGGTGAGTTTGCTGGCCAGTCAAGCACACCAACACCATGGTCATTTAACCAACTTTTGGTGCTTTTGGCAGTGTGGGCAGGTGCCAAATCCTGCTGGAAAATGAAATCAGCATCTTCAAAAAGCTGGTCAGCAGAAGGAAGCATGAAGTGCTCCAAAATTTCTTGGTAAATGGGTGCAGTGACTTCGGTTTTCAAAAAACACAATGGACCAACACCAGCAGATGACATTGCACCCCAAATCATCACAGACTGTGGAAACTGAACACTGGACTTCAAGCAACTTGGGTTATGAGCTTCTCCACCCTTCCTCCAGACTCTAGGACCTTGGTTTCCAAATGAAATACAAAACTTGCTTCCATCTGAAAAGAGGACTTTGGACCACTGGGCAACAGTCCAGTTCTTCTTCTCCTTAGCCCAGGTAAGACGCCTCTGACGTTGTCTTTGGTTCAGGAGTGGCTTAACAAGAGGAATACGACAGCTGTAGCCAAATTCCTTGACACGTCTGTGTGTGGTGGCTCTTGATGCCTTGACCCCAGCCTCAGTCCATTCCTTGTGAAGTTCACTCAAATTCTTGAATCGATTTTGATTGACAATCCTCATAAGGCTGCGGTTCTCTCGGTTGGTTGTGCATCTTTTTCTTCCACACTTTTTCCTTCCACTCAACTTTCTGTTAACATGCTTGGATACAGCACTCTGTGAACAGCCAGCTTCTTTGGCAATGAATGTTTGTGGCTTACCTAGTGAACCAAACTGAGAGATCATTTTGAAGGCTCAGGAAACCTTTGCAGGTGTTTTGAGTTGATTAGCTGATTAGCATGTCCCTATATTCTAATTTGTTGAGATAGTGAATTGGTGGGTTTTTGTTAAATGGGAGCCAAAATCATCACAATTAAAAGAATCAAAGACTTAAACTACTTCAGTCTGTGTGCATTGAACTTATTTAATACACAAGTTTCACAATTTGAGTTGAATTACTGAAATAAATGAACTTTTCCACGACATTCTAATTTATTGAGATGCACCTGTAGATGGGTGTACCAGGGTCCCACTGGTTTCTGCCAGGTCTGAGCTGATGGCACTGCTGGACCCCTTCCGATTGTGAGGGGAAGTAAGCCTGATGTTTCTTTCATCTGCTGCAGTAAGTTTCCTTGGCCGAACCACTGCATCTACGGTCCTCAGCATTGCCCGTTTCTTTGTGCTTCTTCAAAAGAGCTTGGACAGCACATCTGGAAACCCCTGTCTGCCTTGAAATTTCTGCCTGGGAGAGACCTTGTTGATGCAGTATAACTACCTTCTGCCTTGTTGCTGTGCTCAGTCTTGCCATGGTGTATGACGTTTGACAGTAAACTGTCCTCAGCAACCTCACCTTGTTAGCTGAGTTTGGCTGTTCCTCACCCAGTTTTATTCCTCCTACACAGCTGTTTCAGTTAATGGTTGTGTTTCAACCTACATATTGAATTAATAATGATTAGCACCTGTTTGGTATAATTGTTTAATCATACACCTGACTATATGCCTACAAAATCCCTGACTGTGTGTAAGTGTACCTAGAAGAATTGATGAATTGATCCTGTTTTGAAGGCAAAGGGTGGTCACACCCAATATTGATTTGATGTAGATTTTTATTCTGTTCACTCACTTTGCATTTTGTTAATTGATAAATATAAACTATTAACAAGTCTATTTTTGAAAGCATTCTTACTTTACAGCATTTTTTTCACACCTGCCTAAAACTTTTGCACAGTACTGTACATTCATTATTTTAGATATTTATGGGGTCGACTGTATCATACTGTTCTGTCCTTTGTTGCAGATGGTTTTCTAGATGAATTCTGCTGTGGACCTAAGAAGTTGATTTCAAACTCAGGGGCCATGGATTCAGATGGTCATGAGGAGATCCCCAGTTTGATGGAGACTTCCCCTAGCCAAGACACACCACAAGGATACAGCGAGAGGACAGAATGCCATATAAAGCCTGCTTATAGGACAGAAGCCTATTCAGCTTTTGAGGATCCAGGGGGTGGAGGGCATGAAGAGACCTTCAATAAGAGCAGCCTAGACACAAAGAAAAAGAAATCCAACAACATCAGTAGCAGCAGCAGCAGCAGCCAGCACCACCAATACTTTCACCCTGCCCACTACTCCACATCTCCCAGCCATTCTCAGCACAGTTCTGGCCATTTCTATCCCACTGAACAGCTCCGGTCATTTGATCATGGTCATGTCCAACTATCCGACACCGATTCTGTGCTTGAAGCTGCGGTAAATAGTATATTAGACTGTTAGCATTTTTTTATTTTATTGTGTTAGATACTGTCACTATCGTGAGTTGAATCCTGCAACATGTGAGACTGAAGAGTGCACTTCAGCAAAACAAATGTTTGTGCACACAGTGTCTCTTTAGTACATGTTAAGCAGTGTAGAGAAAAAAAAAAGACTGTGCCTACTGTTCTGGAAACGTTTACATGAAAGCCTTTTCGGAAGTGCACCCACACAAAGCAGTAAGGTCTGATGTTTGAAAAATGCTGGTTACACATTATTCATGTGTATGAGTGTGTGTGTGTGTGTGTGTGTGTGTGTGTGTGTGTGTGTGTGTGTGTTACTGTCTATCTGTAGCTCTGGAACACGCCTACTCATAGAGATGCTTTGATCAGATCAATATACTGAAGTTACACTATCTGTGGAGGTTTTGTGTCCTTTTTAATTTAGGTGTAGGCAGGTCTTGTGTGTCTGGAAAAGCAGCCCTTCATAAGACCTGGTGCTTATGGCTTATAGCTGTCCTTTATCTTTTGATAAGATTGTTGCAGTAGTTTCTGACCAAATAAGGCATCTAAATATAGGCACTCTTAGTTGTTTTAAAGTGGTAGTAATCAATCCCAGTCCCACAACCTCCTTGCACTGCACATTTGTGTTTTCATTCTTCTTTTAAATTTCTGATTTACTTATAGAAGTGCTTGAAAATTAGCTGAATGACTGAACTGGTTGAAATCTTAAACTATGCAGTCCAGGTGAGGAATTGAATACTGTTGTAAGAGCAATGACTATGCTCATTTTCTTTTATTTAGCATTTAGTTTTGTACCTTACAGGTATGTGACCTCCTGTCCACAGAGACAAGCTCACTTTGAGTGTTTTTTTTTTCTGCAGGGGAAACTTAAGTCCTCAGATTGAGGGTACAATGTTACATTCTTTTATGCTTTATTCATTTTTTTTTAAATGATGTTTTTTTCCTTTATGCTGCTTCTAGCCCTGGATAGAAAACCTGCTCGTGTGTAACTCTAGGTTGCATTGCCATGAGCCCAGAGAGATACTGTCCCAAACATTTTCATTTCCCATGTGGCTGGTGTTCCCTGCTGGTCAGGCTGTTCTCTCTGTAGTTTTCATTCTTTGGTTGTAACAACTAACATTTGCACACATAAACACAATGTCTTTTAGACAACCGTGTTTTCTGCAGCTTGTCTCTAGTCACTATTTGGTATTTGATAAATTATTTGAAGTACCAACATCTTCATATAATGTGGAGGAGACGTAATGCTTTGCCTACCCATTTGGTTATTTGACAGAGATTGACAAGTTACCCATGTGTCCACCAAGTTAATTTTATCATGAGAACATATTTTAAAGCCACAATCACAAATTTTAAAGCTACTTTATATAACTTATTTCTTCAAAGAATTAGAATCATCAAATGTTAAGTACACAGATTTTTACACTATATAACTGCTGTGAGGCAAAATATTTTTAGATCGATTTTTGTAGTATTTCTAGAAATATAGACAAAACTGCTTAGATCATCTTAGAAATGTGGTTCTTTTGAAAAATGTTTAACATTGCATCAGATGTCTGTCTAGGAATTTTAGGTAGCAAACTGGATCCCTCATGCAGCATTGGGGATTTCTTTGCTGTAATTTAGTAGTTCTGAAATTTCTGACTGTGGCTTTTTTTTCTGACTGCTTGTAACAAGTTAATAACTTGTTTACTCCAACAACAGGAGTGAGACCAATGCAGCATAAACAGCAGTGAATGGCTTGATACATTTATGCATATGTATGTGTCTGAATGTTGGTATAGAAAGGTTGCTTGTGCCTAAAATATGATTTCCTTAATCAACAACACTATACTGTATATGTATATCTTTCCCAGCAGTTCAACCAAATATGATGAACAAAACGAAGTTGTACTATGATGTGACGTCTGTGATCTGAGCTTGTGTGGGTGAAGGAGGTTCAGCCTGGAGACCATTTTGTTTGAGGGGCTTTTTTGCCTTAGGAGTGTGTATGTGAAAACAATTTGAACATTATTTGTTTTACAGTACGTGTGTGGCCTTCAGTTAATCCTAACACCTTCATTTTGAAAGTTTGAAGTTGTCACCATGCTTGTAACATTTCATTTTCATACAAAAAAATATTTGCAACATTTGTTTTGTATTAAAAATGAGAGTACAACAAAATATTTATAATTTTTGTAAGAAAAGTATGGAAAATGAAACAAAAAGGAAGTTATTTTTTATGTTGGGTATACCTTGTTTATGTGAAATCAAAATATATGGTCAGATATTGATTTATTGTTTAATTTGTGCTCACTACAACAGCAAAGATCAATCAATATTAAATTCACTTTGAATACAACAGTTAACTCATGTGGTACATGACTCTTTAGTTACCAAAACTGTGCATTTTAGTTTAAGTCTCTTATCATTTATAAATACTGATATTTTGTGTTTATTAATTAAGAGGAAAAATGTGTCAGTTGTGTTGAAATTAAATCACAATGCACTACGTTCTACATACATTCCAAAAATGAATGAGAGGAATTAAACTTTGGACAATCCTAACACCACACTCATCCCCATGGATGTTAATGAATAGTTTCTTTCACAGTTTACTCATTTCATCATGCGGTGGAGTCATAAATATTTTATGTTAAGTTTATTAACTAAAAGAAGTGACCTGGAAGTAAGTCAACACGTGTTTAAGTAATAGATTTTGATTTGCAGTCAGCATTTATTAGTATTCACACTTGTTTGTGTGTGTGAAAGTCTGTAACAGAAATTCATTATGCATTACAAAATTCTAAATAAATTACTTTATAAATATCTAGTCCTTTTAAGTATTGCAGTTCACACATTGAAATTCCCTGAGGTCAGTATGGTTCAAAAACCTATGAAGTCCTCCTAATACTCTAGTGGTAGTGGGAAGTCAGTATGGTTCAAAAATGTCCTCCAAATACTCTAGTGGTACTTCCTCCAGCGGTGCTTCTCTACAAACCAACAGAACACACATTAAGCACATAGTAAATGATCATAGACAAACAGTATTCTTGTACTTGTATATACCATTCAACAAGAAATTATATCTGAAATGAACTTACTGATATGGGGGTAACTCCAAATGTAACTCAGGACACAGTAGCCACCAATCAGCATTGCAATCCCACCAATTCCCCCTTTCTGTACATCAAGGTACTTTCTGTAATACCACTGCCAACCTGGTAGATGCAGAAGTGCAGAGAATTAGTTAGAAGCTTATCGTCAAAGTGCTGGTGTGGCTGCACGTTTTCATTTCCAACCAATTAGGAGATAATCCCAAGTCTAAAAATAAAGGCTTTAAAAACATCTGTAGAATAAGTGTATGTGTTGCCACTGGGACATCTATAAGTGCTTTAACCATTTAAAATTGAACAGTACTGTTCAATTTGCACAATGTCGTTTGTCACATACATTAGTGTTTTCCCAGAAGTCATCAGACAATTAGAATGACATTTCATGGGAAAATACTAAACTGTACTGTTGATTAAATTCATGCACCTTTTGTCTATACCAACTCATATGGAATAATTTTCCAAAAATAAAATAGAACTAGACCTTTGTTAAACATTGTCACAGCCTCTCTGGGTGATTTTGGTGTTCGCACACCAAGCCAAGAAGCCAGCTCATTAAGTCTCACATCTCCAAGTCTCAGCTCTGTCATTAAACCTGCCCAGACAGATACAGAAGCTCTGTGATATAAAGGTTTTAGTTTTAACAGACCTATATAATGAAGACTTAATCTAAAACAAGTTAATGAATGAATTAAAGAAATGGTGGTTCAACATGTAAAAAGATAATGGCTCTTTACATTTGCAGAGTCTCAGCTAGTCAGGAGTGTTAATAATCAATACCTTTAGGATTCGTAATGCAAATGAAATTAAAAAAAAAAAAAATTGTAATAACCGAGAGAGCTGCAATACATCAATTCTCTCTAATATAGCAGTAATAACCTTTAAAATTGGACATTTTTATATCGCTGTTTATGATTGAATGCTCAGCTAGTTTTTTTTAATTTATTTTACCAGAATAATTACTATATGACAGAAAGAACCAATATTTTTTGTTTCTCTTATTTCTGGAGTCACTGTGTGTTTTGTGTATATCATGATAGTAGTAAAGTGAACTTTTACTAAAGAGGATACTTTACCTTGAGTCTGTGGTGAAGGCTTGGAGGTTTGGCACTTCATCAATAAATTCTCATTAGAGGAGATTTCTGAATGAGATGAGAAGAAGAATGTTCCACCATAACCTGTTGCCATCTCAGGTGAGTATGCCATAACAGACATGTTTTGTAATCGTGAACTTAGCAAGTCTTCAGCTGGCCTTTGGACTGAGGTTTGGAAAATCGGAAACTGTACAGGGGAGGTCTTCATAGTAACATTTTGATCATTCCCTGTATGAGGCTTGAGTACAGACTCTGAAGTGTTTACACACTTAGCAAAAGACACTTTGTGTGCTGAAACTATGGGAAATGACACTGGAACACAGTCATGTCTCCTTTTATAAAGTCCATGTTTAATGTGGTCCCATACGCAAGTCTTAGTTTGAAATGCAGACACACCTTGCTCTTTTATTCTTGAATCCAATATATATTCTTTGGTCAAAGGCTTTGGGCTATTTTGTATCTGCTCTGATACATTACTATTTGCTTTGCACTTTGTCATACTTTGCTTAGCCTGGCAGCCTGTGGTCCATGGAACACTTTTTAAAGGATTTGAAGCAGGGCAGTTGATCCTGTTGGTGGTTAGTTGAGGGGTCAAACTGGTTCCCATAAGCTTTTTTTGCCCACTGGCAATTTCTTTCTCTAAAAAAGGTATGTCTTTTACTGGGTTTTTGTATGTTTCGCTGTTATGCTTTTCCTGCTGAGAAACTGAAGTGAATTCGATTCTTGTCTGTGTTTGCAGTTTAGCTCGTTTAAACTCCTCTCGCTCTCTTTTTGCATGCCACTTGGTTTTGGGCTTCAAAGTGTCTGTGTTCATTCCTTCTGTTGATGGGACTTCGGATGCAGTGCTCGTGAGTGTGAAGGAAGTGTTTTGTAAACATTCCTTATCCACACTCACCGTTTCAACTTTTTTGGATTTGGATTTCACCGGGGATTTTGAATCTGCCTGAAATGTTGGGTAATTCAGCTTAGTGTCGGTGTTTACTTTATTTGTCTTATCCTTATTACTTGTATGTTTACAAGTAGTAATCAATATTTCTTTAGGTTTGTTAGTGATTTTGGCAGTCTTGGACCCAGGGGACATTTTGCAGTGAGGAAGATGAGATTTGAGCCTTTTGAATGGCCTCCCACAAAACGGACATGTCTCTGTTTAGGAGAAACAGATTAAATAGCTTAGATAATGATATCTGTAACTGTAACATGAAAAAGTAATGATGTGATTTTCAAAATATTCTTTCTTTGTAGGTGTGCAAATGTTCTAATGTTCTGTTTATATATATATATATATATATATATATATATATATATATATATATATATATATATATATATATATATATATATATATATTAGATATAATACAAGAGAAAAAATTTTTGGGGCTGAAAGTCAAGGAATCAAAATGAAAATATTGTATTAAATTGTATTAAAAATAAAAACCTTGTTAGTATATTTCAAGCTAATACTCACCTAAGCTCATCTTGAGCTTCACTAAATGTCGATTTTCCGTTTGATAAATATAAACATGACATTAACATACATTTACCATAACTTTACTCAGAAGTACAAACCTATCTTCAGCATAACAAATTTCACTGCAAGGAGTTTTCAGCAAAGACGTTCGAAATGAAGGACCCATTTTGGTTTTACTCGCAGCGCCTGTATAGAAATAAACATTTACACACGAACTTAATTATTTTTTATTTTTATTATTATTTTTTTTAAATAGGAAGGTTAATCTCAAAATGGTAACATAGAAATCTGGATACATTTCTACGAAACCAAAATTTACAGTATACAGTGACAATGCTTAAAAGTCTTTTCTTTTTTTTTTTCTTCCTTCTGTTTTGTTACCCACGCAGCAGTTACGTCACGAAAATATCAGACGCGGAACCCGGAAGTTTCCACCATGTAATTTCGCTGAAGAGAAGTGATCACGCAGCCTGCTATCGAGGCGTTCAGTTAAGTGGTATATATGTATATCAGGGTTTATTTTTCTAAACAGTTAAGTTTATAGTGCTTACCAAATCAAATTTATCTTGTGTTAAAAGGAAATTCACAGTCACCAGGCACGGGCTGACTGCTTTTCTGTATTGACCTGTTGGTCTATCCGATTAAAAAAAAAAACACTAAGCGTGTAATATTTGGTGTTCAGATGGACCAGGCTGAAGGTGTTCATTTATAACTGCTTTAATCGTGGATTCAGGGGGTCAATAAAGTTACATTTAAACAAAATAATTAGTGTACTTTGTATATAACCACTAGCTATCCTGAACAGTAAGCGTTAGTAAACTGAAGCGGACACATCAACATTTATATAACTGATATTACATCGGGTTTATGGATTAGGTAGCTAACAAGACTGATCGATATTCAATCGACTTTAGTTCGCAAGGTTTTATCATAGGAAGTGAATATGTGTGGTTAGTTCTCTGAGTATAGTCACACGGGAACAGCAGTCCTCGAGTTAAAAACACTCCTCGGCGAAGACGATAGCCTCCCTCCCCACGGGCTAACTCTCAAATGCACGGTTTACCCATGCCATCACAAAGCAGGTAAGAGTTTAACTTCATCTTTTATCTCTCTTATGGTTAATTTTTCGGTTGGTGTATATATCTGCGAATCTAGACATCTAGCACATATCACACTAGCACTGTACATGATGTGTGTGTGTGTGTGTGTGTGTGTGAACACTCCGCGTGCTACAGTCGACTATTATTAGATATTCAGTCCCTAAAAGTTAGTGTTCAGTGTCACCAGTATTTGAGTCGTCCTGAGCCCTCATGCTAGGGTAAAATGAATCCTAGTTAAACTAGCTGAGTCACAATCCTGCAGTGGACATGAATAACTAATAGCCGTGAGCTCTTGTGTGAATGAATATGAACTGATGCGAATATTAAAGCAGCAGTGATTCTTATAATCGTTATGAGGCATATATAGTTAAAGGGATAGTCTGTCCACTGCATCTGTAGCCACCAAAAATAATACGTGATTATATAACACAGGTTCAAAGCTACAGCCATGATACATTAACAGTGAAGGATATAGGATGAGAAAGTCTTGCCAAAGCACTTCTTGTGGAATGTTTAGATGAAATACGATTAACAGACTCAAAACGTGTTGTTATTTACCAAAGAAGTAATGCATAATTGTTGGTCTTGTGAAACGTTCTGTAAGGAGACATTTATTTAACATTTATGGAAGGAGTCTCCGGGTTCAGCTCCTTGTAATGATCATTTTCCATTAACAGCACATCCTGAAGTGTT
The DNA here is from genome assembly GCA_023630585.1 of Cranoglanis bouderius. Taxonomy (NCBI): domain Eukaryota; kingdom Metazoa; phylum Chordata; class Actinopteri; order Siluriformes; family Cranoglanididae; genus Cranoglanis; species Cranoglanis bouderius. The sequence continues at coordinate 6,181,920 of CM042562.1, read as the reverse complement.
TTATTCCTATTTTTTGACTAACTGCTTTACACTTCCATTATATGTGTCTGGAATGGTTTTCCATTCTTTTCTCAGTTCTGGGAAAGACGCTGAACTTTTTGCCCATGGTCATCGCACACGCATTACAAAAGCGATAGATAGAGATTAGGCTGAAAAAGCACTTCAGTATTGAAAGCAGTTCTTGTGGAATGTAAAGATTAATAGAATATATACATAGATTAACAGATTCAAAACGTGTTGTTATTTACCAAAGACTAAAATATATAATTGGTGATCTTGTGAAGCTTTCTGTAAGGAGACATTTATTTAACATTTATGGAAGGAGTGTCTGGTGTCAGCTCCTTGTAACCGTCAGTAAGCTTTCCGCCACAAGAAAGTCATAGTCTGTTCTCAGAGAATAGAGAAGAAAAAAATCAGGGAACGGTAAGGGAATGACTGTTTTATAGCTTCTATAACGTAAGTGATAACCGGAACTAAATTGTTTCACGGACATTCCACAACATTAAACGTAACTATAACTGGTTAAAAAGTACAATATGTTGTTCATTAATAAATTAAAAATTGTAATCATTATAACAATTTTTTCCTTGAACAGCACATCTGGAAGTGTTTTATTCCTTACTTTTAACTGCCTGCTTTAGACTTCCATTATATGTGTCTGGAATAAACCGGTTTTCCATTCTTTTCTCAGTTCAGGGAAACAAGTTGAACGTTTTGGTCATGGTACACATCACACATACGCTACAGACAGTATGTCATGGATAGAGATTAGGCTGAAAAAGCACTTCAGTATTCCTCTACAGATTTTTAACCAGACCTTGAGGTGCCATGATGTAAAATGTTATGGTGAATTACTCCAATGACCACTGCAAATGAGCATCATCTTCTCCTAACAGAAAACGGCATCACAGCTGTAATGCTGAGGAAGAGCAACTTCTGCCTCAAGCTAAGAGGTTCCCAGGTCATCCTTTCTTTTCTGAACTAGCCCGTGATGTTTGGGACTCTGAGGTGAGGACGCTGATAAGCTTTTCCTTGCTTTAATCAATAATAAAGCATGCAAAAAGTAGACAATCTTTTTCCACATTTTTGAAGGACGTATTTCTTCTCTTCTTAACAGTCTTCCAGTAGTGATAGCAGCTGCATTAGCTGTCCAGAGAAGCTGACAGGAGCTGGCTCGACCAGCTCCTACCAGTCTGTCAAGCAAAATGGAAAGTGTGTCCTAGAGGATTCCTATAGCCCTAGCACCTCCGGTCAGTTTGGTGAATCTGATGACTCTTACCACCATATCAACCGCATCCTTAGAGAAGCCCACTTCAACAGCCTGCAAACTCGTGGCCAGCCAGGAGCAACCTGATCATCTGCCATCTAATGGCAGAAAGAACAGCGCACAGGGAATCTTCTACAACAGAAGCCTACATCAGTGGCACACCGTGAATCTCTCTTCACTTTGCATCAACCGCTTTGCTGCCTATTTTTAGAGCGCTTTTCCTTTTCATTATCAGTGTCAGGGTTCATTTAGATCTCTACTTGGGTGCTACAACATAAAAGAAATCTCAGACAGCATGCTATATGACTATTACATGTAAATCCCTAATACTTATTCTGGCAGATGTCCATGGTGCTACATGCAAAATAATACAGTCATACAAGGTCATATTAAGTAAGAGGATGTGCGTTATTAGTGTACCTTGTGATGAGTAGTGAGCTAAGTGGAAAAGGTGCACACAGAAATTATGCATTTTTACTTTCTTCTTCCTAAAGACCTCTGGGATCACAGAGATGGTTCAAGCACATGGGAGCATTAATGCATAATGACTTAACAAGAGTTATATTACCAGTTCTAATCCATATACATAGGACCTGAGGGTAATTGTGTTGCATTTGTTTCTATTTGATTATACATCATTCAGTTAGCTTAGTTAGCTTATGTTGTGTTGTGTGTGTGTGTGTATATATATAAAGCAACTCAGGCTTTATGATTTCTTCCCCTTTGTGATTGCTAACTATAGTACAGATATGTGCCACATGAGTATATCATTACCCTTGGTCTTTTTCCATTTTCAATTTGCCTGTTGCTTAGTGCAAACTATTTATGTGACATTTGGACTTAACATTAGCAGAATGTATGTATTTAATTATCTGATTATTGTTTAACTCAGGTCTGTTATAATGTACCATTCTTCAGGCACTTTTATTAGTGGAGCTAACAAGAAATTCAGTGACTTTTAATTGATGTGTCAAAGTATTCAAATTGAGATAACAGTATAATTTTAACCCACAGAATCATTTGCAGAGCCTGAAAGCAGTCATTTCCTATTGGCTTTTCTTCATATGAGTCAGCCGTTTCTTAGGAACACAGGAAGACACCATGGTCTAAAATTAGTCTTCTCCTAAAATAGCCACATAGAGCCCCAGTACCACCACCACTTCATAAAACCACAGTCATAAAAGGTATGGGATGGTTTTAGTATCTTTGCACACACGCATAACAACATGTTTTTGTCCAGGTGAATAATGGACAATTACCAGAAAACGCTACATCTTGATCATCCCAGAGTCTGTAACTTTGTATGTATGTATGTATGATCACATGTATTTGGCCTGAGGTCGTACTCGAGCTTCCAAATTAAATGTTTGTTCGAGAGTGTGTACAATAAGGGTGCTGATATAGCTGTTAACTTGCACTGAGACACCGCAGTACGTCCATGTGACGGACCAGCGGTTCTCGACCTGGGGGTTTCATGGCGGCTTTCGAGAAAAGTCCACATGCCTATATATTTAAGAACATATTTTTGAAAATTACTTTTCCTTTGATATTAAATGCATGTGTTCAAACTTGTATGCAAAGGTTTCTTAAAGCTACACAAATGTTTGTGGACTTGACCATCGAACCCATATGTGCTTTCTGAACATCCCAATCCAGAGCCAAAAATAAAACATGCAGTATTGCAGTGTTGTATGTTCTGAAATGCTTCCTCATAAAATCAGAGGGCAAAACAGCTCTAAAATGAACAAACATTATGTTTATTTGAACACATGGAATGTGCACTTGGGCAGCAAAACAGGAGCAGACTACAATCCCTACAACACTTAAGTGTGAAGAAATGTGTTGCTTGTAATGTGTCTCAGGGGAAACACATTCAGAGAGAGGTGCACAAACTCCAGCCTGTGTTTTTGAATTGTTTTTGAGAGGGTTGCAGCTCTAAGTTGAGAGCTACTGTTTTGATCAGTTAGCATCAGTTTTGATGATAATCATTACAATCACCTCATCCATGTTTTGTATTTAGAATTGAACTAAACATAGCGAAAACATTTATAATTTATAAATGGTTATTTTCTCAAATGATCTTCGTACAATAAAAATAAAAGTTTATAAATAATTTAAATGTGTTGGTGTCTATCTATAATTGAAGATATGATTAATACAGTGTATTTTATGACATCTAATTGCAGATCCATATCTCTCTCTCTCTCTCACACACACACAGGTGCATCTCAATAAATTAGAATGTCGTGGAAAAGTTCATTTATTTCAGTAATTCAACTCAAATTGTGAAACTCGTGTATTAAATAAATTCAATGCACACAGACTGAAGTAGTTTAAGTCTTTGGTTATTTTAATTGTGATGATTTTGGCTCACATTTAACAAAAACCCACCAATTCACTATCTCAACAAATTAGAATATGGTGACATGCCAATCAGCTAATCAACTCAAAACACCTGCAAAGGCTTCCTGAGCCTTCAAAATGGTCTCTCAGTTTGGTTCACTAGGCTACACAATCATGGGGAAGACTGCTGATCCGACAGTTGTCCGGAAGACAATCATTGACACCCTTCACAAGGAGGGTAAGCCACAAACATTCATTGCCAAAGAAGCTGGCTGTTCACAGAGTGCTGTATCCAAGCATGTTAACAGAAAGTTGAGTGGAAGGAAAAAGTGTGGAAGAAAAAGATGCACAACCAACCGAGAGAACCGCAGCCTTATGAGGATTGTCAAGCAAAATCGATTCAAGAATTTGAGTGAACATCACAAGCAATGGACTGAGGCTGGGGTCAAGGCATCAAGAGCCACCACACACAGACGTGTCAAGGAATTTGGCTACAGTTGTCGTATTCCTCTTGTTAAGCCACTCCTGAACCACAGACAACGTCAGAGGCGTCTTACCTGGGCTAAGGAGAAGAAGAACTGGACTATTGCTCAGTGGTCCAAAGTCCTCTTTTCAGATGAGAGCAAGTTTTGTATTTCATTTGGAAACCAAGGTCCTAGAGTCTGGAGGAAGGGTGGAGAAGCTCATAGCCCAAGTTGCTTAAAGTCCAGTGTTCAGTTTCCACAGTCTGATGATTTGGGGTGCAATGTCATCTGCTGGTGTTGGTCCATTGTGTTTTTTGAAAAGCAAAGTCACTGCACCAAGAAATCTTGGAGCACTTCATGCTTCCTTCTGCTGACCAGCTTTTTGAAGATGCTGATTTCATTTTCCAGCAGGATTTGGCACCTGCCCACACTGCCAAAAGCACCAAAAGTTGGTTAAATGACCATGGTGTTGGTGTGCTTGACTGGCCAGCAAACTCACCAGACCTGAACCCCGTAGAGAATCTATGGGGTATTGTCAAGACGAAAAGGAGACACAAGAGACCAAAAAATGCAGATGAGCTGAAGGTCACTGTCAAAGAAACCTGGGCTTCCATACCACCTCAGCAGTGCCACAAACTGATCACCTCCATGTCACGCCAAATTGAGGTAGTAATTAAAGCAAAAGGAGCCCCTACCAAGTATTGAGTACATGTACAGTAAATGAACATACTTTCCAGAAGGCCAACAATTCATTAAAAATGTTTTTTTTTTATTGGTCTTATGAAGTATTCTAATTTGTTGAGATAGTGAATTGGTGGGTTTTTGTTAAATGTGAGCCAAAATCATCACAATTAAAATAACCAAAGACTTAAACTACTTCAGTCTGTGTGCACTGAATTTATTTAATACACGAGTTTCACAATTTGAGTTGAATTACTGAAATGAATGAACTTTTCCATGACATTCTAATTTACTGAGATGCACCTGTATGAATACACAGCAGTTTGCAAACCACATGTAGCTGATTTCATTTCATCTAATTATTGGTGAAGCAGTCATATACTGAAATGATTTTGCAGGTTAATGTGTATTTTGTGATAATTTTTAAAGGTTTTAAATTATTGGAAGACTTATGTAGCTTTGAGGAATAACCCCATAGTGCAAAACATAAAATTATCATTAAATTACTTAGACACAATATGTGTCAGGCAAGGTAAACACTAGAGGAAAATAATCCTGAGGTACATCTCCTATCAGTTTTCTCTCATCAGCAAAAGGGTTGCAGTGGATCCAGAGTCTGTCCCAGGATCACTGGGCATACAGCAGGGATACACCCTGGACCACCACGTACACACACCTAAGGGCAATTCATCTTTAGCCAAACCACCTACTGGCATGTTTTTTTCAGAGGTGGGAGGAAAACTGAGAACCTGGAATAAACCTACACGGAGATGGTAAGAACAGATGAAACTCCACACAGTACCTGAGCTCAGGATCGAACCTGGGGCCATGCTACCCGCTGAACAACTTGAGGAATATAGAATACTGACACTGTTTGGCCATTTTCTTAGGTAAACCTAATATATACTTAGTAGGGGTGTAATGATGCACAGAATTCCAAATCGATACAGTGGTGTCCTGATACGTTACAGTTTCAGCACTGCAAAAACAAGCATTGCCTGATCATGTACCTTATGTTTCCATTTTCAACTGATTCAAACTTTCAACATTATACAGGTACATAATGTTAATAATGACAGTTTATGTGAACCATATAATTAAACAAAAGCCGTGCATTAGAATGTTACAAAATTAATCATGGCTAATTAAACAATAACACTCATCAAGCTTTTATTGAAGTGGCTCAATGGGGCGTGTCTGAAGCACAGAGCTGTTAGCTATTTGTGCTGTCAAAGTCATCGCTCACTGTAGCTCAAACACATCTCTGAATCCTGCGTTCTTCACTATACCGAGTAGTCCCATATCTGCAGCTATTAACTTCCCAAACACCGCAGTGATTTCTTCAGCCCAGATCGAGTCAGTCAGTAAAGCTTAGTATGTTAGTATATTAGCTTGTGAAAAACAGCTTGCTTAAGAGAGGTATGTTTTTTTTTTTTGTTTTTTTTTAAAACCGCTGTAGTCTCTCCTGATTCGAGATAATGAGCAATCTTTTATCAGAGGAGGTAGTGTCGGCTTGATTAAGTTTAAATGTTTATTACCCCTCACATGATATAAGCGGTATTTTCTCACAAATACACCACATTATTATACGCCATATCATTACACCCCTACTATAACTACCTGTAGCTTACCTGTTGCTATGCAACAACCTTCTACCCAGTACATCAATGAACATATGACCCATTAGACTTGGTTATAAGCCACTAGCAGCATTTGGACACATAAATATTACACAAAGACCAGTGTCACACTTGACTTTAACTATGCATACCTTATGTATCCTAGTATACTAACATTATCAATCTTTTGATTTGAGTAACCATATAATCTATGATCTGCCCCTAATCCTAACTATGCATAGTTACTTATCAAGTATAAGACTGGACGATTTGTTAATGGCATTTTCGTACCTTCTTGCACCTGGTGAAGGCTTAAATTTTGCAGGCTTCACCTATATTATTCCATTCTAGTCATATTCTCTACCAAAAATATTGCAATCTACAACAGAAGGTCATCTAAACAACATAACAGCCAACACCAAGTCAGAGGTTGAGGAAGGAGAAGGCAGAAACTTGTTCACAACCAGAGGATGAAGAGGGCTCTGCTGTTCTTTCAGAGCTCTTCTCCATAACCATGTCGATGCTTTCAAAGGCTTCTGCTCCAGTCTGGGTATCTGATTCTACAAGAACAGGCTCAACCAGACACACTGGTTTCCCTCTGTTTATCAGCTCCATGCCACTAAACAGTGACGGTCTTGCATGGTTTACAGACGGCTCAGAGCTCTCACAAGGGTCTGCGGTTGTGTCTCTGCTTTCCAAAACATTCTCAAAACATTGTTTGCTCTCTTCTACAGAATCAGTAGAAACTTCCTCCTGATCTTCTTGTCCAGCAGAGGGAGCCTGTAGGTCACTTATGGATGGAGGTTTCTTTACAAAAGCATCCAGTGGTGCTGAGAGAAGCGGACCAGTGAGGGTTGGATTTTGTTGCTGATCTGAACGTGACGTAGTGGATGATTCTAGACCCATAGTAACGTAACGCTTTGTTACTTCCATGGAAGTACCCAACAGAGCTTCAAACTGCCTAAGAAGCTAGACATACAGAAAGGCATCAAATCCTTGTTGCATTTATTTACACACCACTGATTATTTTAACACAATATTTCCTTGTATACTTCCTCCTTTACCTTACCTTGGTTGCCTTGTATGTTACAGGTCCTGCTGTCCCCTTACTCAACTGGGTGAGGCGTACATGTGTAACACTGAAGATCTGCTCTAAAGATAGCAGATCTGTGCACATCAGACATGCCAGACCACATAGTGCTCTCTGGAGAAATAAGATTGCAATGCCAAAAGTTTTACATAAAAGGGTTTATATTAGCTATTGCTTCAAGCAAGAACCAGTGTGAACAGTCACATACAGCAGATAATGATGTGCTCAAAGTAACAGCATGTTTAAATGACACTTTTTGGTTAGAAGTGATTGATCACAAAATAACGATACCATTTGGGTGGTCTGTGAGGGGTCCTGTAGTTTGTGACAGAGAAGTTCTACCACAACTTCACAGTTTAAAGTAGAACACCTGGGGAGAGAGATTATTGAGGGATTTGCCTGTGATGTGATAATGTTAAAGTAACAACCAATCACTTTCCAAGATAAGGTTTTCCTGTACTGAGAAATGACTGGAAATAGATGTCAAAGGACAAATGTCAAAATATGCAACAATATGACACATTCACTATACATTAGACTCGAAACAAAGCTGTTCTAATACGGTTTCAAAAACACGTGCAATACTGTAAAAAAAACAACAATCACTTTCCAAAAGCAATCACTTGCCAAATGTTTTGGAAAATCCATGTCTGATCTCACTCACACAACTATTTTGGTAACATAACCACAAGTTTTTCCCTCCAAAGTACCACTACCAATTAAAGGAGGAATTCTACAGATTTACAACTTCAACATTTGACCAGAGATTTTATGAAAGTTTTTCCCCAACATCAGCCCTTAAATTTCCATTCGGTAAATTTGAATAATCAACTTTTCAGTACTTTTCTCAACACAGGAAAATATGTTGTGATTCTCAGCCTACATGTTTCTCAAACATTTCCACGTGAACACTTACTCTTTGATGAAACGTTGGCTCTCATCTCTGGACAGGAAGATTTTAGATCCAGTTGTCAGTCTGCTGATCAGTGCCATCTCCTGGCCACAGTCTCCCAACTGTACAGCCTCCACACTAAGGAAGAACAGCCAGAATGAGTGGCATCGCAGTCTAACAGATCTGAATCTAAAGATGCAGCAAATAAAGATTTTGAAAGAATTACCGAAGTTAAACATTAATTTGGAAGAGATGTGATAATTCTCCTTAATTAGTATATATTGATTAAGGTTGATTTTGGTGGAAACCCAAGATTCATATAAATCTATCCAACATGGATGGATGCCTTTAGAAAGGCAAGTAGATACATTGCCTATCCTGATTGGTTGTATATTGGAGGGTCACATCATACTTTTACCCTCATTTACAGAAACCATCCATCCATTTTCTGTACCACTTATCCTACGAAGGGTCTCGTGGAGCCTGGAGGAAACAGGAAACTTGGGGCACAAGGTACACCCTGGACGGGGTGCCAACCCATCACAGACACAAACACACACTCTCACACATCCATTCACACACTACAGACTATTTGGAAACACCAATCATCCTACAACACATTTCTTTGGACTGGGGGAGGAAACCAGAGTACCCGGAAGACACCCCTGAAGCATGGGCGGAACCACACACGCACACGCACACACACACACACACACACACACACGGTGGTGGCAGGAATCAAACCCTCAACTCTGGAGGTGCGAGGCAAACGTACTAACCACTAAGCCACCATGCCCCTCCTCAACAGAAACCAAATTTCACAAAATATTACAAAAATTGTCTTGACTTATAAATTACTGATTTTAACTTTAAATGATTTTGAATCTTAATCTGAAAAATCGTATTAAAGCTCCTGATGAATAAATGTCAGTGAACACAATTTCTCTTACACAATATACAAGCAACTTATATACTTAGCTTTCATACATTACTACCAAACATAATTTTGGGGGTAAAATTAATTTCTACATTTCTAATCCCATATTTACAGCATTACTTTATCACTCCTAGGCTGTACAGTGATCTGGCTTTTAGAAATCCACCTGCTTTACCGTTCTGACATGCTGTCTCCACTCTCTCGGCTCGCCCCAGAGTGGCTGCCTGTGTCTCCTGACTTACTGCTTCCCCTCAATGATGTGTGAATGATTTGCTCATTCTCGAAAGAGGAGTTGTGAGAGGAGCTGTGGCCACTGCCTGTTTCCTCCCAACCTCCACTCGCCTGCCCTGGGCACCTGTGAGAGGCTAAGAGACAGGAAATAAATGATCATTAATGCAACAGCTAATTCAGAGAACATTATTTACCATGCAGTAAACTGTACCAACGTGTACAAACTGTAACAAATTAAACTGTACTAAAATTTGTATGCAATAGTCTGCACGGAGAATAAATACTAAATTACATGCAGGTCACACACACAAGCACACTGCAGAAGTAACAAATGGTGTGCTATGATCAAGTACATTTTTTACTACATTGTTCATAGTTTGTAGATGCACTGGTCAATAACCTGACAGTAAAAACAGATATCCTTTAACTAACTAACTAACTAACTAACTATCTATCTATCCACCTTACATGCACTACAATTACAATATTTATCCAAGAAATGGCCCTCTGATTATACTTTATTTCAACTGCCATTTACAGTGCCCTCCAATAATATTGGCACCCTTGGTAAATATGAGCAAATATCAGCGGACCCTGCACCGCAGGACAAACGCTAGGAAAGAGAGAGGTAAATATAAGCAAATGCAGATGTGAAAAATTGTGAAAGTCTTTATTGTTTAACCTTTTTATATTTTATTCAAAAAAATTCACAAAAATGCTCTCATGGAGATCAAACAATTATAAACAACACAGGTTTATCCAAAAAATCTTTGTTAAATATAGGTGTGCAACAATTATTGGCACGCCTATGAATTCATATGAGAAAAATATATTTGAAGTATATTCTCATTGATATTTAATTTTTTTTTTAAGTACATCTGGGTGACAAGGAAAAGGAAATTGTTCAACCATGACTTCCTGTTTCACAGGGGTATAAATATGAGGTAACACATAGGCCAAATTCCCTTAGTCATTCATAACAATGGGTAAAACCAAGAAATATAGCTGTGATGTTCAGCAAAAGGTTGTTGAGCTTCACAAAATGGGAAGTGGCTATAAGAAAATAGCACAAGCATTGAAAATGCCCATTTCCACCATCAGGGCAATAATTAAGAAGTTTCAGTCAACTAGAAGTGTTATGAATCAACCTGGAATTGGACGTGTGTCTATATTGTCTTAATGCACTGTGAAGAGGATGGTTCGAGTGGCCAAAAAATCTCCAAAAATCACAGCTAGAGAATTGCAGAAGTTAGTTGTGTCTTGGGGTCAGAAAGTCTCCAAAACTACAAACCGAAGTCACCTACATCACCACAAGTTGTTTGGAAGGGTTTCAAGAAAAAAGCCTCTACTCTCATCCAAAAACAAACTCAAGCATCTTCAGTTTGCCAGACACTACTGGAACTTCAAATGGGATCGGGTTCTATGGTCAGATAAAACCAAAATAGAACTTTTTGGCAATAAACACCAGAGGTGGTTTTGGTGCACACAGAGAGGTAGCCATATGGAAAAGTACCTCATGCCCACGGTTAAATATGATGGTGGCTCTTTAATGTTTTGGGGCTATTTTTCTGCCAGAGTACATGGACATTTTGTTAGGATACATGGCATCATGGACTCTATAAAATATCAACAGATATTAAATGAAAACCTGACTGACTCTGCCAGAAAGCTTAAAATGGGCCGTCATTGGATCTTCCAGCAGCACAATGATCCAAAACATACATCAAAATCAACACAAAAATGATTTACGGACCACAAAATCAAGGTCCTGCCATGGCCATCCCAGTCCCCTGACTTGAAACCCATAGAAAACCTGTTGGGTGAACTGAAGAGGAGAGTCCACCAAAGTGGACCTCAAAATTTGGATCTGGAGAGATTCTGTATGGAGGAATGGTCTCAGATCCCTTGCCATGTATTCTCCAACCTCATCAGGCATCATAGGAGAAGACTCAGAGCTGTTGATCTTCGCAAAGGGAGGTAGCACAAAGTATTGACTAAAAGGGTGCCAACAATTGTTGCACACCTATTGTGCAACAATAGCAAAAATGAAAAGCAAAAATGCTTTTCACAGCATTCTTTGCTCATATTTACCAAGGGTGCCAATATTAGTGGAGGGCACTGTACATTGTTCAGGGTTTATATATTTTTGCAATTTTTCCACATAAAACAGGGCCATCAACTGCTAGACCACAGTCCAGATGCAGACCTGTGAATTATTTCAGCAGATCAAACTGAGCACTTGAAAAACACTGTAAGCAAGAACTTTTCATGTAACAGGACCTTCACAAATCTGAGTTGAAAACCCCTCTCACAGAGCATAAGCACAGCTCATTTGCATACCTTTGTGGCGGTGTGAAGGGACACTGTAAGCGCAGGCGGGCACTGCAACCTCCACAACAGCAGAGGGCGCCACCACAGCCCGGTAGTGGTTATCATGGAGTCGAATACCAGCGTGCTCTGTGGGGGGAAGAACAGCGCTGGCCACCACCTCTGCAGCCTTCTGAATCTTATCCAAAATACCCACTGTACCTTACAGAGAAGACGCAGAGAGGCTGTATAAATTGAAAATGAAATAAAAACATGAGAGCATTCTGGGATGTTCGTCACAAAATTGAATCTGTCTTACTGGTTGATTTTCTCGCTGGGCTATTTCCAAATCCCAGCATTCCTGATCGGAGACACTCTGATCCCATTCCTGTAAAAAAAAATTATCCAATGTGTAAAAACATGACATTTGACAGATTTAATAGTAAAGTCATGATTACTTTTCTTTAGGACTTTTCTGTTGCTAATGGAACATCTCAATGCTTAAAGGAACACATCAAAATCCACAGGATGGGAAAATGATTAAACAGACATCTACAATTCACAGATTTTCAGCATTCAGTGAAAATAATTCCTAAATATTCATTACTTCGTGGGCTAATTCATCTTTAGTTAACACTTTATCCTGGTCAGGGTCACGGTGGATCCGAGTCTGTGCCAGTAACACTGGGCTCGAGGCAGGAATGCATCCCAGATGGGATGCCAGTCCATCACAGAGCACCATGCACACACAAACTCATACTTGGGGCAATTTAGAATCACCAATCAACCTACCAGCATATTTTTGTGAGGTGGGAGGAAGCTGGAGAACCCAGAGGAAACCTAAGCAGACACGGGGAGAACATGCACGTAAACACAACACAGACTGTAACCCGAGCTCAGGATCAAACTGAGGACACTGGAAGTCTGAGGCAGTAACACTACTCAACTTACCACACTAAATCCTGAACAATAATGCCTTTTTGTTTACAAAAAGGCAAACATTTAGCAAACATCTGAAGTACATACATGCACTGTGATTGTAACTGTAACTACTAAGTTGGAAAAGGGCGAATCAGCAATAATGATACATCACAAACGCTTGCTCATATACCTTGAGTTGGAGACACACCAGAGCCTGTAAACATCATGTCACTGAAAAGCACACTGGCCAATTCCTATAGAGAAGAGATCAAGGACAATATAACTGGTCATCTCTAGTCAAGATCAGTGCAAAAAATGAAAGTTTGTGGAGTGCATTAAAGGATCCCAGGGACCAGGGGCATCTGGCAATAGTGTAGCTGGATGTGATTATTTTCCTATTTACACACTATGAGGAAAGATCTGGAAAACAGGAAATATTGAAAGAAGCAAGGTTCAAAATCTCTCACCTGTGCCGAGACCCGGACTTTCTGAAAGAGCGCATTGCCATGAATGGAGTCTGGAGGACCACTGTACACTGAAAGAGACACCAAAGACAACATATTTGCTGCTATTCTTTTTTGTTTGTTTGTTTTTTTCTCCCTAGACGGTTACTTGCCAATTTCCACCCACCAGCCATGTTCCACCCATCATGCAACAGCTACCAACCAGGATAAGGTGAAGGCTAACACATGCTTCCTCTGAGACATGTGAAGCCAGCCAACCACACCTTTCCTACCACTGCTCATGCTGCGTCACAGGGCAGTGTAACACACTTGGAGTGCTATTTGTCCTCTTCCACATACATGAGCTCGCAGATGCATACGATTTGCTAGTGTCCATGTGAGCATGCCCAATTCTGCTCTCTTGGCTCCTGGCCATGGATTGCTGTGGCATCTTCAGGATTCAAACTTGTGATCTCTCATCAGTAAGGGAAAGCTTTTTTTTGTGCCACTCGGGAGCATAATTTTTTATAATTCTGATCTAGTAGCAGTAAGTTAAGGTAAGTTGAAGCTCGAAGACTAAATATGTGAAAGAGTAATCCAGACTGATGTTATTGATAAAACAACTTTTCTGGAAGATTCTCCTATTCAAAATCTTTACAATGTAAAAAAAAAAAAAAAAAGTAAAAATTAATTTATGGGTTCTTATGTATAATGGTTTTAGATGCATGTGGAAACACCTTACCTGTTACTTCCTGAATGAACGTGGCATTTCGCCTCAGCTCTGTGACAAAGTGTAGAGGACTGTGGCCACAGAGATGCAGCAGGATCTTCAAAACCTTGGACAGAGAACAGAGTGGGGGGGGAAAAAAAGCATGCTTTAGAAAGCTGAGAAACAAATCATGGCGTTATCGGCTTGGAAAGACCGTTGGATCTTGGCTGTTATTCCTTCTTATGTAAGGTGATGATTTCTTTGCAGCTATAGATCCCTCAAGAATAGAAAAGCCCCAGGACAAGACAACCTCAATGCAGAACTCTTCAAGACAGATCCAGGGATCCCAGCACAAGCACTACAGTCACTTTTTACTGCCATTTGGGAGGGAAAGAAAATTCCAGATGACTGGAAAAAAAGGTGTCATTATAAAGATTACAAAGAAAGGCGCCCAGAACAACTATAACAACTGACAAGGAATCACTCTTCTGTCTATCCCAAGCCAATTCCTGGCAAAGATTATTATCCATCGAATCTCACAGGCAGTCGACAAACAACTCAGAAAAGTACAATCCGGATTCCGAAAGAACAGAGGATGCATAGACCAGATATTTGCTCTACGGAACATCATTGAGCAGTGCACAGAACGGCAAAAGCAATTATACATCAACTTTGTGGATTTTGAAAAACTTTTGACAGCATCCACTGAGAAAGCCTTTGGCATATTCTTCATGCTTACGGGATCCCACAACAATTGGTCAGCATGATCAAAGGTTTCTATGCAAATTTACATGCACAGTGGGTAGCAGTGACTACAGTATTAAAGTCGAGACAGGTGTAAGACAAGGAAGTGTGATGTCAACACTGCTGTTCAACATGACCACTGACTGGGTGATGAGACAAACACCTGGGGACCAGCCAAGCGGCATAAGATGGACTCCATTTACAACACTGGAAGACCTTGATTTTGCAGTCCTTTGATCTGGCATTGCTGTCTCACAATCACCAGCACATGCAAGAGAAAACATCTAGGCTCAACATATTTTCACAGCAGGTGGGCCTGAAGATCAACAAACAGAAAACAGAGGTGATGACACTGAACATCCCCAAGTCTCTCACCCATCCATGTCGATGGAGTCGACCTATCAACGACTGAAGAATTCACCAACCTGGGCAGCATTGTTAGAAACGATGGATGGGCAGGCAGTGACATCAAAAGCCGTCTCAACAAAGCAAGACACGTCTTTCAAATGCTGAACGTCATATGGAAGTCTGCACAATACAGCACCAAAAACAAACTCAAAATATAGCAAAGCTGTGTTCTTTCCACCCTGCTGTATGGCACAGAATGCTGGAGAATGACAGAAGGTAACCTGACCAAGCTGTCAACGTTCCACACAAAGAACCTCAGAAGAATCCGTTGCATCTTCTGGCCCAGCACTATTAACAACAAGCAACTCCTCACTCGCTGTCACCAAGAATGCATGAGC
Organism: Cranoglanis bouderius; assembly: GCA_023630585.1. Taxonomy (NCBI): domain Eukaryota; kingdom Metazoa; phylum Chordata; class Actinopteri; order Siluriformes; family Cranoglanididae; genus Cranoglanis; species Cranoglanis bouderius. Next base: position 6,166,526 of record CM042562.1, on the reverse strand, counting down.
ACCATCAATATGAAGAAACGTCGGAGGCACGTGTTCGGAAAAAGACCAAAGATACATCGCTAGAACTGCCCTTCACTGAACACCAGAAGGGAAGCAAGAGAGGCAGACCAAAAATCACCTGGCACAGCACAGTGGAGGACAAACTCAAGGACTTAAACCAGAACTGGGGAACCATACAGCGGTTGGACAAAACAGACAGCAGTGGCAGGCTTTTGTTGCTGCCCTCCATGCCAGTGGGCACTGTGGGCAATATACAGATGTAAGCAGATGTTTAAATGCTGCTATAGTGAAAAATTACAATGTGATATTCATGCACGTTAATATGCTGCGGTTTATAACATAATTATTATGTTCACACACTTTTGCATATTACACCACTTTGGTCATCTGCATAGTGCTCCTGTATACATGGATGAAATGACCATAACAATCTGTTTGACTTGTCCATGAGTTTTCCCTCACCTTTAGTTTGACATGACAGGACTCAACCTGCAGCCGCTCCAGAAGGTATTCAAGAAGACACTGGCAGCAGCCCGGTGACTCATGGGAAATTTCTGGGATGTTTTGCAAGTTAAGGGCTTTATTTGAAAGCAGTTATTGTAAACACAGCTCTGCAACATTGTTGGAAAAGGATACTGCTAATTTCCTCAAAGAGGTATCCAGGACAGGGCGCTTCGTCATCTGCCGTCGCCTTCATAAGAGTCGGCATCTGAAGAAACACAAGAGGGTAAGAGATGGCAAAAAGCCCAGGTCGACCCGCGGGTCACACAGCTTTCTCATCCGACCTAACGCACCTAGTTAGATCCTGAAATCTAGTACTAATGAACTGGCCTGGACAGGAAAACCTTCACGCTACCTAGTAGCGTGCTAGCTAGCTACTTACCTATGGATAAACACGTTACCCATAAACATTTCCAGGCAAAACACAAACTTGTTTCAACTACATTTCCACATGTATTACAATGTACAACACCTACTTTTTGCAAGAAAGCCAGTCGCTCCATTAATGTAGCCATTTGTTACCGCTCTCGGGTTATTCCCGTGTCTGTATATCATTGCTGACTGGGTTAGGCCGAATCACTATGCACTGTCATACCACGCACACACACCTACGCTACTCGTGTATTGTATTTCATTGGTCCGACGCTTTTACGTCACCATTAGAGCTCACCAATAAGCAAACGGAAGTTAATTCAAAGGGGCGGGTCGTTAAGGAATTTGCGCAATCGCTTGTGACATTTTCCCACTCGTATTCACACATGTCTCAGTTTCTGTGCTAGGATTGGTTAGTAATTCTAATTCACACTGTAGGTCAGGTTTTGATAGAGTTTAGTATAAACCAATCATAGCGCAGGAGGTGGGATTTGTCTGAATACGGGTAGGACAGTAATGCTGCCTTCAAGTGCCATAAAAGTTGTTGCGTTCGAATTCCTGACCTAGAAGTTGTACACAAACGCAAACTTTCCTGTAACAAGTGATATGATTTTCAGAAATAATTTCTGGCTGGTTACTATCCTTCATTCTCACATCATAGCGGAGCAAATACAGTGTCAGTTTTCTATGTAGGCAATTATTTGACTATGCCATAGTCACCGATTTATATCTGTAACTGCTGCAACTGTTGCACGTTTTAACAATAAACTCAAACACGATGCCAAGAATACCGAAATATATCATATAAATGAACTAGTTAACTAGCGGTGCAGCTGACTGAAAAAAGAAACCCTCACAATTACAGCCTCACATCTGAGTACTGTGCTATAGTAACTATGACAACCGAGAATCCGAGGAGCACTTGAAGAAAGCATAAAGCCAATCCTGATGTACGTCATTGGGTTAGGGGTCACAAATATGGCGCTGTTCTTGTAGAGGGTTATGGCTATCGGATCGTTTGTAGGGTCATATAGTTTGTGATTAAAATTTATTTTTTGTGACGATGGCCTTTGTTAAGACACTGTGTACATTCGATATTGATTAAATCGCTATGCAATTGTGAATCATCGTAATTAATCAAACTTAACAGGTAGTTAGTTAGCTCACTTTGGCTAATGCTGTAGCATACGGTCTATTGCAGAATCAGTGACGTCATTGTTAACGTTTCTTCCGATTGGTGATATGCTTTTGAGTATGAACTATCAGCCAATCGCAGTGTAGGAGGCGGGATCTTCGCGTGTTACCAGTCATGTCAGGGAGAAACGTTTGGACCAGTAGCCGGGAGCGGATGAGGAGATTCCCTGAGCTGTTAGCCCGGTGCTCAGTAGAGGTAAATGAAACCATGAGTCACAGTTCATCGACTAAATACCAAAGTCCATATGAAAACCTTTAGGTGGTTTACTTCACTGAACCTCTCTGAACTGTTTTGTGTTGTAGGCAGCTGCTTATGGTAAATGTGTGGTCTCCACTACAACAGGCAAACAGGAGCTGAAGAAAGATTTGTGCCTCAAAGAGTTTGAAGCTCTGAAGACCTGCTTCATCAACGCCGTTAGTTATACTGACATACTAACTAATATACTGATATACCGCTCAAAAGTATTTTGTATTTAACACTGAACTATGCTTAATTGTGATGTAAGTTTTGTTAGATATTCTTAGATATACTTAGTATACATTTGAATACAAAAAATGGCATATTTGTAGGACAAAATTGAAAGTTAAGATATGAATAATGAAGAAAAACAGCACAAAAGTTAGCATTTTCCTTTATGAATGTGATAAAAAGAAATATTAGGGAATATTTATAGGTTCTTTTACCACATTTTGCATTTATAGCTGCCTCAGTGTTCTGAACAGCTCTCTATTCCTCTCACTTGTGATCGGATTGAGATCTGGGGAATTTGGAGGCCAAGTCAACACCTTGAACTCTCTGTCATGTTCCTCAAACCATTCCTGAACAACTTTTGCAGGGTGGATTATCCTGCTGAAAGAGGCCACTGCCATTAGAGAATACCGTTACCATGAAGGGGTGTACTTGGTCTGCAACAATGTTTAGGTAGGTGCTAAGTGTCAAAGTAACATCCACATGAATGCCAGGACCCAAGGTTTCCCAGCAGAACATTGCCCAGAGTGTCACACTGCCTCCACCGGCTTGCCTTCTTCCCATAGTGCATCCTGGTGCCATCTCTTCCCCAGGTAAGCGGCCATCCACATGATGTAAAAGAAAACATGATTCCTCATACCTGACCACCTTCTTCCATTGCTTCCTGATCAAGTTCTGATGCTCACATGCCCTTTGTAGGTGCTCTAGGTGGTGGACAGGGGTCAGCATGAGCACTCTGACCAGTCTGCCTCATACATGGCAAGCTGCAATACACAGTGTGTTCTGACACCTTTCTATCATAGCCAGCATGAACTTTTTCATCAATTTGTGCTACAGTAGCTCTTCTGTGGGATCGGACCAGATGGGCTAGCCTTCGCTCCCCACGCGCATCAGTGTGCCTTGGGCGCCCATGATAATGTCGCCGGTTCACCAGTTGTCCTTCCTTGGAACACTTTTGGTAGGTACTAACCACTGCATACTGGGAACACCACACAAACCTGCCGTTTGGGAGATGCTCTGAGCCAGTTGTCTAGCACAATTTGGCCATTGTCACAGTCACTCAGATCCTTACACTTACCCATTTTTCCTGCTGCTAACACATAAACTACAACTAATATATCCCACCCCTTGACAGGTGCCATTGTAACAAGATAATCAATGTTATTCACGTCACCTTTTAGTGGTTTTAATGTTATGGCTGATTGGTGTGTGTGTGTGTGTGCGTACAGAGCCCTCCACTAATATTGGCACCCTTGGTAAATATGAGCAAAGAAGGCTGTGAAAAATTGTCTTTATTGTTTACCATTTTGATCTTTTGTTCAAAAAAATTCACAAAAATACTCTGCTCTTATGGATATCAAACAATTGCAAAAAAACACAGGTTTATCAAAAAATACATATCTTTGTTAAATATGTGTGTTACACAATTGTTGGCACCCTTTTAGTTAATACTTTGTGCTACCTCCCTGATGAGGTTGGAGAATACATGGCAAGGGATCTGAGACCATTCCTAGAGGCTTTTTTCTTGAAACCTTTCCAAACAACTTGTGGTGATGTAGGTGACTTCGGATTGTAGTTTTGGAGACTTTTTGACCCCAAGACACGACTAACTTGTGCAATTCTCCAGCTGTGATCCTTGGAGATTTTTTGGCCACTCAAACCATCTTCTTCACAGTGTGTTGAGAGTACAGACACTCGTCGTCTTCCAGATGACTGGAACTGCTCAGTTTTTTATATATATATATATCTATCCCTGTCTAATTTTGTTTTACTAAATTACATAAAGCACAGCTGAAGATTAACTTTAATCAGATTTCTAATTAATTACATTTTTTCTTTGCAGGCAAATCAGGCGACGAAGTAGAGGAAGAATTCAAGCCTGGACATACTACTTGTTGGATAAATACTTGCTGATTCATCCATTCACTCATCTTCACTAAGTGCTTTATCCTGGTCAAGGTCATGGTGGATTTTAAGCCTTTCATTGATGCACACACATTTAGCAAAGCCAATCCCCCAGGGCATGTATGTTTTTGGACAGTGGAAGGAAACCAGAGGACCCAGAGGAAACCCATATGGACACAGGGAGAACATATGAAACTCCACACAGACAGTAACCTGAGCTTTGGATCAAACTGGCTCCCTGCTGTTAATGTGTTGTTGTTTTTTATTTGTAACCATCATCATCTGAGATGTGTTTTATTTAAATATTTGAATAGTGTATGGACATGCATATCAAAATCTAATGTTAGTATTGTCTTGGTGCATAAAAATAAATGATCTATATGGCTTAAGTTTTGTGTGACCAGTGAGAAGTGGTTGTGTAGGGAAATTCTTCTGCAGTGTGGTTTTCTGTGCTGCTGCAGTAAAGCATGTATAGGTCGTCCTACCACACACTCTTTCTGTCTCTATTATCTAGTGCAATTTAATACATTAGATCAAGATGTGGATAAAATACTCAAGGGAACCAAAAGCAGACTATTCATTTGCTTGTGAGAGGGAGAGAGAGAGAGAGAGCGAGTGCTGGGGAGTTTGAGTGGCTGTAGAAGCAGAATCAGGCCGGATGAGTAATGAGGTGTGCTATGGCAGTAAGGATAGCACAACTCCTGATCTCAGAGCTGTTGTGAAGAGACACCTTAGAAAGACAGACCTCTGAAGGACTGGTCCTGGCTCAGTGAGAACATGTGATAAACATAAAAGGCTTGATTAATGTTTTGCCATGAGCTTCATGTCACACACACCCTGAAAGCACACTCAACACAGGTCTGCACATATGGAAACTGAGGCTGCAATGGTGTTACTGACGCCCTGCTCAAGAACCCACAGCCTTGTTATCCACATGTTAATTGATGGGGTGGCCATAAAGTCCAAGTCACTAATGACTTGGGACCAACGTACAATCCAAACAGCCAATTAGAGAATTTACAACATACTCTAGTTTATAAATGTTTACAGCTAAAGTTGGGGTGACTTTGTAACACTGCTTGATGTACATTTAGAAAAACACAGGACTGAAACATTGCAGCTTGTCTTCATGTGGAGTAAAAGGTTTTAATTAAAAGGATCTTGCCCTGCGAAAATGCCTGTGTTCTACCAAACTTAGTTTATAAAGTTTAATGGTTGAATGAAGCTGATTAATTTCATTAATTGCATTTTTCATTTGTCAAGATATTGACTATTACAGTTTTCCTTCATTACTGAGGCACAATAATAATGTCCCAAAACAATGTGAACGCTACATTAATTTCTTACATGGGAACATTTTTTGAGTTTCTTTTTTGTGCCATTATCTGCAATTATTGGCACATATATTTTTTTTTTCTTAACGAAAATGCACATGACATTTGTAACTTTCTCTGATTAGTACAATTTACTTCACACTAAAATTATATCAAAATTAATTTACAATGTTATAGGATTTAACGTTGAGAAATTCAAAACATTTGTTCCACTCAATGACTCGTGCATCAGTACATCATGAGTAAGAGTGAAGTTTTGAAATGTATTCAATATAGCAAATTAATTATAGCTATTGTGAACTTGTGGGAAGCAACATTATTTAAATCTTACAAGGCTTCAGTCTCAGTGAACAGACAACTAAGGCTGTTTTCTTAATGAAGAAGAAATTGGGACAAACACTGTTTCTTACATAATATTTCGGTGATATATCAAAACATTACAGCTATAGGATGTATTTTAAGCCTAACAATACACATATTTTAAAGTGTTCTTTAACAAAGAACTGTATAATGTTTGCTATGGTTTCCTAACATTAAATCTAACTAAATAGACAAAAACTACAACGGCATTCTTTAATAAACGAAAAATGTTATTGGATAATTGCTGTGGTATAAGAGTAATAAAACATAATAATGTGACATTAAGCACATTTTACAATGCCTAACCAATACACTGCACCGAACCATAAAAATAAATAAACTTCATTGATGAAACAAGATTTACTTAACATTTTTATTTAATTACCACCTGAGAGAAGATGGTATGTCATTCATATGTATATCCTCTGCAAAACAAGTTTTTCTTGAAAAAAGGTCCAGTGACTGAATATTTTCAATACTCAGAAACATCTGAAACAGCAGGTTCACTCTGATAAATGTACAGGCTATAGAATTTACAACAGCGTAACAAGCACACCTGAACACATACGAGCTCTGTTAACAGAATGAACCCTAAAAGTGGGCCAGAACAACAAAATTATAACAATACAGTCCAACCACAATCCTACAGAGGCAAAGATTGAAAATGCAAAAATGTGACACCCATAAGACAACAGAAACATGAAATATTTTTAGGCAATAGCAAGGGATGTAGAAAAAGAGAATGATCAACAAACACACAAAAATCTATACATTGACATGAATCAAGCAAAAAAACAAAACAAAAAACAACTGTGAACTTACTATTGACAGTTGGTGCAGCTCTTCTGTACCTTTTAAAACACAAAGTCACTCCAAAAAGGAGAAAAATAAATTATAATCTGGTAGGCCTAGAAAAATAAACATTTCTATAAAACCTTTCATGGACAATGTTACTTTTTTGTAGTTGTGCTCTTGTAAATTGCATTTTTGTCTGTCTACAAGCATTAACAAAGTGCTGGAGTTGCAAACGTTCATATTCAAATCATGGACTGAGCCCCAGGCATGTTTTATATATGGTCATTGCTTACTGCTCATCACTGAATGGAGCACAATGAGACAATATAACTTTAGTCTTTACCTCCAACTGAGTTGAATGACATGGGTTAGCAGTTAAATGCTGACCAGATATATTACCCAAAAAATAACAATCAAGAAACAAAAGCTGGCAACTTGGGTTCTTTAACAGTGTTTGGTCCTTGATCTGGGTTTATCAATGATAAGTCTATTACTGATCTACACTATATGGCCAAAGGTTTGTGGACCTGAACATCACACCCATATGTGCTTGCTGAAAATCCCATTCCAGACTTAGTCCCCCTTTGCAGTTATATTAACCTCAGCTCTTCTGAGAAGGCTTTACGCTATATTTGTATAGCGTGGCTGTGGGGATTTGCTCATTCAGCCACAAGAGCATTAGTGAAGTCAGGTATTGATGCTGGATAAGGAGGCCTGGGGTGTAGTCGTCATTCAAGTTCATCCCAAAGGTCTTCAGTGGGGTTGAGGTCAGTGATCTGTGCAGGCTCAGTCAAGTCCCTCCACGCCAAACTTGGCAAATCATGTTGTCAAGGAACTCGCTTTGTGTACAGGGGCGTTATCATGCTGGAACATGTTTGGGATCTTAATTCCAGTGAAGGTAAATTGTAATGCTACAGTATACAATGACATTCTATACAAATGTGTGCTTCCAACTTTGTGGAAACAGTTTGGGGAAGAACCACATATGGGTGTGATGGTCAAGTGTCCACATACTTTTGGCCAAATAGTGTACATCTTCAAAAGACATTTTACACTCATTTGCCTTTAAATTTGCTTAGCATAAGCCGATATTAGAAGTAAGCTTTACAGACCCGGAATCCTGCCAACACAGAAAAGATACGAGAAATCGATCGAGTCCTGACCTCATATAAATAACACAACATTAATGGATTGATGGACACAGTTTGAGTGGATTGATATAACTGAATGCCACCCAAACCACACAGCAGAGGAATGAGTGTGAAGAGGAAAAACATGACTGTAATGTGTCCCTGCAGCTATTGGAATTCTGGCATGTGTTTGTATATTAACATTATCTATTAACATATCTATTAAAGCTAGTTTCAACTAAAACTTTTGGTCTTTACTTTGTAGAAAATCACTCAAAAGTGGATGGTACACTCAGCTTTCATTCAAATGAAAGTATAGGAACACTTATCATTTTAAGGATGTTAAAGATGTTTATGGAAACTCTGGCAGTTTAACGGTTCAAAATTGACCTGCTGCGAATAAATTTCAAGAGAATTTTAGGATGACCGTATAATATCCAATGACCATGTACACAAGTCAGCAGTGATCAATGTGATACCAGCCACTTTTCAGCATTTTAACAAATGCGAGTTAAAATTCACTGTTTGCACTGACATTTCCAATACAATCGAACAAATCTGGCACCTTGGCATTAATCCTTAGTATATAAAGCAAACAGAAATATTTAACATGCCCATTTTTGATGGTTGGTTTGATATTGAACCCGGAATTCTTGCAGGTTAGTTTTCTACAATGTGGATAAGAGTTTGCAGAAATCATGGTTAAGAAAGGCAGATCTCGAGAGCAGAGTCCCCAAGAAAGCTACGAAATTATAATAGTAAATAAGGAAATAACAAAACCCCACCACTGTTTTGCTGCAGATAAAACATATCCTTCAGTGTGGATGTACACACTTTGAATAAATGTTACTCCTGGATTTAAACTTAGTGGCTGATGCAGCATTTTGTATACTAGGGCACTGCAACAGTTGATGCTCATATGGGCTTGAGATGAATGAGCCAAGAAGTGTGTGCACATGTTCATGTCTATGCATTCAGCATACTGTTAGGTGAAAAACTACTCATCTGTGTTTTGTTTGTGTGAAATCTGTTTAATCTGGCGGGAATGGATCACAGCTCCAGCCAGCAGCTGAGCCTCAAGTGCTGCATGGAGGTCTGACCCTCCAAGCTCCAGCAGCGGTTCCAGTCCAGGCACTCTTCTCTCCTCAGCCCCCAGAGCCCTGCGTCGCCTTCTCAGGTCCATCACTTCTTCCTCTCTGCTCTTCTTTTCTTTCTGAGGCTCCTCTTCTTGAGGATCCAAATTTTCCTTTAAATCCCTGCCTCCTTTCTTCAGAGGTTGAGGTGCTTGAGGCTTTTTAGCGATGGCCTCATTCTGATTGGTGTCTTTACTGTCAATTATTTGCTGCAGCTGGACCAGTCTTTCCCTCTTCTCCATCAGCTTCTGCTCATTCTCAGCCTGCTTTATAAGTTCTTGATCAAGCTTGTCCTTCTCTTGTTTCAACCTCTCTGCTTCCAGCCTCTCTTCCTCCAACATTTCTTTCTCAAGCCTCTCTTTCTCCAACCTTTCCTTCTCGAGCCTCTCTTTCTCCAACCTTTCCTTCTCGAGCCTCTCTTTCTCCAACCTATCCTTCTCGAGCCTCTCTTTCTCCAACCTATCCTTCTCAAGCCTCTCTTTCTCCAGTCTTTCCTTCTCAAGCCTCTCTTTCTCCAGTCTTTCCTTCTCAAGTCGTTCTTTCTCAGCTTCAAGCTGGGCTAACCTCTGTCTTACTCTCTCCTCCTCCTTGGCAATATCTTCTGGATTAAGGTCTTCCAGGTCTCCCTGCCTAGTCTGCTTATCTTTAGGAGGGTCAGGCTGATGCTGGCGTAATGGCACCCCTCGTGCCCCAAGGTCTTTCTGCGAGTCTACATCTACATGCACTGCTACTTGCGGAGGCTGTTTCTCCTGTTTTGCTTCATCTTGTGCTGGGTTGAGAACCGGGTCTTTCACTTGTTGCTTTTGGGCGTCAGCTACAGGTGCAAGCTTCTCAGGTTCCTGGTGGTGGTCTGAGCTCTGTTCTGGGGTTTTCACCTTCCTGTCTTCATCAGCTGTGTCATGCTGCTGCTGCTGCACTATTTCACCCACGTCAGCTGCAGCATCACCTAAATGCAGCATATGATGCTTATTGTACTGCATTCACACATACAGTGGTTTCCAAAAGTTTGAGACCACATTGAATATCTGGATTTTTTTTCCTTTTAAAATTGGAAATAAACAGAAGGTTTTAGAATTTTCAAAAATTTAGTAAATGTTGAATATTTAATATTCAAGATTCTGCACTAATTCTATGTGTATATTGTAAGCAAATGCGTGATATTGACCATATTAACGGCTTTGTACAAAAGGTCAGATTTTCCTCATGCCTAATCTCTTCTATTGAACAAGAATAGTGTTCACAATTGTGTTCAGACAACACTCAGATGGATTTGATCTAAAATGGATCATAAGCTTTTACACAAACTTGCACGGTCCATGCAAGCTCGAGTGCATGCTGTCATTAAAGCAAAGAGGTGACAAACCAAATAATACCAATTTCATAACATACCAAATTTATGTAAACATTTCAAATATTCTACTTTTCACTCAAGTTGTTGTCAATAATATAATCTGTAATGATAATTGTTGTATTAAAATTAGAAAAGAATGTAAAATAGAAGCATTTTCACTAGTGGTCTCAAACTTTTGGACTCCACTACATACATACATTAGCTTTGCCCATTTTCAAAACACATTTTTACACCATCTTAGTACTGATGCTTTTAGTAGATGTAGGCCTATAGAACAAATTATTGGGCACTCAAAAAAAATAATAAAAATAAATAAAAATAAAAAAACCCTTCCAACTGACCTGCAGCTTTGGATTCCTCCTCTTCATCCTTTTTCTGATGGATCTCTTTGTGCTGTTCCTCAATGACAGCAAGGAGTTTCTCCTGTTGGTCCAGCAACCTCTTCTGTTGCTCTTGCTGTTCTTTGATCACCTGCAGTAGCACGGCATGGTCCAGCACTCCCTCTGAGGAAAGAGACAACATAAGAGACATTCAGAGACATTTATAGGCACAATGATCAGTTAATTAGTATTGTAGATGTGAGTGAAATTAATTATTTGAATTTATGATCTATGGAAATTAACTAGACGCTTAGTGTTACTTAATTTATATCAGTGCAAGCATTTATGCATTCTATTAAAGATTAGTTAATCAATCGGTATTAAATATTCAGCATTTCCACTGTGAAAGTCTTTAAAAAAATTTTTAAAAAAATAAAAAAATCACATCAAGATCAGCTGGTTGTTATTTGAATCAGTGTGCTTTCAGAAGTAGTAGCTACAAACACAAGAAAATTGAAAACAAGATGTTTAAGAAAGGATATAGAGAGGAAGGATATAGTGTAGTGTTAACAGCAGGTATCTAATGTGCTATTGTCAAACATAGCATGTTAGAAGTCAAAAGCTAGAGAGCCTCATACCTGCAACGATCTTTTTAATCACTGTGGCAGGAGTCCGTGGCACAACAGAGCAGTGGAGCAAGAGACAGAAAGAGACAGAGCAAAGAGTGCCTTAAGAGTGCCTTAATAAAAATCAAGCCAAGCAAAAGAAACAGAAGTAAGATTCACTGTGCTTTTTTCATGATATTTCATCATGATAAAGCAAAACACCTGTCATGCAGGGTCAGCTTGCAGTAACTTCAGAAAATAGCTTACATCAGGAACAAGAAACTGAAAAAGAACAGCCTCTTGACTATTGCAGGTTAACACAATCATATGAGTGTGCTGATTAAAAACCAAGAAAATACATATATGGATATAGCCAAACTCTTACACATACAGTTTTACACAGTAACCTGCAATTAGTTCCAAACTCTTGGAAATAATCTGTGAAGGCCCAAAATAAAGGACAGTGAAAATGACAACATTTCCTCTTATTACATCTTATTCCACTCATTACAAACAAATTGTTCTTTCTACAAAACCTGGTCACAGGTTTGTTTTTGTAAGGTCAGCTGCATCTGATCGCTCAAATGGAAGAAACTCACTTACCTTCCATCTTGTCTCCATCTCCTTCCTTGGTGTCCTTTCCATCCTGTTTCCTCTCTTCTTTATACTCTTGTTTGGCAACCCCATCATGCACCTCAGCCAAATGGACCACTGGTTCAGGATCTGTACAGCGGATCAAACAGTGAATGAGGTTAAATAAACACGTTAAAAATCCCTGGTAGTTTAAACCATTTTTAAACGTTTAACTTTCACACGTTAATGTCTCACAGATGCTTGATACAAATGTGCACCAACATTACTTAATACTATGGTTGTGAATCTCCCACTTTAAGATGATATGATGCACACCTCAATAAGTAGCATACAACATGATGGAAAATATATATAGTTAAACAAGTAACAATGATACACTTCAATTCGGCATTGATCTGATACGATTCACTTCAGCACTTACAGAATTCGATTCAGGCCTGATCCAGTATGATTCAGTATTTCAGTATAATTTAAGTTGTCCACCATGGGAAAATCTTCAGGACAGAGGGCTCTGGGCTTTCCGGTTTCTTGGTAACTTAAAAATCTGTGCTTTTGTGTCTTATTAACATCAATAGAAAGGAAAAAAGAAATGTAGCTACTATAACCTACAGTCATGTGACAAAATAAGTACACCCCATGGAAACTGTTGGCTTTTTTGACATATTTGGACAAGAAAACACTTGATCATCTTTGAAACAGTGCCTATTAATAAAGTTGATATACTTGAACAAAACCACAAGGAAAATTAGCTTTTTCAATCATTTATTCAACAGAAATATCAATAGAGGTGATAGTCTGCTGTGGAAAAGGTAAGTATACCCTTGGCCTCAGAAGCTAGGATTGCCTCCTTTAGCAGAAATAACTTCTTGTAGGAGTTTTGCATAATTGTCCACCAGGTTTACTGGAATTTTTGACCACTCTTCCATGCAATATTCTTTCAGTTGCAAGATGTTTGAGGGTTTTCTTGCATGTACTGCCCGTTTCAAATCCCCCCAACAACATTTCAATTTCCACCACCGTGCTTCACAGTTGGTATGAGGTGCTTCTCCTGAAAAGCTCTCTTTGGTCTGTGCCAAACATGTCTGCTGTTACGGTGGCCAAACAACTCCATCTTTGATTCTTCTATCCAGAGCACATTATTTCAGACGGCCTGGTCTTTGCCTATATGTTCACTGGTAAACTGTAGTCTTGCAAAGGCTTTTTCCTGGCATGCCTCCAATGCAGGTCAAATTTGTGCAATCTACAATTCTGTTTGTAGAAGCATGTACTTCGACACCAACAGTTGCAAGACTTACTAGCAGATCCTGTGATGAAATTTTGGGGTCCTTGGAGACTTCTTTTTGCATCAGACGGTCTGTTCTTGGGCTGAATTTGCTGGGACGGCCAGTCCTAGATAAATTGGCAGTCGTTTGAAATCTTATTTTCCTCACAGTGGAATGATGTATTCAAATAATTTGGAGATCTTTTTAAATCTCCTGCCAGGCTTATAGGCATCCACAACCTTATTTCTGAAGGTCTTACAGAAGTCTTTAGATCTTGGCATGATGACACCACGCACCAGATATGAGATAAATAAGACAGGCTCCACCTGCACTCCCTAAGCAGGTTCTAATCACTGGCACCCAATCTTGAATACCTGATTCTAATTTTACAGATTTGAAGGTTTGATGACTGAAGGGGTGTACTTACTTTTTCCATGTGTTTTTTTGTTCATTCAAATTGTGAAAATTACTACAAAATGTCAATTTTGTGTGTCATTTGATAGAGTGTATCAACTTTATTAATAGGCACTGTTTCAAAGAGGTTCAAAAACCAACAATTTCCAAGGGGTGTACTTATTTTTTTCACATGACAGTAAGTGAAACAGGAATTAACTTGTATTGTGGGAATATTTTGTGGCAGTGTTGCAAGTTTTGCATATAGCAGGGCTTTGGTCAGGATTTCCTGCTGGACTTTTGTATAGATTTTCAACAGCAATATCAGGTTTTAGCCATTTTCCTTTTTGATTAGAGCTAGATCTAGGCTTGTAAATCAAATCAATGCAGCGTACTACTGCAGAATGTTTGACCGATTATCCAATTCAAATTTGTATTTCTTTACACCCCTACTTAATATATTCTGCACTGTTGCTTAAAGGTACTCACGTTTCACATCCTCAGACTCAGCTGCTTTTCTATCACTTTCCTCCGATTTCTTATCAGCAGGCGGTCTGTTCTCAGCTTCCTGGTCCTTCGCTAAAGATGGCTGTTCCACAGACTTATGCACTACCACCACTACCTCTGGCTGCTTCTGTTCTTCCACCTTCTTATGGATCTCATTGGCCTGGTCCTGGGCCACATGGATCTCTGCAACATCCTGCTTTTTATGCACCTCCTCATTCTTCACTTTATCGTGTGCCACATCCTGCTGCTGGCCTGCCCCCTGTTCTGCCAATTCCTCCTCTTCCTTTCCAGCACCTTGGTCCTTTTCGTCATCGAGCTCCTGCTGGTTCTTGCGCTTTTCTATCTGAACCTCATCATGAGGGATGGGTGGTTCGTGGCGGTGAGCCTCTCCATCAGGCACTGCAACTTCTGGGAGGGAAAAGTAGAGTGTATATGGGATGCATTCACAAAGACAGACAAGGCGCATTAAGGACCATTGCACACAGTATGCGGCAATATTGACAGATAAACATAAGAACATTTTCAATTTTCTACACTATGGCAACATGTACACCAAGTAAAAAATTGTTGTTTGTCATTTTTGAAATCAAACACCAGTTCAAACACGGTTAAAAAATGATTGAGCTACTTAAAAACAAATTTTAATGACATGAGTTAAAACATTAAAACAAAATCTAAAATAATGACCTAAACCACATGGGAATGAATCTCTGAATGACTTCACAATTCAAATACTGTGTTTTTAATCTATTGCTGTTAAGATGTCTATCATCATGTCTACTATCATGTTCTGGCCTAGCGTAGAGTTTAAGCTCTTAAATGAGTAGAATCAGGTGGGTCTAATAACCTTGCTTCTCTTCTTCTAACTTTATAACAATAAAGCAATAAAGCAAACTTTAGAATCATTTTGTAATTGAATTATTCTACTTTACTTACACAATGATTATAAAACTAAGAATGTACGACAAAACAGACCTGCAAGCTGGCACCTTTTTATGCTGAATTACCTGCTCCGGGACGGTCCAGCTGAACCTCCTCTTTCTTCTTCCTCTCAGGCACTTCCATGGGTACTTTTATCTGTGGTGGCTCAGCTGGCTCCTTCTCCTCTGGGCTCTTTACCTCTTCTGCAGGAAGGATCTGCTCCACAGCTGGCTTAGGCTTGTCTGGTTTTCCTGCTGCCACTGGAACCACTGGGGTTTCTCTAG
Organism: Cranoglanis bouderius; assembly: GCA_023630585.1. Classification (NCBI taxonomy): domain Eukaryota; kingdom Metazoa; phylum Chordata; class Actinopteri; order Siluriformes; family Cranoglanididae; genus Cranoglanis; species Cranoglanis bouderius. The sequence goes on along the minus strand of CM042562.1, from coordinate 6,151,096 downwards.
CTGAACAGAGAGAGACAGAGAGACAGAGGGAGAGAGAGAGAGAGAGAGAGAGAGAGAGAGAGAGAGATAAGTTTTAGGCACATGCAAAGAAATGCTGTAGAGCAAAGATGCCTTCAAAATAATGAAATTAAATGTTTCTACATTTTAAAAAAATACCGTAAAGAGCAGTAAACAGTAGTAAATGAAACAAAATCAATATTTGGTATGACAAAAAAGTATAAATAAAAATCGTAGTCTCTGGTACAATTAGTGCAGTTTTATAAGGAAATGAGCTGGTAAGTTTTATTGAGCATCTTGCAGAATCAGCCACAGTTCTTTTGGAGACTTTGACTTTCGCACTTGCTTCTTATATGTGCAGCAAAACCCAGCAGCCTTCATTGTGTTTTTTTGTCTGAAAAGCGTCTCTTACGTAATATGCTGCTTTCTTTAATGACATACAAACATTTTTCTGTAACATTAATTTTGTGCTGGTAAAAAAAAAAATTGTACTGACTTGATAATGTAGAAGTCATAAAATACAAAATCTATAACAAAGTCTGTACTTAAAAAATAGGGTGCCTAAAACTTTTGCACAGTACTGTATATAATATGCAAGTCATCCTTTGTCAATTTTTACAATGAATTCACAATCCACCTGAGAGAAACGAAAGGTTTGATCAGCAGGGGGCAGTAGAGTATGCGTGACCACAAAACAGATACTGAACTGGAATTCTACTTTAGATAAGAAATGGATAGATGGGTAATACTTTCCATATAACCTTGCCATTTGTCCTAAGGTTAAAAAAAAACCAAAAAAAACCTTTGAATATTTAGACTGTTCACTTCTTTTATACTGGGGCTATGGTTTTCTTCACAGCACCAGGCAAGGTATTTTAAGATCCATTTAAGGTTCTGTTGCTGTTTTATTGAATCCATTACAACTAAAAATTAATGAAATGATAATGATAGGAAGTAGACCTAAAGGTTTACATAGTAAAATGAATGGAAATTAATCTATCTACTATTTACATTTTATTAAATGATTGTAACCTGTGTTTTATTTATCAGAAATCCCGGAATCTCAAAGGTGTCTAGTTTACCCATCATGGCCTCCAGGGAAATAACACAGCAGGGCGTGAGCAAGAACAAGAGCAATAGAAAATGTGAAATTCAAAGCATGGAATTTTGGTGTCCTGTGCCTGCAGACACACTCCTTCACATGTCTTCATGGCTTTTCTACTCACTCCCCCGTTCACACTCATTCACTCACTTGTGCCCTGAGTCCTGTGTTTCTGCACAGCTGCCCTTACCAGCATGCCGTAAACAGGAAACAGGTGTGGAAGTGGGTGTCCACTCAGTGATAAATGCCAGTGTCAGTCAGAGGGGGGTGGGAGGAGGTATGGTGAGAGAAAAGGGAGGGAGAGGGAGAGCAGTAGACAGAAAACGAGAGGAAAGAAAAAGAGTGTTGGGACATAAAGCTGTCTGAACTGCCCTTGTGCAGTTTTTTTTACAACCATCTTCCCTTTTACAGTAGGGGGAATTTGAGTCCCTCCATCATTTCCTTTGCCCTATTCTGTATTTGGACGCCCTCCCATCCTTCTCTCCCTCGGCTGGAGTTTGAGCAGGAAAACGCCAGCGGCTGTCTTGCTACTGCTCTGGGACAGTGCGCATTTAGGTTTGAAGGGCATCATTTAGGTCACAGCAGCACAGAAAAGGCCTAATTCTGGAGTTTGTCCTGCCCACTCTACACCAGCCATTTCTCTTTATGATCTGTTTCTCACTCTCCATTTCCTTCTTTTTCAATCTACATTTGTCCCATTGGTCTCCTTCCTCTCACTCTCTCATTTCCTCTCTCCACATCATTGACTTACCAGGATGTTTGGGCAGCTCTGGCACAGCAACAACAGGAGGTTTGTCATTAGTTTTGGGGACGATAGCAGGAGGCTGTACTTGATCTGGCTCACCGGATATGGACAGAGTGGTGAAGGTGCTTAAGAGTAGAATCCCAAGCCCAACCCATAGAACCAGCTAGACAGATAGATAGAGATAGAGAGAGAGAGAGAGAGAGAGAGAGAGAGAGAGAGAGAGAGAGAGAGAAATTAATATGTTAAATTTTTTCCCTTGACAAATCCATTCAAGTTACTCCTTCCCCTTTTATTTACTTATTTGTAGCATTAATAGCATTTCAAACTGAACTTAAATCTATTAGTGAAGGCTTTACCAAACATGGTATTTCAGCACAAGTGGCATAAGTTGCTTCAGGCCACTTGGCTTACAAAAAGGGGCACTATCCTGGCAGAAGGGGCATTACTCTCTCATGCCAACCAAAACACCTGCTGTGGCCATTATGGACAAGAAAAAAGAAACAATTACAAATTATCTTTTGTGCATTCCCCCAAATTAGGGCAAAATCTTTTTGGCCAGACTCTACTGGCTGGCAGGCTCACTAGGCAATCATGGTGAAATAGAGATGACACAACAGCATGTGACCACCAGCACTGGGCACAACACGTCACATCTGCATGGCAGTACTGATTAAAAATGTATACCATAGTGCTGCCTGCTCTGGAGTTTAGCGTAACTAAGGTTAGAGCTGGAGCAGATAGCAGCACACTGAACAACCTAAAATACAAACTAAGTCAATATCTTTACATTCCTCTAAACTAACAGCAATCTACAATCTCACAAATATCTGGATATGCTCACACACACAGTCGCTGTGTAGGGCTGCAACTAACGACTATTTTCATAATCGATTAACTGGCCTTTTTTCTTCTTCTTCTTTGATTAATTGGATGGAGACAAAAAACTATTTATTTTTTCATTTATTTAAAATAAAATCCACAAATTGAGTGTTACAAATTGAGTGTTATGTTTACTTTGGTCGAACTGTTTTAGTTAGACATTGCAGATGTTACTTGCACTACACGGTTTATCACTGCATCTACACTGCGAGTGAGGAGCAACGCGGCCTGGTTACTAATAGATCACTTCCGTTATAATAAACAACAGAATTTACACTGCATGCACGCAAAAGCAGCATATAATGACAATAAACGTGAATTAAACTAAACCTTTTAAGCATCTCTTGCAGACCGTGTAGCATTTTGGATATAAACATCAAGTTTATGCTTATGACGATTACACCTCTGTCTGATGGTGACCGATGTCATGTTGGGCATAAAAGGTAATCGATTAGGTATCGATTAGTTGTTGCAACTCTATCGCTGTGTAAATGCGTCTCTCAGACTTGAGCACTACTCGCTCCCCATTTCAATAGATTTCATGCAGAGACATCAAACATTCTCATTTTATATTCTGTTCCTAGCTCAATGTGCCCATTTGAGCAGTATGCAAGATGTGCGTAGACATGCTATGTATGCAGTACCTGAGCAGCAAGGCCATTCTTCATGATCTTCCTGTATATGAGAGCAGGGCAGATGAAGCAAATCAGGCTGCCCATAGTGGCTCCAGTCAGACCTAGGATAGTCTCAACTGCAATACACACACACACACACACACACACACACACACACACACACACACACACACACACACACACACACACACAGATTAATCATCCATCATAACACACTCGTAGTAACAAAGACAAATATAAATGAAATGTTTTTGGATTTTAATAAAACTAAAATTTATTCAACATCAGTATGTGAAAAATGTTGAATCTAATCTCCTGAATCACTGCTGTTATCTTTTCTCCATGGTGCCCCCATGTCGCCAGACTGGGCACAAGGCCCATAAAACATCTTTCATCCTATGAGCAGCCATATTGTTCTCAAATTTATGCCCTACGGTGTCTGTTTCCCTACAGCTGGATTTGTGGCTACAGTGACACTGGCTGGCATTGGAGCCATCTCTGTGGACAAAGCTATGCTTCCTTTTCAATCCCATTTGAGTATCTCACCCTCTTCCACTCTATTAGCCTAATTGGGTCCACAGAGCCAAGCAGAACCCATGTCAACAACAGCTCCAATGTATGAATAAAACATAGATCTTTTTCTCCCTAAAAATGCGTCTTTGTTATCCTACTTTGCTATTAAGGAATGAATGCTGCAGAGTGGGAAGGGTTGGTGTGAGGGAGCATCTGTTACCATTTTCTAGAATGGACTGAAGTGCAGTGTGATATCAGTAGAAGTGACAGCGCCATTAAGGCCAAGCTGACTAAACTTGAGCTGTAGAGATTTAAACAAAACAAAGATATGTGCACACACAGATAAGCAGACATTCATACATGCAGACACTCACCATTCGGGATGAGGATACCTCCCAGCATAGTACCGAAGACAATGCACAGAGTAATGCTCTTGAAGCGAAGGGGCGGCATGTATCCACCGGCAGCAAAAGTGCCATCCTTCTGCTGAAAAACACCAACAAAAGAAAAACACGTAGAGTGACTGTTCAACAGGCAGTTACATAAGACAGGTTGTTTTAGTGTTTATGTTCTTAAAGGAAATGCATGAAATTAAGTTTTCTCAATGGGACAATACCCTGTAGTGTGTTTGCATGGCAGAGTTTGCTTCTCCATGCTGGCATCTGAGCTGATTCAGCACAGCAGCAGTTACACAGTGAGCCAGTGTCTCAGCAGCTTTATGGAGCAGCTCTCTCATTCTCTTCATCAATCAAACACTTTATTTCCCTCCTGAATCTGTCTGCTCTGTAGCTGCTGCCTAACTCCTTATATCATGGCTTCTGTTGCCACTAAGGTTTGACATGACTGTAAGCTGGAACGGGACGGTGAGTTTGATGGGAACCACCAAGAAGGTACAGACCAGAATGATAAACAAAACAAGTGTGTTTGTGAAATATGCCAAGAGTTTGTTTAGTAGGGATTCTGACATGGATCCCGTTTCTCAAAGCTATTGTGGTGCAAGATGGTATAGTTAAAAGCACAGTCATGGTACGGTCCTGTCTTACCTGCTGCTCAAACAGCATGGTGTTGATGGCCTGCCTGCAGGGCAGGATCATCATGGGGAAACCCACAGCCACGGACATCATGAAGCCCACTCGGATCATCTCCGTCACAAGGTTAGAGGGAAAATTCATCAGCACATTCCCAGCTATGGTGTCTGTGAAACTTACATAGCCAAAGAACCCCACCTGAAATGAAGCAAAGACAGAAATAAAAACAGGGAGGTTAGATACTGCTGGATAAGAGGGACTATAGACATCCAATTTGTGTTCATCCCAATATTAAAATTCTTTTTCGACTACAGACTGTGGTAATATCACTCTGATGAGCTTATAATTACTCCAGATGGTGCAATGGTAGTGTTTATTTGACAAAACTATAGTGCAGAGCCATGCAAGAAACATATTTTTTTTCAAAGGTCTTTTGATCCCATTGGCCCCTGCATGCCCGCAATATAGAGAAAAAGCAACAGAACCCCGCTTCTCAAATCGGCCTTGATCTATCCACAGAGGTAAATAGAAGGTTCCTCCAGGAACAACACCAGACAAAAGTCCTTGAGCGAACCACAAATCTCCTGCACTACTCTGTACACAGCCCCTCCTTCCCTGCATTTGTTCAGGGTAAGAAAGCAAGGGGCTATGAAATACAAAAGTGGAAATGCAGGAGCAGCTGAAAAACACATGAAAGCACTATTATCTCTCAAGGTAACATTTATTTGCTGCTGTATGAGAAATAGAACAAAAAAATCTGACATGGTCTTAAATAGCATTCCACCTGAAAATATTTATGGAGGACTAAAAGAGGGTGACGTCGGAGACTGATGAAGTGGGCTGATGTTTATGTGGTGGAAGAAAAGTGCCATTCAGACTGTTTCTGTCATTCACACTCTACCTATTTCTTTCTGTTTAAACTGAAAGAGTATGAGTGTGCTGCCACACTGAGACAGAAGAGAGTAATCACCTGAAGCACTAGATGGAAACTACAGCAGGCGAGAGGTGAACAGACGCCTGATCTCTCCGGAGGATAGTGGAGGACTTCAGGTCTACCATGAATGCAATGGCCACTTAGTTAGACCTGTCTCCTGATGCTTTTGTCATTTCAACCGCAAAAACTGATCAGCCAAATGTGATTCCCTAATGCTGAATGCCATGGAAATAAGAAGTAACATTTTCGATGGAGAATACTAAAAAAAAAAATGATCAGTGACCAAACAGAAAACAGGTAAAGCAGTTTAAAATGTAAGTGATGTATTAAAAGTTATTTGATTCAGTGATTCATTTCCGTCTTCAATTAAGAGGGACCCCCCCCCCCAAAAAAAAAAGAAAAAGAAAAAAAAGCTTTCTCTACCGTAATGCAAAGGGGTCAAAAATAATCACTTAAATCACTTGAAAAATAATAATATTGCCTTGAAAATTAGCATTTCAGTTACTACACTATTTTGACTAAACCATTAGGTTAAATAATGACTAAAATACATTTTAGCAATAAAGCACAGAATTAATTTATTGGAGCCTTAAGCTCATACAGGTATTATATCCAAATTAGACAAGAGCCTCCTGCTAAATAAACCAAATTCCACAGATAACCTCAGATAGAATTTGGAAGAAAGCAGTAGCATAGCAATTTCACATTAAGATTAAGAGCCGTAATTCACAGTGGAAATGCACTAATTTGCATGTATGGAGAGAGCTCAGTGGAATGAGTGCTTTTCTTTTTTTTATTATTATTCCCAAGCAGAAAGCTTACTTCACTGGGAAAATAACAGATGCTAGAGACGGTGTGGGAAACAGGAAGCTCACTACTAGTGAATATTCTGGGAATGTCCAGTAAGAAGACTCTTGTGGGTAAAGGTACACAACACATTGGGGAATATATTTAACACTGGACTGCTCTTTCAGTTTGAAGAATTGGTCTTGTTATTTATAGAGCGTTCTTTTAATTGCATGTAAAAAACAAAACAACAAATGCTCTAACAGGGCAGTGGCTACTTCCTCATTCTCTCACAGTACATGACTGCATTTATTTGGACTATAAAACATATTTAATGAAATATGTAAGGTGAGTATTTATATAAGCACAGGCTAAATGAGCATTTATTTCTAATCTGTATTAGTGTTTCAGTCTGTGTCTGCTATACTAAGAAATAGGAATAAGTGTGTAAGCCTAATCATTTTAATCTAGTCCCTGGTGTAGTAAAGGGGAAATGGGAAAAAACATGTCCCTCTATGATAGCTCTATACCACTGCAGTCACCAGAAAACTAAAAAAATAGTCAATTTGCAAGCTTTCATTTGAAACAAACATCTTTCTCACACACACACACACACACACACACACACACACACAAATACATTAACACATACTTACTGTGATGTAAAAGGTGGTAACAACATTGAGAGAAGAGGTGAAAATGGTGCTCATTCTCTTTACCGAGGGCTCATCCAGGCTGTCGTAGGTAGGCAGCACCTGCCTGTGGAAGAGAGGATTTTTTTTTTTTCTTTTACTGTACACCTAAAGCCCCCTACACAACCCCACAAACACCACAGAACTACAGATCTCTGACCATATGTACTTATGCGAAATTAATGTCAAAGCACTATAAAAGTATTGGTAGTCACATAAATTCTATTTTACATACTTCAAATAAAACATACTACACTATTGTGGAACTTCATTATAAGTTGTTAGCTCAAGTAATAAGCAGAGAAAAGCAAAGAAGTGCAAGAAAAAGAAAAGCAAGAATTTGATAGAAAAGCTCAATATTTGTTTCACATGAACTGAACACAAAACATACAAAAGGAGAAATGGGGGAAAAGACAAATGATGGGCTGGCCAAATGATGACGAGCGGGCTATCTCTGGGACGCAAAAGGGGGAAAAGCACAGAAAAAGAAGGGAAAAAAAGCCATGCGTCATCAAGACAACTAATAAAACTAGAGACCGATAAAACATTAAATGGGGAATTTACTATGGCTATATATTAGCGACTAAAGTGCGAGTCAGATTTTTAGAATGTTATAAAGTTTTCTGCCAGGATGGGATTTTGTTTGGGTCCCTTTTATCTCACCCACTCACTGCTCGCTGTCTCTCTCTCTCTTTCTCTCTCTCTCTCTCTCTCTGACACAGTCTGAGCACATTCTCACTTTTATTGGAATATACAGCACTGTGTTATGTGCTCTTTACCCAAAGCCTGGTCTGGTGCCAGAGGCCAGCCAATCTCATAGCTGGAACCCGCTCGCAATAAAACCCAGGGACAGGAGGAGACGGGAGAGAGAATCGCTTCCACTGAGTAGTACCGACAATCAATTGCATTTACAACCTTTCTACAAGCACAGCATTGTGCCTCTTATTATCAGAAACACTGTGAAAGAACTAGTAAACCCCCGCTTTACCAAATTACACGGGGAGGGGTGTATTTTTGCAATTACTTCATAGTGCTAAACTATGTTTAAATTGTTGACACCAATTATTTTGTGATTCGACTAAAAGATCGCACCTACTAGAAAGTGTTACTCAAGTGTGTATATGACATGTCATAAGTATTTTATGACAGAAATAAAATCGGCGTTTATTTACACATTATAGTGCCAACACCTTACAACACTATAACTGGGATTAAGCTGATTCTCATATTTTTTGCAAGTCAGTTTAACTGACATCTGTACACAATCTACTGCCTTCCAGATCCACTAAGAATGTTTTTTTTTCCCCACTAGAAAATAAGGTATTAAGCTGTATTTGATCTTTTATGTGAAATATGGGGCATATTCGTGTGAAGTAAACCTAATCAGAAATATATATGGGGTACTGAAAGGTCTGTTTTGTGGTCAGATTGAGAGTCAAATGTCCTCACACAGGGGAGGCTCGGCTTTTCTCTAATGATTGGCATAAGTGGCATAATGTGTCACACTTTCTGACCACTGTCCAAAGAGCCTGAGCCAAGCATCACTCATCACCCTAAGAGTTTGTGTGTGTGTGTGTGTGTTCACGCAGAGAAAGACTAACAGTCAGCCACTAGGGCTGCATTACATCACTGTACTCATTAACACTGTAACCCACTACTTATACTGCCTTCACTCTATCACCATCTGACACACACACACACACCATCCTGAAACCCTGACACACCTCTCACACACTTATGTTGACAGGAGAAAGCAGGCTGTGAAAGAACATGCAAATGAAGAATGGGAGTGAAGGGGCGCTGAAAGAATAGAGAGAGAACACACAGTTCTCCCTTTCAAAACACTGACTCAGAGGAACATGGACTGAAGTTACTAAAGTCTCCTCTACAACAACATTAACAACTATACAAAAGAGGACAACATTAGCTTTGCCTGGAGGTATACAGAAAGCATCAAGTCATAATACTTTAAACAGATTTTTGCTGTATCTTCTACTCACTATTCACCCTAAATTGGTCAAATGAGGAGCACTACATAGAACACCATTGCAGGGAACAGAATTCCTGATTGGAGTAAACGATTGTACACTAAATCACACTGCTTTGCACATCACTCTGCAACATTCAGTCACATTAACATGCATAACATGAGCAAATCTGTTAACCACACTATTATTTGTCAGTTATCAAACCTAAAGACAATAAAGCATTCGAGCATCCTATAAACTGAACACGTGAGAATAAAAATGATTAATCCACTCCTTACATCTGTAAACAATTCAGTCCAAAGAGACGTTCCCATTTCAGCTTGCATGCAATCTTTTCAGAATCACAGGTATGTGAAAATACTGCTTAAACTGAGCAAATACAGCACAAAGCTGTCATAACTCTCCAGTATAAGTAACATACACCTCACAGTTCAGCATACAGAAACTGAGAGAAAATTAAGACACAAGTAATATTATCTACGTGAAATGTGAGGACAGAACACCACATCTCATAGCTGAAATGTTGGCTATGAGAGGTTAATGGCATATTTTTGTCAATGGCATACACATGAAACTTTTTTATTTTTAAAAAAAAAGAGTCAGTATTAATTTACTCAACTAGCTAACTAGCTCACTTAACTAGTTAACCTTAGTTACCACTTAGCCTAGTCAGTTACGTTTCCCGGCAAACTAAGCATGGGACTTGGCATTGGAGCACATTGGAGCTTTTCTTCCCGAGTTCGGCTCTCGCAGCTGCAACTCTCACCTAAACATCATTAGGCAATGAACATCTTCTGGAAGTACGAAAACCTACAAAACAGCAGTAATGTGCACTGTCTATGATTAATTCAGAAAGATGCCAAAATCTGTTTTCTTTAAAACATGATCTGCAAAGTCATTGAGACTGTGTAAACTCTGTTAGAATGGAGTGTTTGATTAATGGCAACTGCAATGGCAAAGATCATTTATCGCAGTGAGAAAGTTAGTATCATTAGTGCCCCACTGCGGTATTTCATATACAGAAAGAGAGGAGAAAAGGAATGATTTTTGCTGATTGTTTTTGCAGAAGGAGTTCAGTGTGGTCGCTGCTAGCAGTTGGGGTCCATTTTCTCAGTGCATAACACCTGACACACCAACAGCTTCCAGCTTCCTGCTGCCTACATCACAACAAAACCACACACTCAGACTAATTCTGACCACAAAAAAAAAGCTCAACACCTGCACTGAAGCTGGCCTTTTTGCATAATGAAAATGGAGCCCCTGTTATAGCCAACAAAGTGACAACAAAGAAAAGGTCACTACAGCCCAACATGTTCACAAGAAGAGTGAAATGGTACAGGGAAAGGGGAGTACTTACGACTGACAGGCGAATGCCATGCCACAGATAGGGATGCAGCGAAAGACGCCGTCCCAGCGTACGTAAATGACTCTGCTGAGCCACAGGCCACTGAGGAGGCCATGTTTGAAGGACGAGAGCACCATCTGTGGTGAAGGGGAAAGCAGCAGGGTTACAGCACGTCCCATTATGAGGTTGAGAGGGAGATGAGGGAAAACAAACTTTGACCAGGCCATTGGAGTGGCCATTGGAAAGAGTGGAGACCCCTAGTTAAAAACAGGAACTAAAAAAAACGGCTGGCTAATAAAACACTGGCGAACGTTTCAGCCCCATGAGTAACGATTCACCTGTATCTGTGTCTTCAAGCCTTGATATTTTTAACTTGCTTTCAATCTACATTGCCAACCATCTGATGAGAACAAAAATGAGGAACAAATTTTTCCCAGAGTGAGAAAATAGTGATTCTGTGGAGAGTGCAACACATCATGGGAAAAACAAAGGATGAAATGAAAGAAGTGAGCAAGAGTTAACCATTCCAGAAAACCTCTTCACTGAACCACAACCATAAGCCCTGTTTAGCAAACCATACAGAATATCATTTTACACACACGCATACACGCAGACAAACAAATGAATATAACACATGAAGATGTCTGATTGGGTGCAGGTGGAGAGAGTAGGGGGAGTTGGTGGTAATGCAGTGATCAGGTTGAATCCGTGATGGTAGAATGCTTCAGTCCAGGGCGTAGGCTACTTACGGGTGGCAGCAGAAGGTAGTGGCGATAATTGGCAGACATTGCACGACCCCCTTGATGCGCCACAGGTGCACTTTGTCCACCCATGACCCACTGATAATGCCGTAACGCAGAGAGGACAACACTATCTAGAACCAGCCGAGGCAGCGCCCATCAGGGAGGCAGAGCACATAGGGAGTAGATTGGTTCAGAGAAGGGGGTAAAGGGAAGACACATTAAGGTTAGAGGGTTAAAGGCCAGACCAACACAGGCCTGGAAGGGTTCTTGTCCAGCAAACTGGCTCAAGTATCAACACATTACAAAGCAACTACAGGCATGGCCTGAATATACACATTAAAACTTCATTCACTAAAAAGCTGTCAAATGATTCGATGACAGTTAATCTGAGGACATAAAAAATTTATGACATTAAGCATCAAATACAACTCTGTAAAACTATTGTAACAGCACTGTTATTGCAGTTGGTAGCGCAGTCAGAATACATTATATAAGATTTAAACCATTATCAAGACTGAATTATGAGTCATTTATGTCTGGCCAGGCCATTACATGAAATGAAACTGATGCATTAACTGTGACTGAAAACATTCATTAGCTTGTGATGGATTCAGCTTAATATTACAGTAACTTGTGCTAATATATGCGTAATGTTTTTCACTAGAAGTTTGTATTGTTGAGGGGGAGCAAAAAATGTATCAGGCCCTTCAAAGCATGAGGACCTCCTTAGAATTAAGAACGATCTCTGTTATGGTTAAACGTGTCAATTGAAAATAAAAACTAACTGGATCAGGAGGATGAATATGAACCAGTGAGGCTCTGCTCCCAAAGCAATGATTTGTAGGTTGTAAACAGAACCATATACAGTACACTACCCAATGCTACATAGCAAACACAAGGTGAGAGAATACTGTTAAGCAATGTTATCATGTGAACAACAAATAACAAAATGAAACTAAAACCTGAAATGTCCAGAGGTACTTTAAAATGCCATTTCTCAAGACAAGCTGGACCACAGGATGGAAGCAAAGAGAGCAAAATGACAATAGGTGCGACAACTGAATCGACTTCAAAATGTGCCACACAATCTTCTAATCTTATAATCACTAGATAGTGAAATTTCCTTTCTTGACCCAAGTGTCTCCTATAAGCAATACATAAACGTTGCTAAAACATAAAACTATTCCGGTCCTCTTAAAAAGGTTTAAAATAAAGAAGTTGTATGTCTTGTCTGCCACTCATTCCCTCAGGGCAAAATATAAAGAGGCGAGTCCTTAACAAATGTTAATACCATAAAAACACAGTGTAGGTGCTTCACTTTATTGAAAACTATAATGTAAGCGACTCACCGTGAACATAAAGAGCGTGTAGAAGATCAGTGCCATGGCTGAAAATGACTGGATAGATGACATCATGTTCCTCTGCAGACTCAGAGGCAGCACAATAAACAGTGACACAGCAATTAGCAACACGACACGGAAACTGCGTGTTACCTGAGGAGGTGAGAGGAACATGGACTAGCATCACATATCTCAGATAAAGAGACATCTGCTTACATTTAATACATCTGGTCAATATACCATCTGTTAATTATTAGCATCAGTTTGGCCTTATAATGCAATAATGATAAGCAATATGCAAAGGAGCCCTGAAACAAATCACATCTGTTATGTTTTCTAAGCATTCTCATCAATGCATTCTAAATATGTCTTCTGTGGCTGTTTCAAATATACTGTGTCATAACTATGATCCATTATAAAATAACATAAAATTAAATAAAATACAATAAAATTAAATACAATAAAATTAAATAAAATTAAATTAAATTAAATGTATGGACAAATTAATCAAGGCTGGTCTTTGACCATGATACATCCCAGGATGATCAGTTTGTTTGTGCTATTTTAGTCCATTTTGTCAACCTACACCTGCCCTCATGTAAATAGTATTATTTTAGAAAACAGCATAGCACATTTTGAAGAAATGTCCCCAGATAATCAGACCCTCAAGATAGATTTAGGACGGACTATAATGGTCAGGATAGCAAAAATGTGATTTTTGCAAAACAAATGTGATTTCAGATTTAACCCAGTGTTACACTACCTAAAAGTGAGGCAATGTTTACCTGGAGGCCTAACAGTTGGGCAAAGAAGTTTGATCCAAGGTCTGCAATGACCACGTAGAATGCAATACATGTACCAAGCATTAAGCCAATCATGCTAGAGAGAGAAAAAGAGAGAGAAACAAAAGTCTGCCAAAAACCGATTGGAATGATTTGGTGGAGAAAAACTGACTTGAGTAATGATCACATATCGGACCTCAGCTCCACAAGCGCCTTTCCTGGTTTACCAAAAGCATGAAAAGCTGCAGAGAAAAAAATATATTTAATCTGTGCACAGCTGTTGTGGTATTTGAGTATGAATAAACAACAACAACAAAAAAAAAATCCTAAACTAAATATGCAGGGCAACCATTTTGATAGAACCACCAACACAGTCCTGTTGCCAAATGTCATTTTCAAAAGGTCAGTGGTGTGTTTGTCATTCTTACCCAGTCCAGCATAAGTCCTGCGCTTAGTGTTACTGGCTGCATGGACCAGAAACATGCAGGACTGATGGGTCATCCACGAGCAGAAGAAAAGCAGCAGAGTGCCTAGAACTATACCACACTGTATGACAGAAAGAAGAATAAATACAGATACTGCATGACGCCGATCGGGGGACACAGGATTTTTCCCTGCTAATATAAAACACAAGAGCACAGAAGAAGCTACAATGTACTCAATCAGATATTGGGGTTGATATTAGTCTGAAACACTGAATCTATACCAGATCAATTTTGGCATATTTTCCATTCTAATCCACTGTTGTGTTTTATACCCTGAATGTGTGACAGTAACAGACACCACACATATCATGCATGTGAACACAGGACATCATCACACATCTGATGTTTCACATAACTTCAGCAACAGAAGCTTGCAAAGAGTCAGCTTAGTTCCTGTGACTAGATCAGTATTGGATTAGTGTTGGCTTATGCTCAGAACTCTGATGTCATCTGAAAAGGGACATGAAAAAGTAAGATCCAAGCATTCCTGACTACAGTAGTGAAATTAATTACTAACGAAAGTGAATCCACTCAGACTTTGCAGAAGTAACACTTCTAGCTGCACCAATCCCACTTCTATACACAAAGGTGTTCTTAAAGTTTTTTGCAGCCAGGGAATTCAGCGGTGTTAAAATAAATAAATAAATAATCCACTTCCCCCTTTTTACACAGCTCATTATTCAAATGTGTACAATAATAATCTGCCTATTTATTAGATCCATTGAGCTTTTTATTCCTGAAGCTCCCACCACCAAACGCATTGAGTTAAAGTTGACATATTTAGATGCCTACTTGTTTTTTACTAATTAAGGTTTGGTTTAAACCTTTTCAATTCATGCAACTCAAATAGGCTAATAACTATAAAACCTGAATAATAAACAAAAAATTTATACTGGTGGGTTGTGATTTCCCCCACTAGAACAGAATAAATAAAATCACTCCGATATATACCATATCAGAGCTTTTCCAAGTACTATTTGGCATCCGAATTTTTAAAGTAAATGAGCTGAGACTCTGTAAGCTTCAGGTGTCAGGTTATGCAAAACATCAGGTTCAATGGCACCATACTTCAACATGTATCCTGTTTCAGCCTGTCAATCTACATCACACACATCATATCACAGCATAAAATATGTCAGTGGACCCCTCGGTAGATCCTTTTGTCTGTCCATGAATTGATGTGCTTTACAAATACAGAATTGGTCACAAAACTAACCAATGGCAGAGCTGTAAATATACACTCACTGAACACTTCATTAGGAACACTATACTAATACTGGGTAGGGCCTCCCTTTGCTCTCAAAACAGCCTCAATTCTTCGTGGCATGGATTCCACAAGATGTTGGAAACATTCCTTTGAGATTCTGGTCCATGTTGATATGATTGCATCATGCAGATTTTCAGGTGTACTTTCATGCTTCACATCTCCCGTTCTACCAAATCCCAAAGGTATTCTATTGGATTCAGATCCAGTGACTGGGAAAGCCACTGAAGGACATTGAACTCATTGTCATGTTCATGAAACCAGTTTGAGATGGCTTTTGCTTTGTGACATGGTGCATTATCATGCTGGAAATAGCCATTAGAAGATGGGTAAAGGATGACCATGAAAGGATGCACATGGTCAGCAACAATACTCAAATAGACTGTGGCATTCAAGCGATGATTGACTGGGATTAACGGGCCCAAAGTATGCCAAGAAAACTTTCCCCACACCATTACACCACCTCCACCAGCCTGGACTGTTGACACAAGGCAGATTGGGTGCGTGGATTCATGATGTTGGTGCCTCAGTAGAAATTGAGATTCATCAGACCAGGCTACGGTTTCACAGTCTTCAACTGTCCAGTTTTGGTGAGCCTGAGCTCACTGCAGCCTCAGCTTTCTGTTCTGGGCTGACAGAAGTAGAACCCAATGTGGTCTTCTGCTGTTGTCGCCCATCCACCTCAAGGTTCAATGTGTTGTGCATTCTGAGAGTCATTATCTGAGTTATTGTAGACTTTCAGTCAACTCGAACAAGTTTGGGTAGTCTGACTTCTCTCATCAGCAAGGCGTTTCAGTCCACAGAACTGCCACTCACTGGATGTGACTGTTGTGTGTGAAAATCTGACTGTTGTGTGTGAAAATCACAGGAGATCAGCATACTCAAACCAGCCTGTCTGGCACCAACAATCATGCCAAGTTCAAAATCACTGAGATCACATTCCCCCCCATTCTGATGGCTGATGAGAACATTACCCAAAGCTGCTGGCACGTATCTACATGATTTTATATATTGAATTTTGCCACGTGACTGGCTGATTAGATAACTGCATGGATGAGCAGGTGCCCAGGTGTTTCTACTGAAGTGCTCAGCGAGTGTATATTATGGCTATGTCTCAGGTAAATGAGTGTACTAAGCATAAGACAGATTGCAACATGAAGCACAGACTGTGATGTAGAAACACACTTTTTAAAAAAAATCCCACACTCTGTTTACCTGTTTGAAGCAGAAGGGCATGGTCAGCACACTGACTCCCACAATGCTGTTCACCACGTTCATTATTAAACCCCAATTAGAAGACGTCATTTTTGCTTTCTTGAAGGGTTACAGCTTTTATATCTGAGTGTTTTAAGAGAAATAGTCTGCACTGGAACAGAGGTGTAATCTTTGCTTTTATTCCGGTGTAATCCAGGCAGGACCCTGGGTAAGTGATGTTTCCTGCACTAGTCAGTGACGTGGCGCTCTGTGGTGGACAAACACAACACTCACTGAAACGTTAACCATGTAGCATATGTAAATATTTAAACTCCGAAACACAAGGCATTTACATTAATATTATATTTAAACTATCGTTACAAAGACAAGCAAAGCAAAGTTAACTAATTTACTAGACAGACAAAATTCAGGTAACGTTACATACCACGTCCTCACTTCCCCTCAGATATTAAGTCCTACGTTACCATCGGTATCGTTAATGTTTTAACGTTAAAGCACCCCGACTACAAAGGTTAATATGAACTTTTTAAATTTATTTTATAACTGCACTCTTTATAACTAGCGTAAATACTTTGGGAAGAAATTCACTACTCCATATCCAACAACAGTATTTCCTCGACGCGTAACCAGGAAGTGGACGCGACAGCATCATGCTCGCGCTATGTGCTGCCCCCTGTGGCCAGGAGGAGGACAAACATCCTCCGTCCATAATAACTTGCTACATTTTCTGTGGGATATGATGTTAATACAAAGGTACACACAATACAGAATCGATAATTGTCAAAGTCACATCATTTCCCCCAATCTGTCATCACTTAATTCTTTACATGATGTTGTTACATTTAGACAGAGATATGAGCAGGAAAGCAGGAAAGGGAAACGGGAATGAGGGATGAAGATCTGCAACAGGAGCTTTGTGGAATCCAGGCTACAGGCACCTCCTGCAGTGTTAGTAGCTCAGCTGGAGCAGTGAGGTTGTGTCCGGTGTACACCAACCAGGCATTAACATAGTCTCTAAGGACAGGATTTGGGACTGCAGTTTTACAGAGCGGGTTTAGATGGAAGACAGGAAAAGTCTGGCTATTGTATACCGCTGGCCTCTGAACCAACCTGACTATTCAGCTTATTGGCTGGAGGGTCTTGTCAGTCCACACATAATCCCTGAAAATTGCAATTAGGTCCCAGCAGAACAGGAGAAAAGGGGGCAAGACTGTGGACCAGTGGGGCAGATTTCTGTGTCGATTTGAGGGGTACTCTATCCGGGATGAAATTAGACACAGGCATCCGATTGAACTGCTGACCTCAGGGGAAGCCCCTGGTCAGTGTGGGGTCACACGAGCACAAAGCCGAGTGCTGAACTGTGAGAGGTCAAGCATGCATGCAACTGAATGGGAGTCTTTGTGGACTCAGGCATGCACAAAATTTCCCATGAGCCACCAAACCTCACAGACTCCCTCAGGAACTGAAGGAAGGGGGATGAAACCTGCTGCTACCCTCAAGTGTGTGTGCGAGTATGTGAGCCTGCATCTGCGACCTCAGAAAGGACACACAAATACTGCCTCAGTAATCACATTTAATTACACATCAACCAGGCCTGTGAATGGGGTTTTTAATGCAGGACTTCTCCACACACAAAAAGACTGACATGGCCAACTAAACATTGCCTACCTTTGTTCTCCTGAAATCTATTAAAGCATTCTCTCGTAACCATCAGTGGTGCTAAAAGGCTTCAGATAACGCCTATTATGTTGATAATCATGAATAAAGGGAAGACAAGAGTGGTATGCCATTCAACCAAAGGTCACAACTATTTATTATGGAAGCCTGAGAGGATGTTAGGGTCAATCACTATTCAGAGGTTTCTAATCAGCTAAGTCCCATAGTAGAAGCAATGGCTCAGCAAACGTATTATTGGTATATTATAATAAACTATGCTGTTTACTCTTTGGCCTAATGGTTTTACTTAACAAGGTATAACAGTTTAGAATGTGGTTGTTCTCTAGAATTGCTACGGGTTATTATTCTGAATGTTTGATTTTATGTGTAAGCCTTAGGTTATTTATTTATTTATTGGTTCAGAAACAGTGTGAGTTGGATAAGTTATTCATGAACAGTACTAAGTGATAGAGCTATCATTCTGTAAGGGTCAGACAGTTGATGCGAATTTTGTCTTCTCAAAGTCACACTCAGGCATGGCTCATATTTTTGGAATGTGTGACTAGACAGTAAAACTGTCAGTGTGACATTTACACCATTTGCTACAACTCAATCCCGTGCGTCATTCACACTGTAAGAAAACCACAGACACACTAGAAAATAATTTTATATAGAAAAGTGCAATTATTTTTTAAGTCCTTGATATTTTTAATATTGCTTGACCCTGCATTTAAAGGTGGAAAGTAATTAAAAATAAGCCATGTATTCCTTCTAGATTATATATTGTGACCATTTATCAGTTGTTTATCTGTGAGTGCATGTGTGTGAGAAGCTCGACTTGAAAGTTGCGGAGAAAGCAGAACTGTCTCATTTCATTAAAGGGTTCTCAATGCAGACATGGCAGGCGTCTTCGGCTGACAGTCAGTTATTTTACAGGCCTCCCTCCTCTCTCCCTCCTTCCTTCCTTCTTTCCTTCTGTGCTTTTCCATACATCCAACCCTCCCCCACATCCTCCAACTATTGGGACTGTGAGGGCATCTCAATTAGGTCTTCATACTGAATTAGGCTTAAGTAACTCCACTCAAACCACCATGAAGTAGAAAAACTGCCATAAATCTCTAGAGAAAAAAAAAACTCATAAAAATGGAAGGGTGACAAGAGCTCTGCTGATGGGTTGATCTATATAGCCTCTGCTCCTCAACTTGCTACAGCTAGACCCTCAAGCCCACCATATATCAGCCACCAGAGATGCAGAAACTCGTCAAAGGCTCAGCCTGTTACCTGTAGACAGCACAGAAAGAGCCCCTGTGTTTGGTTCTACTGAGTCACTCCTATTAAAATACCTCCATACCTCCATGAAGCTTGGTGGTGTGAATGCCAACACCAGACTGATTTTGATATACAGCCTTGGTAGGGGGCTTTTGAAAAGAAAGAAGGCATCTCATGACTGCATGGTGGTGAGAGAAGACCGGTATGTCTAGGAGGTATTGGATTACTCAGAAATAAGGGGTCTTTGAGAACTTTAGGGTAGAATAAGCTAAATGTTATGATAAAATGCAAAAGTTTACCTATTAATATGTTGTGGAAGAACTCCCCACTGCACATCACTATGGCTGTTTAATCCTTTGGGGCCTGACTCTTTTAGAAACTGTATGTCTGGCCTTTATCTTGCTGGTAGAGAGGGGAAGTTCGTTACATATCTATAGTTCACCCCATGTCTATATTTCAACTGAATTTCTATTGGCTGGTGTGTATAGCTGTGTTAAATCCCTGCTCTGATACTGACCTGATTTCAGCCCCTAACTCTCCCTCCTTCTGTCTAAAAGAAACAGATAGAGCTCAGGAATATCTGTTCCATCCCATTTCCATACCAGTCTTACAAATTTTATAGATTAATGACCCCCATATTATGCTTTCTTTCTCAAAGGATGTTTTCTAAGAACAGTGATATCAATTAATAGTTTATGTCTGTTTTTTTTTTTTTATTAAATAAATATGTAAAAATGGTGATTTTGTTTCCAAGTGCTTCTATAATAGATATAGATAAACTGTCACGTGACAGTCTTAACTTTGAGATATCACTATAAAATCCTTTTAATGAAAAATCATTTTTTGGAATTAGTGGATATTTTTCTATTTCCTTGTTTGCATGTAGTAAGCACATTTTAAAACACTTAATTTGGACTTCTCCATCTTATAATCACCATTAGCTGTTTGCTTCATAGATCTATATATATATATATATATATATATATATATATATATGCATTTCGAGCAGAATGCCTTTGGCATTATGCCTTTTAATCTGGCTTTTAGTTCAAAAATGAAAGTGTGTTTAAAGAAAAGGTTGATAGAGAACATTCATAGTTGTTTGTAAAATATTTTATCTTAATTATAATGTTGAATGCATTTGTATCATCTAGGGTTGGGGTTAGGGTTAGCTCTAACCCTGGCAAGGCACTGTCAAAAGGTCTCCGGGATAAAGTTGTGGACAGACACAAGTCAGGAGATGGATACAAAGAAAATTCAAAGGCTTTATCAATGCCTAGAAGCACAGTGAAGTCTATTATTAAGAAGTGGAAGGTATTTGGTACAACACAGACCCTCCCTGGATCAGGACGTCGCTCCAAACTGGATGAAAGAGCCAGGAGGAAACTGGTCAGAGAGGCTACCAAGAGGCCTACAGCAACTCTGAAGCAGTTACAGGAATTCATGACAAAGTGTGGTCATTGTGTGCATCTGAAAACAATATCACAAATTCTTCACAAATGTGGCTTGTATGGGAGGGTTGCAAGAAAAAGCCACTCCTCAAGAAAGGCCACATGAACACACCTTGAAGATTCTGAGGCCACATGGAAAAAGGTGTTATGGTCAGATGAGACTAAAATTGGCCTCAACACCAAACGATATGTCTGGCGGAAATCCAATACAGCTCACCATCCAAATAACACCATTCCTACAGTAAAGCATGGAGGTGGTAATATCCTGTTATGGGGGTGTTTCTCTGCAGCAGGGACTTGAGCACTTGTCAGGATAGAAGGAAAAATGGATGGGGCAAAATACCTCAAATCTTGAGGAAAATCTGCTGCCCTCTGCCAGAAAGTTGTCAATGGGAAGAAGATTTTCCAACCTGACAATGACCCAAAGCACACAGCAAAACTGACCACACAGTGGTTAAAGGAGAAAAAGGTGAATGTCCTTGCATGGCCTAGTCAGAGCCCAGACTTAAACCCCATTGAAAATCTGTGGAATGACTTGAAGCCTGCAGTCCACAAAAGGTCACCATCGAATTTAACTGAACTCGAGCAGTTCTGCAAAGAAGAGTGGGCAAATATTACAAAGTCTAGATGTGCAAAGTTAGTAGAGACATATCCCAACAGACTAAAGGCTGTAATTGAAAAATTAAGGCAAATTAAAGCATGGGGATGATCCTTTTTCCAACTCAGTGATTCTGATTTGTTTTTTTGTTTTTGTTTTTAATTTCTGACATGTTGGTGTTATATCTTTCACTTGGATGTTACAAGTTGCACTGAGTAAATACAGCTGGATAAAACAAAAACTATGTCTGTCTTCATTTCAGGCTGAAAAGCAACAAAATGTAATTATTTTAAAGGGGGGGGGGATTCCTTTCTATACCCACTGTAAAATTTTTTGCCAGATAGTGATTTATTATTATTATATAATTTGCACAGCTTTTTTTTTATTTTATTTTTTTTTTTTTTAGCTAGATAACAGTATAATACTAATGGTAACATAGTACTAAAAATGTAGAAATCCCATTTTGCTCCAGAAGTTTATGCTGCGGTTGTTCCATATCCATGGATACTTATGGAGAGTATCCATAATTGTAGGATAATGCCTTTAGCTAATCAGCCAGCTAGGATTTAACCACCTTAAACACTTAGCCTGCTTTTGTGGTCTTGCTAGTGTATACATTTTTGTGGAAAATACACTTACTAAAATGTGTTGATGCTGAATGTTGAATCTTCACAGGCCAAGTATTCTGAAATATGCAAAGGCATAGGGAAGTGACAGTAGACAATTAATTAGTAATTCTTATATAATTCAATATTTAATGAGAATTTATTTGATCACAATCAAGGAATCATATCAAATGCATGTGAAAATGAGCACACCAAATTATACTGTTAAATGGTTTCATTTGCCATGTGGAGATACCACTGACAAATGCAGTTGTTTATTCTGCCACTACCTCAAACTCACCTGAGGGGGCTGTTGGGGTAAAATAGTGCTTCATGGTGCAAATCTTGATTAGAGACAGAAGGCTAGAGCTGACCCTACCTACTGTGCTGGAACCTTGGCTAAATTCAGAGGAACTATAACAAAAATTTCACCACATGGGAGAGTCAGAATGTTTTTGTCTCAACCAATTTTCCATGTAATTTGCAATCATTCATCTCTGTATATGGGACTTGGGTGCAACCTACTGGCACAGAATGAAAAAGCTATTTGTGTATATATATATATATATATATATATATATATATATATATATATATATATATATATATATATATATATATATATATATATATATATATATATAGTACATTGCAAGTTGTTATCAGTCTGTCCCAAAATCC
The DNA here is from genome assembly GCA_023630585.1 of Cranoglanis bouderius. Classification (NCBI taxonomy): domain Eukaryota; kingdom Metazoa; phylum Chordata; class Actinopteri; order Siluriformes; family Cranoglanididae; genus Cranoglanis; species Cranoglanis bouderius. The sequence goes on along the minus strand of CM042562.1, from coordinate 6,128,363 downwards.
AAATATAATATAATATTTTAATATATTGCATTTTTGTAATTGAATTACTCACAAACAAGATATACTGGTATGGCCATCTCCTAGACTCTTTACTAAAACTAGCCTTGCTGTAATTCTTCCTGTCTGTCTCCTCTTTCTCTACTTTCTAGATCCATTTTCTCCCTTTTGTAATATAAACCGTGGTCCACAATACTCTCTTCCCTTTTCTGCATAGTTTACATATCTCTCACTATAATCTTTGCCTGCACTCCATTCCCATTCACGCCAGACCAGCAGCAGAAGTGAGAAGGAATCAAAGACACATCAGGGATTTTATATTGGCCCAAATGGCCACACAGTGGTGACAGGTTAGAATCAACATCCATCCATTTTCTCTCCCAGTGCACACACACACACGCCACACACTCCCGCCTGGAATCTTAGACCCCCTCCTTGTGCTCTCTCATTCTCTCACTCTCACTTTTTATTGCGCTGTTTCCTCCTCCTCTCTCGTTCTGTTAGTCCGAAATATGAGCAGAGTGCTATAGGACAGCTGGCAGTTAGAATTATGGGTTTAGCCAAAGAAAAACGCATTACACTGTTCTAAACAGGAAATGTCTTCTTAAATAGCAATAAGTAAAATTCATACAGAATAATTGATTCTTAGTACCACACTACTTTTTTTATTGTGTATACATGCAAATCCAAAGATTGCCCAAAATTTTGGTCTTCAGAATTTTTTTGAGCATGGAAAATGTTATGGATGTCTCCGTGTGAGCTCTGAGTTTAGTACAACCAGGTAATCAGAGTGTGTATGTGATTTTCACCTTGTGCTTGTGTCTTGTATTGTGCACGAGTGAGTACCTTACTCATAGACATCAAGCACACACATGAAAGACTGCTCTGTCCTCCCTATCTCCCCTTTGTTCTTACACTGGTCTGATCAAGGGCAGGCTTTGTGGACTCCTTCAGCCAGGCCTGAACACACTTTCAAGGCCATGTTACGTCTTCTCCTTCACTTTCTTCTCCTCTCTCCGAAATGTACTTCTATAACATTTTTCTTCTCTGTACAGGATAAGTGAAGAGAGCAAGCCGCTCTGTATGATGTGTGCCATTGTAGAAGATGGCCTCGTACAGTGAGCTGGGTCAGGGTAAAGAGCTTTGGGAAGGAGCGAGGCAGAGGTGGCCAGTGTGGTCAGAGAATTAAACTGTCGTCTCTTTGTCATTATGTTTTCCTCCCTGCTCTGTTTTTGAAGTGTCCTGAAACAAAGCGGCTGCTCTATGTTTCCTGTAATTGTAGTCATTTGCTTTGCTTTGTTCAGCTTGTGCCAAAGCCACATTTTTTTTTCAGCATGGTTTTGAGCTCAAAACCATACAAAGGAGAACAACGCCCACGGTGTATGTAAATATTTGGGTGATGGGTTAATTGTGGGTGGCCCTTGCTGTTTGTGATGGGGTGAGATTGCTGCCAGGGGTACAGGGTTGTGTCCACTGTCCTCTGAACCACTGACATTTACAGTGGGGGAAAAAAGTATTTGATCCCCTGCTGAATTTGTACGTTTGCCCACTGACAAAGAAATGATCAGTCTATAATTTTAATGGTAGGTGTATTTTAACAGTGTGAGACAGAATAACAACAAAAAAAATCAGAAAAACGCATTTCAAAAAAGTTATAAATTGATTTGCATTTTAATGAGTGAAATAAGTATTTGATCCTCTATCAATCAGCAAAATTTCTGGCTCGCAGGTGTCTTTTACACAGGTAACGAGCTAATCTCAGTTTGTTACCTGTATAAAAGACACTTGTCCACAGAAGCAATCAATCAATCAGATTCCAAACTCTCCACCATGGCCAAGACCAAAGAGCTGTCCAAGGATGTCAGGGACAAGATTGTAGACCTACACAAGGCTGGAATGGGCTACAAGACCATCGCCAAGCAGCTTGGTGAGAAGGTGACAACAGTTGGTGCGATTATTCGCAAATGGAAGAAACTGTCATTCTCCCTCCATGCAAGATCTCACCTCATGGAGTTTCAATGATCATGAGAACGGTGAGGAATCAGCCCAGAACTACACGGGAGGATCTTGTTAATGATCTCAAGGTAGCTGGGACCATAGTCACCAAGAAAACAATTGGTAACACACTACGCCGTGAAGGACTGAAATCCTGCAGCACCCGCAAGGTTCCCCTGCTCAAGAAAGCACATGTACAGGCCCATCTGAAGTTTGTCTGAATGATTCAGAGGAGAACTGGGTGAAAGTGTTGTGGTCAGATGAGACCGAAATCGAGCTCTTTGGCATCAACTCAACTCGCCGTGTTTGGAGGAGGAGGAATGCTGCCTATGACCCCAAGAACACCATCCCCACCATCAAACATGGAGGTGGGAACGTTATGCTTTGGGGGTGTTTTTCTGCTAAGGGGACAGGACAACTGCACCGCATCAAAGGGACGATGGACAGGGCCATGTATTGTCAAATCTTGGGTGAGAACCTACTTCCCTCAGCCAGGGCATTGAAAATGGGTTGTGGATGGGTATTCCAGCATGACAATGACCCAAAACACACAGCCAAGGCAACAAAGGAGTGGCTCAAGAAGAAGCACATTAAGGTCCTGGAGTGGCCTAGCCAGTCTCCAGACCTTAAACCCATAGAAAATCTGTGGAGGGAGCTGAAGGTTCGAGTTGCCAAATGTCAGCCTCGAGACCTTAATGACTTGGAGAGGATCTGCAAAGAGGAGTGGGACAAAATCCCTCCTGAGATGTGTGCAAACCTGGTGGCCAACTACAAGAAACGTCTGACCTCTGTGATTGCCAACAAGGGTTTTGCCACCAAGTACTAAGTCGAAGGGGTCAAATACTTATTTCCCTCATTAAAATGCAAATCAATTTATAACTTTTTTGAAATGCGTTTTTCTGGATTTTTTTGTTGTTATTCTGTCTCTCACTGTTAAAATACACCTACCATTAAAATTATAGACTGATCATTTCTTTGTCAGTGGGCAAACGTACAAAATCAGCAGGGGATCAAATACTTTTTTCCCCCACTGTATCTGCAACACCTTTATTAGCTCTTATGGAATGACTGTCTGAAATTCATCCTAATAAGGTGAACAAGAAATACTAAAACTTTATAGTTAGGAACTTTGGCTATAGAAAAAAAAAAAAATCATTAATTAAAATAATTAGTTGTTATTCATGTGAAAGTACCCCTTCAGGAGATTCATGTAATTTCATGAAATATAAAATTACTTTCACTGCATAACTGTATGTTTTCACTTACTTTCCAACACTATGCACAAGTACACACACACACACACACACACACACACACACACACACACACACACACACACACACACACACACACACACACACACACACACACACACACACACACGCTGTTCTTGTATTCTTTACCTCAAGGTAGCTTATACGCAGGCAAGATTTGAGAGTGTAAAAATATGTATAAGTACCAGTCCTCATATTTATGTGTAGTCGTTAATATGAACATTTATCTTCAGATTTATATTGAATTATATTCCACTAGTCAGCTGTTGCATGTAAAATTACTGTATATATATAACCCCAATTCCAAAAAAGTTGGGACACTGAGTAAAATGTAAATAAAAACAGAATGCAATGATTTGCAAATCTCCTAAAACCATATATTATTCACAGTAGAACATAGTAAACACATCAAATGTTTAAACTGAGCAAATGTACCATTTTAAGAAAAAAATAAGGTAATTTTGAATTTGATGGCCGCAACCTGTCTCAAAAAAGTTGGGACGGGGGCAACAAAAGGCTGGAAAAGTGTTACTAAAAAGAAACAGCTGGAGGTTAATTGGCAACAGGTCAGTAACATGATTGGGTATAAAAAGAGTATCTTAGGGAGGCAGATCTCTCAGAAGTAAAGATGGGCAGAGGTTCACCAATCTGCGTCTACAATTTGTGGAACAATTTCAGAATATTGTTCCTCAACATAAAATTGCGAAGACTTTGAATATCTCATCATCTACAGTACATAATATCATCAAAAGATTCAGAGAATCTGGAGAAATCTCTTTGCGCAAGGGACAAGGGTGAAAATCAATATTGCATGCCCGTGATCTTCGGGCCCTCAGGCAGCACTGCATTAAAAACAGGCATGATTCTGTAATGGAAATCACTGCATGAGCTCAGAAACACATCCAGAACTCATTGTCTGTGAACACAGTTCGCTGTGCCATCCACAAATGCAGGTTAAAGCTCTATCATGCAAAGAAGAAGCCATATGTGAACATGATCCAGAAACGCCGCAGTCTTCTCTGGGCCAAAATGGAAATCAGTTCAAAAGCCTGCAACTCTGATGGTATGGGGGTGCATTGGTACCTATGGAATGGGCAGCTTGCACATCTGGAAAGGCACCATCAATGCTGAAAGGTACATACAGGTTTTAGAGCAACATATGCTTCCATCCAGATGACATCTTTTTCAGGGAAGACCTTGCATATTTCAGCAAGACAATGCTAAACCACATACTGCATCTATTACAACAGCATGGCTTCGTAGTAGAAGAGTCTGGGTGCTGAACTGACCTGCCTGCAGTCCAGACCTTTCACCAATTGAAAACATTTGGTGCTTCATGAAACGAAAAATATGACAAAGAAGACCCAGGACTGTTGAGCAGCTAGAATCCTGTATCAGACACAAATGGGACAACATTCCTCTCCAAAAACTCCAGCAACTGGTCTCCTCAGTTCCCAGACATATACGGACTGTTGTTAAAAGAAGAGGAAATGCTACAGAGTGGTAAACATGACCCTGTCCCAACTTTTTTGAGACGTGTTGCTGCCATCAAATACAAAATTGCCTTATTTTTTCCTTAAAATTTTACATTTGATCTGTTTTCTCTGTTCTATTGTGAATAAAAGTTTGAGATTTGCAAATCATTGCATTCTTTTTTTATTTACATTTTACACAGTGTCCCAACTTTTTTGGAATTGGAGTTGTAATTAAAAAATTTTTCAAAATCATTTCAAAAATAGGAAAATTTCACCTAATGAATAGATGTTGTATGAGTTGTGGCATTTTGTTAAAGCTCTACAATGCAAATCTGAATGGTGATGCATGATGAAAGAACCTGCAGGCCTTTAATAAGCCACTGCATGCTTGGTACATCTCTGTATCTCCCTACTTCAAGTTGTGGACTCCTTTACTCACTGTAATCACTGCTGTCCTCAATCTACCTGCTGTATCATTTAAAATGAATGTAATTGCATCCTTGGAATACAGAAGATTTATTCCACATTGTTTTAAGTTTAAGGAGCATGCAATACAGTGGGTATAGAAAAGAATCACCCCCCTTTAAAATAATCACATTTTGTTGCTCTTCAGCCTGAAATGAAGATGGACACAGTTTTTGTTTTATCCAGCTGAATTTACTCAGTGCAACTTATAATATCCAAGTGAAAGATATAACACCAACGTCAGAAATAAAAAAAATAAAAATAAAAAAAAATAAAAACAAATCAGAATCACTGACTTGGAAAAAGAATCATCCCCCTCCTAAAAATGACTTGTAAACTCAATAAGGTGTAGCTAATCACCTTCTCAATGGCACACAAAGCCATTTGACTTTCAACTGTGATCAGCTGTGGTCATTTTGATTAGCTCAGCATGAAAAGAGCTTTCCTGGAGCATTTTGTAGAGCAACTGAAGCAAACAATGAACTATGGGTGGCAAGGCACTGTCAAAAGATCTCCGGGATAAAGTTGTGGACAGGCACAAGTCAGGAGATGGATACAAAAAAATTCAAAGGCTTTATCAATGCCTAGAAGCACAGTGAAGTCTATTATTAAGAAGTGGAAGGTATTTGGTACAACACAGACCCTCCCTGGATCAGGACGTCACTCCAAACTGGATGAACAAGCCAGGAGGAAACTGGTCAGAGAGGCTACCAAGAGGCCTACAGCAACTCTGAAGCAGTTACAGGAATTTATGACAAAGAGTGGTCATTGTGTGCATGTGACAACAATATCACAAATTCTCCACAAATGTGGCTTATATGGGAGGGTTGCAACTGAGCTTTGCCAAAACGCACCTTGAAGATTCTGAGGCCACATGGAGAAGGTGTTATGGTCAGATGAAATATTTGGCCTCAACACCAAACGATATGTCTGGCGGAAATTGAATACAGCTCACCATCCAAATAACACCATTCCTACAGTAAAGCATGGAGGTGGTAATATCCTGTTATGTTTCTCTGCAGCAGGGACTGGAGTACTTGTCAGGATAGAAGAAAAAATGGATGGGGTAAAATACTGTCAAATTCTTGAGGAAAATCTGCTGCCCTCTGCCAGAAAGTTGTCAATGGGAAGAAGGTTTACCTTTCAACATAACAATGACTCAAAGCACACAGCAAAACTGACCACACAGTGGTTAAAGGAGAAAAAGGTGAATGTCCTTGCATGGCCTAGTCAGAGCCCAGACTTAAACCCCATTGAAAATCTGTGGAATGACTTGAAGACTGCAGTCCACAAAAGGTCACCATCAAATTTAACTGAATTGAGCAGTTCTGCAAAGAAGAGTGGGCAAATATTGCAAAGTCTAGATGTGCAAAGTTAGTAGAGACAGCTTTTTCCAACTCAGCGATTCTGTTTTTTAATTTTTAATTTTTTTTTCTGTTGGTGTTATATCTTTCACTTGGATGTTATATGTTGCACTGAGTAAATACAGCTGGATAAAACGAAAACTGTGTCTGTCTTCATTTCAGGCTGAAAAGCAACAAAAAGTGATTATTTTAAAGGGGGGCAATTCTTTTCTATACCCACTGTGTATGCATCTGAGATGAAGAATATGAAATCCAGTGAATCTGTGAGGTTATTTATCCTGTTCAGGATAAGATTGGGTGACAGAAGGGTCTCGGGATGTCAGAAGTAGGGTGTAAATACCCACTGGGCAGATGGACATGCAGGCCTTGAACATGTGGGTGTAGTTTTGTGCGACCTGACCAGCATCACCCTAGCAGCTCCACTCTAATCATGCTCTTCATGTCCTCAGGCTACACAGTGTGGTCCGCAGACATTCTGGCTGCAGCCGAGAAACTGCTCTCGGCCACATAAACTTCTTTTGTTTTACTGAACTGGGCTGGTGACCTCCGTCTGGCCTCATGCTCACCCTGACCTCTGAGCTTCCAGCGCTGGACCAGAACAACTTAACATTCTACAGGTCTCTCTCCTCCCTAAACAACCAAGAGCAGAGCCAAGCTTTTTGCCTGCGCGTCTTGTGGAGTTAAGGCAATCATTTCATTTCCAAGCAATAAATCTGAAGTGCTTTCATTCTCCCTGCTCCTGGCTGGTGTGTGTGTGTGTGTGTGTGTGTGTGTGTGTGTGTGTGTGTGTGTGTGTGTGTGTGTGTACATGAGTGTGAGTGTTTGTTGGTTCACCGCGTGCCGCCTGCTGTGTGCGCAAGCCACAGGTTGCGCATTTGGTTTTAATTGTGGCCATTTCAGCCCCGTGTGCAAATGGAAAGCACATGGGCACTCCTCCACCTGCCTCCAGTCAGCTACTGACAGAAAGTCTTACTGACCAAAGGAGGAAAAGTAGAACAGGAGAGATTTTGAATAGCGTGTGTAGGTAGGAGGGAGTACCTCTGGATGTTGGAAACAATAGTAGTTTATATCTAGCATTGAAAATATAATCAGTAAAAGATTAAACGGAATTCAAAAACTAATGCTGTTTAGTGTCAGATGTTGGAAGCTGAGTGTAATGCAGCTCTGTGTCTCGCAGGCAGAGGGAGCAGTGATTGCTGGGCCTCCTGTGGCTGCAAGGGCCCCTCGTCATTGAACGGTTCGGACATGTGTGTGTCTGTACTGCTTGATAAGAAACACATGCAATCTCGTCAAAGTGACTCCTCTTGTATGTTTCCCTTTGCTGAGGCGAGAACATAAACAAGCTGATTCAGATTAAAGAACACTTTGTCAAAATATTTAAACCCACACAAGCCAGGCTGAACTGAAATATCCACGGGAATATGATGACTGCTGCCCCATGAGATACCTGCCTAAATGCTCAACAAGAAAGGTACTTTGATGATGAATCTGTTTCCAAGTCTGAGGCAATTACGTGAAGAAGAAATGAGTAAGATTGCAGAAAGCTTTCTATCAGTCAGATCTTTCAGCTCAGGGAAGTCTTGTCATTATCAGAAGATTGTTTAAATATGTGTAATATCATTACTGGGGAGAGAAAACCTGGAAAATACGTTGGCCCTAATTATCACAAAGTGTTTTCAGTCCTCAGCTATAAAAGTGTCTCTAGAGGTTTTATAGTTGGCTTGTAAAATAAATAAATAAATAAATAGGGTTGGAATTACAAGAACAACGACTGTATGAAGGTTTAAAGTCATCAAACCAAATAAATGTATGTGAATTTAACAATGTGAACTGAGAGAATGTGAACACGATTGTTACTGATATAACTGCTATTGGTATGTCTTCTTGTTTGATCACATAAGACAATTTAATAGTAGTTCCTTTGCTAATGTAATATTCGATATGACATATTTATAAGAATTTGTTTATTAGTGAACTGGACTGGTGGAGATAGCTCATGTTGCTGTCATCTGGATGAACAAAACAATGCTACATACAAACCTTCAAAACTTCTTGTAAACTTGAATACACACAGGCACGGACATATTTTCAGCCACCAAGAAAACAAATGTTCCCATTTTTAACTTGCCTTCTTCTGAGACCAACTTCTGAACAGATACTTGTTGACAAATGGGGACTGGGACAACTTTCCTTTATCATTAATGAATATATACAAAGTGATGCCTCCTAATGTACTTTGGGTTAATGACTTATAGATAACTTTCAAATTTTCCATGGCAGGACCAGCACAATCTTTAATTGGATAGAAACTGTAGCAGCTGTTCAAAATCAGCTCCAAGTACTCATGATTGCCTTTATGAAGTGGTGCTTCCCTTCATACTGCACAAACCAGCTGCCGTATAAAGATCATCTTCCATTTCATTCTGAGTCACTCAGCTTTGCTCTGAGCATCCCCCCCACCTCCCCCCTCTCTTATTTATACCCCTCTGTTCCATTTAAGAAACCTCAACCCTTTTGAGGTCACTGCCAGCAAACCAAATGAGTTTTGAATGTTCGTGTTATTTATGATTAGGTATCAATTCACAGTACAAATCCCTTGCAGATGTTTGCATCTTCCCTATATGTATGTATGCATGTGTGTCTGTGCATGTGCACCTGGTGTGTGTCTTATGTGAGTGTGTCTTGTATGAATTATACATACAGCAGGTGTTACTGTTTACTGCTAAGCTCTGACTTTAAGTCATATAGAGACACCCTTCCTTTAGACATGTACATGCAATATGTGAAGAACCTAAAACTTCTTATAGTTAAAAAAAAAAGGTGAATACCCTCTGTAAATAACTGTTTAAGATCTATTAGTGCTATAACTAATTGAGAGTCCTTAGCTTTTGCATCTTAACTCAACTGCCTGTTTTAAAATGAGCTTTTTAAGTAATCTATCTAGCTAGGCTTTCAGGTTTTAGGTTTGTCAGAATGAAGGTGGTCTATTTTTTGTGCTAATACCATAAATACACCCACCAAAAGAGAGGAAACCTGACCATGAGGGTGAATACATTGATTGAGTATTATTGACATGAAGCAAAAGCCCCATTATCTATTTAATCTTGCCGTAGTTTATTGACGCGTAAGTATTGACCCCAAAGCCCCCCCACCCCCCCACCCCAAAAAAAAAAAAATCTGAATGACAGTTTTACCCAAATTAATTTATTGTGTGATTGCAGCAACCCACCCATGTGTGTTCCTCCCTTATAGAGTCATTTGGATTCCTTTCCTTCTGACTTGCATGGTGCATGTGGTCTGGTTAGGGTCAATATAGACCCTTGTTCATTCACACTATATCTAGCACTTCAAATACTCTATTCCTTCCCCTGAGTATGGGATGACCCATTCATTCTATTGGAGTGACCACATTCTCTTTACCGTTTGGTAGATCAAGGGTTTTGGGAGAGCGGTGGCACAAATTCAGATTTACTAACATTTTTTTCATCTGAAACTGGGCATGAGTTTTATAAAACTGCAATGTGCTATCAGACCAGCAGATGGAGTCTTCAAAGCTCTGGTATGTCTAGTCTAACAGTAAAACCTTCACTTATCCGACTTCCATACATAAACTTAGTCTGGATTTTTCATTTTTTCTGTGTTGTTCCAGTGACATAGGACCGGTATTTATTACAGTTTTCCTAGATAGGAAATAGTCCTCTTTATTTTGAAATTCTTGGTCTTGTCTTTAGGAAAGGTTCAATTACACAGCCGTTTCTTCAAACCTGATTGTGAGCAGCCACACAGTAAATAGACCACAGATCAACTACAGGAGCTGAACAGACACCACTCATGAACACGTCCTCACATGCACATGCAACTCTGGCTGCTGTGTACGTTGAAGTGCAGCACACACTCAGACACACCACCCAGTGTGTACAGGAGGTGGAGAGGGTACGGAATGAAAATGAGACGAGGCTAAACGCTGAGGGATTCAAAGGACAAGAGAGGCAGCATGCATGACCTTGCTCAGCCCCTCCCCTTCTGCTCCAACATCTGGTTTGTCCATCGTTAGCCCTGGATGTGCTCCCTCTGGCATACACAACCTTCCACATACACTTATTCAACACAGGATACTGAGCACACGCAAACACACATACATAACTTTCCACCTAATGCCTTTTAAACGTCCTGCAATGCCATCATGTACTCCCTTTCTCTTATGGGTAAAGTAAATCAATGTTGTGAAAATTATGCATGAGCATTAAGCAGCAGAAACAACAGCTAACCTTACCTGCACCCTTCCCCCTCTTAGTCCCTGTCCCCACCCCTGATCTTTTACAGCACTTCAGAGGCAGAAGTTTTTCAACCCTTTATTTGGGATGTGTGTGACAGAGCTTAGAAGAACCTTCCATGGAAATACATTCTGCCTCCTAGTGAGCCCCCACCCTATGAGCCTGCATCTCATAACACAAAACATCTCATAAGAAAAGATAAGGGTGTAAGGCTCATTACAATACATTTAACTGTGCTATTTTAGCTGATAGGGGGGGGGGGAAGTATTGCTACACTCATGTAATCTAAACTTTAGTCATAGAGAGTACAGTGATGATGATTTTCAATGTTGTGCTGGGATGGTAAGACAGTTATACTATAACTGCATATGAAGCAAAGCTCACTTGTGTATTAAAACAGAAATTTGTACTGTAAACACTAATAAATGACAGTGAAAGCACTGTCAATCAGTCCATGAAATTTCTATAAAATTATGGTTTGTGTTATCTCATAAACTTCACAAATTTTGTGTGTGTGTGTGTGTGTGTGTGTGTGTGTGTGTGTGTGTGTGTGTGTGTGTGTGTGTGTGTGTGTGTGTGTGTGTGTGTGTGTGTTGGGGGGGGGAGCATGTAGTGCAGACTATTTTAATTAAATTACAGGAAATAAAAAATAATAAAAATACAAAGAACTAACTAAGTGACAGACAAATGCATATAATTCATTTATTTATTCATTTATTTGTGGAAAATGCTTCAAAGACTCCAAATACACCTCAAAGCTGTGCAGGAGAATTGTGGAGATTAAAAAAAAAGGCAGCTATGTCTGTAAGGGAATTGTCTGCCCAAGCATCCGACCTTAACCCTACTGAGCTGCTCTAAGATGAGTCAGATCGAAAGGTAGAAGAGACAAAGATCTGTGGCATCCAGTGCCACAAACAACTGGGATGTTCAAGAGACAGGAAAGATAATCTTGTTAATGCTTGGTAAAAATGACTTCATAATTAAAAAGGTAAATATTCTCACACTTTTAATAGGCGGTGAACCTAAATGGAAATGACACATGTAAAGAACCCAAGAATGTCGTATGATGGCCCATTATCTCCACATTGGCTCCCCCACTACCACAAAACATGTGGTCCACAGGACATATATGTACACGTTTGAGACACAGCCTTCTGGTTTAGAAAGATTTTCAATTGCTTTAAGATTAAGACAGTGGTCATAAAGCCACTTCAGATGATAATAGCATGTCCACTTGCCCCAAATGCCATATTGCTTAACTCAAAGTGGGCTGAACTCAGGTTTGCTGTATTCTTGACTTCCCTGTTCTTTATTCGTTGCATGCATATAGAGTCAATACACTATGATACAACCCCAGGAATCATAATTACATTAGTTGGAAAAGATGTTGGGGGTAAGTGTGTGTAAGGGAGGGGGCTCATCCTATTTTGTAGAAATGCTGAAACTCCAGGAGGTCCGACAGCCAATTAAATAAGCACCAATCCAGCTCCTCCCTACCCCCACAGATCCTGCGCTCTCAAACTCTTCGTCCCACCCCTATTCAATACTCATTCCTCACTGAGAGTGTGAAAGAGTAGGAGAGAGGGAGGGAGAGCTTTTCCACTGAAATCTCCTGTGTCTCTGTCTGCTAGTCATAGCCATGGGCCACTGGAGGTAGAGCAACCAGACCAAAGAGCAGAGGAAGGGGGTTGAGACTTCAGATATGCCCGGTAGCCTACATGTCAGTGGGGTATTGTCTGCTGAGAGTCCACAGAGCCCAGTTTAGCCCAGAGCCCCTCAAATCACAGGCCTGGCCATCTACCTCACCAGCTGTTAAGGAGGAGCTGATGATGGAATTTCTTATCACAATAATTTCAGCTCGACAGGACCATCACAATGACTGCCTAAAACATAGTAAACAATTCTGAGACATTTTACATTTTTGTATGTGGCGGCATGTAAATAATCAAGTAAAACAAAAATATTATATTTTAAGAAGAGAGAAAACAAATGAATTATTAAATATGGATACTATGTACCGTATGTGTGTATTATAAGTGTAATAAAGTGTAGTTTATGAAAAAAGGGAAGGGCATGTCAAATTCACATATGCTCATATTTTGCAAAAATAGTTTTATTACTGTCAAAACATTTGTAGTGGGATTAAATGTAAGGGTCTGAAGTGGGAAACCAATTCAGCATAAATTAGATATACAGATAGATCCTCCATACGGGGCCTCTGCAGTCTGAATGGCAGAGGAATGTCACAAAAGAGAAAAATAGACGGAGGGGCAGCAGCAAAGACAATCACTGCATGAAATATCATTGCCTTGATTCATCACTGGTCATCAATCAATATTGCCTTCAAATGAACCCTGAAGCAACACAGGTTGCATGTAAAATAGATGTTCATTATATATATATATATATATATATATATATATATATATATATATATATATATATATATATATATATATATATAATGAGTTCACCAGTGTTAGTGTACAGATGTTGAACATCTGCAATTTTGTCACTATATTTTTCCTCCAACTAGATTAGTGTGTATCTAAGATGAATTTTGAAACCTTGACGATTTTCAAAGTGCTTATTCTGCACTATAAGGATCGTAAGGAAGGAGACAAAGATAAACCCTTTAAATTTAGAACATAACATACATATACAAAGTGTCTTCAGGGGTGTATTCCCACCTCGGTCCCAGTGTTCTCGGGATAGGTTCCATATCGACTGCGATCATTGCCAGGATAAAGCTCTTACTGAGAATAAATGAATGAATGAATGAATATATAACTTATGTTTAAAAGACACGTATATGCTCTTGTTTACATTATACAACATTATAGCCTACATTATACCAAGCTAATATATCCAGTACTACGTTTCAGTCCACGATACGGGAAATAGAAGTCTTAATAAACTCGCATCTTCACATTATTTTTGTTTTTTGATATATAAAAATCATGTTAAATGGTGCGCATCGACGCTTCTGTTTGCGTCCTAGCGAAATACTTCTTCTTTCTATGTTCCTGAGCAAACACACAACGCGCAAAGGGACGTATAGATTAACTCGAAAAACCACACACTACCGTACTTAACAGGTATGTCCAAATAGTATACCACCACTTTTGACATATTATATTAGTACTGCACTATGTGGTTTTGAAGGTTGCCGCTTAACTTTTGTCCCGACTGTCAATTATAAAAGATTAGCACTTTCTAGGAGCAAAATGTCACATGAGCACTTCGGCCGTAGGCTAAAGCTTTGAACAGCTAAACGAAGCTGACCACAAAACGTATCCATGTCTCCCCCCAAAAAGGTAGACCGAGTGTTAAACTGAACTCTGTCGAACTGGAACAGTGTTTTGTTTTTCGGTTCATCTAAATGAGCAACACTTCGGGAAATCGGCGTCCAACAACCACAATGTTTGCCTTTAGCCTGGAAGGAATTTTACAAATCTTGCGCAAAATGCAGCTTGAGGCTCAAGAATCAAAAGGACCTGGGAATGGTCTTTAAAACGGGGAGCTGTATGTGTTTGTTAAATCATTTCCAAATTTAACGAGTTGAAATGGTGAAAACCCCGTAGCTGTGCCATGATAGTTGCGCCCAGGAAGACCCATATATATATTTTTAAAAGTGTTTTAAATGCAAAACGTTTTCAGACAGCGTTTTTAGATACAGCGTCATTTTCCCTCGTGTACCAATGTGCAATTTCCTCACACGTCTAAACAAGCCACCGTTTAGTTTTGACAACGTCCATGTTTTCTGTTTATTTTTGGAACTTCTCATTTCACCAGGTTGTATGGGAAGCTTAAATGGTTTGTAAAATACAACACATTCTGTTTATACAAAAATGTAGTTGTATTTAGGCACAGGAACTATCACTTTGTAGCCTACTTAGGCTAGAAAAGGGGTGATTAAATAAAGGTTTTGCACATGACCGACGTATAGCGCAAATTAATGGCGGCCCACATCTTTACGTTGTGTCTCCAGAGCGTTTCGTGTTTGGGCATGATGGACCTTACAGCAGAACAGGCCCATGTGCCGTGTGTGATATGGCTGCCGCAGGGGGGCGAGACACGCTTAACTCTACACTCAGCCCTCCCCGTAGAAACACCGAAAAATCATTGACGTTTAATCTACTGTAATTATAAGAGCTTGAGTGTGTTGGACGGTTTGGACCACGTTGACTGCAGCTCTGTCCATGGCCAAGCAGTAGGCAAATACAGGAAATAGCCTTGAATTCATGACATTTTGTCTTCAGTGGCTTCATCGAAGTTGCTTTATACTTAAGCAATGACAACCAAATGAGATATTTACTATCTATGAATTATCATTGAGGGTATTAATTGGAGTAGCAATGTCTACAACTCTACCCACAACTGCATGTTCCGTTGTGGGCATGGAAATATTTATTTCAACGGGGTAACTGACTCATTAGAAATACTGAAATACGGGCGCATATATATATATATATATATATATATATATATATATATATATATATATATATATATATATATATATATATATATATATATATATACACACACACACACACACACACACACACACACACACACACACACACACACACATTTTTTCTTATTCTTGTTTGTTTTTTTCATTTAGTAAATCTAAAGTCTAAAGAGGAGTATTCCAGGGTTTCATTTCACTGGAACCTTTGAAATATATATATATATATATATATATATATATATATATATATATATATATATATATATACCCTATGTACACCCTATTTTTTTAGTACAAACTTTTTTATTTTATGACTTCTACATTATCAAGTCAGTACAAAAAACAAACAAAAAAATCATTTTAGATTCCCAAACATTAGTTTTCTAGCACAAAATTAAATGTTACAGAAAAATGTTTGTATGTCAGTAAAGAAAGCAGCATATTACATAAGAGACCACTTTTCAGACAAAAAACACAATGAAGGCTGCTGGGTTTTGCTGCAAAAATAAGAAGCAAGTCCGAAAG
Organism: Cranoglanis bouderius; assembly: GCA_023630585.1. Taxonomy (NCBI): domain Eukaryota; kingdom Metazoa; phylum Chordata; class Actinopteri; order Siluriformes; family Cranoglanididae; genus Cranoglanis; species Cranoglanis bouderius. The sequence continues at coordinate 6,112,517 of CM042562.1, read as the reverse complement.
TCAAAGTCTCCAGAAGAACTGTGTCTGGTTCTGCAAGATGCTCAATAAAACTTACCAGCTCATTTCCTTATAAAACTGCACACATTGTACCGGAGACTACTATTTGTATTTTTATATTTTTGTCACACCAAATATTGACTTTGTTTCATTTACTACTGTTTACTGCTCTTTACAGTATTTTTTTTATATAGAAACATTTAATTTCATTATTTTGAAGGCGTCTTTGCTCGACAGCATTTCTTTGCATGTGCCTAAAACTTTTGCACAGTACTATATATATATATATATATATATATATATATATATATATATATATATATATATATATATATATATATATATATATATAATTTCTTTGTAAATTCAGAATATTTCTTGTCCTCTAAATTTTTATCTATATTATGGTATATGTCATGTATAAATAAGAATTAATATTTAAATGTAGGAACAAATTTATAATATTTTATGTATATAAATCTCATACATATAATTCAGTGTATAATAGGCTATAATATTTGTAGAATTGAAAAAATTAAAATAAATAATAAATATAATAAATAATCATTCCCTGTGTTCCCAAGTTGCATCTAGCCCTAGACTAAAATGTTTACAAAGGGAGAGCCTTCAGTATTGTGTGCCTGGAAAACAGGAACAACAGGTTGTCTCCAAATGATGTGTGAAAGACATGAAAAATGTCAGTAAAGTGAGGGAAAAGGTATTATACAACAAGAAAAAAACACCACAAAAGTTTTATTTTTATTTTTAAAATAAGAACAGTTTAATAAATTTTTAACACAAGTTCCTTCCTTAGGATATTTAAATGCTAGAAGTGGCTTACCTAAATGTTGCAGGTGAATACATATCTGGTGTGTAAGTATATGGTTTATTCCAGCCAGGACAGTACTGAGTCCACATTAGGTAATATGTAATCCACATGCGTTCTCGCCCATCACTAACCTATAGTCCAACTCCTCTCAGGCTCTTCTTTTAGCAGCCACGTGTGTAAACTCGCCTTTTTCTCATGATGCCCTCCAAGAGTTTGGTTAAGGAAACATTCAGTTGGACAAGCACAAACGATTCTAGAAGATACAACAGTGCTGGACTTTTATATTAAAGATGACAAGACCTAATAATATTATTAATGCAGCTACTGTTGATTTTCTTTGCGTTTAGTCTTTTCCTTCAGGATTATTGGTTGTGTTGTTATCGGCGTGCTCATGGTCATACTGCAAAGCTCCCCCTCCTGCTCTAGTCATCTTGAATTAAGTTCACACACACGATGCTGCACTGCGGCCCCGACTGTTCTGCTTAACTACACTCACAAAACTCAATATTGTGTGTGTGTGTGTGTGTGTGTGTGTGTGTGTGTGTGTGTGTGTGCGTGCGTGCGCGCGCGCGCGCGCGCCCATTTGTTCTTGTTTTTAAATAATCTGTGCAGAATGCGAAAAAAAAATAACAACAATAATAATAATAACCCATTATTAGAATTAATATAGTAAAATGTATCTTATAATAATTTTAATTATAGTTGCATTATAAAACGTAGGGCTAATTATTTTCAGAAGGTCTACACTCTTGGAAAATTGTCTTTCTATTTATGAAAAAATTCTATGTAGAACCCTACATCTGAGTGTTTCCCTATCAGAAAAGGGTTATCCATTTAGGAATCCTTAATTATACAGTAAACCCATAGAGACCCGATTTATTTTTTCTTTGTACTTGCCATTGAAAGCAGTTTACATTATATGTAGACTAGTTTATCACAAATTTTCATTTGTAATGTTGTCCTAATGGCTTATTCATAATTAGGCCTATGTTAGAGAAGTCATTACGAGACTGAAATTAAACAATTACACATTACTGCCTATTAACAAAATTTGTTTCAATGAGAACACAGAAATCGTATTCAAAATACAGAATTATCATGTTTAGTAAAATAAAGGAGTAATTGTTATTAATTATATATGAAAGTATTTTGTAATAATTGTTTTAATATTAATGGATCCGTATTGAATTTTAAATTTGATACAGCCTACTGCGTTTGCACAAGCTGCTTATCCAAGTCTTTTTTTTTTTTTTTTTAAATCTTCTTTCTTTCTTTTTAAAAATATTTTTCAGCCTCTCAATTTTTCTTAAAAAAAAAAAAGAAAAAAAAAAGAAAGAAGAAGAAGTAAGAAATAGCTAAATGAAACTAGTTTGGTGTATATTGGCGCTAACGGCAGCTGTAGAACTGCATTCCTGCTCTCCTAACGACATTAAACACCAACATGTCGTGTGAACCGTCATCAAAATAACACAAAGAAACCGAACAAAAATACACTTCATGAAGATATTCTTTTTATCCATATTGAAAAATGGAATAAACTAACACAACTGTGTAACATAACTAACATAACTGTGTTGTCATCACTGAATACGACCACGTGAATGCAATAAACGTACTTCAAATTCATGTTCAATAGGAACAGAGCATTTTGTGAAACTGATTTGGACAAAACTATTAAATTTCACAATTATAGAAAATTAATTATAAGTTTGCATTGCGATATTTCACGAATCTATTATAAAACGGACATGTGTCTTTACAAATAGCATTCCTGTTACTTATTGTAAAGATCTTACATTCTTCTGTCACAGTTAAATGAAAGGAAGATTATAGCAAACATATTACATTTTATCACAATAATTTCTGAAAACGAGTTTGTGCACAGCAACTTTAGTCGCCTACATGGTTAAATATGTGGTTCTCTCTCTCTCTCTCTCACGCACACACACACACACACACACACACACACACACACACACACACACACACACACACACACACACACACACACACACACACACACACACACCTCCCGGGGCCTTAATTCGCGCTAAATACTGCAGCGAATTAAAATATAACACTGCGTGTGACCGCACGGTAAAGTCATCACACAAATAAGGGATATAGAAATCGACTGTGATAGCATATGTGACTATATTTGTTCTGAAATGTGTAAGTAATATGGGATACTAAGCACAAACATACTGGTTATTCAGTTATAAACCAAATGGCGATGTGTTCAAATTAGCTTGAATTGTTTGATGAATTAAATAGAATTTCTTCGAAAAACTTGGCTGGTGTTACTACTAAACTGATTTTAGGCTATACTGAAATTATATCCTACTAACATTATCAGGTAATTCGGGATGATGATGAATTATGTTGATGATGATGATGATGATTATTGTTATTATTATTATAGTTGTTGTTGTGGTATATCAGTAAGCTTAAACGACTGAATACATTTAAGTTTAGTTGTATCCCACCTCTTAGTAAAGCAATCTCCAACATATTCACAGAGCAGTAAAAGTCCCAGGTGAAAACACTGATTTTTAAAAGAAATGTCCGGGTCTCGTGTGTTTCGCTGTCCTCCTTTGAGAAAACGATTATTTGAAAGTCGCGCCAAATCTCCCGCGGCTGTAGTTGGCTCCTCCACAGCAGCATAGCGTTCGGTGAGAGAAAATGAGCGAGAGAGAGAGAGAGAGAGAGAGAGAGAGAGCGCGCTCTGATTTATCAGTATCCGAAATATGCATTCGGGCTTCTTACAGAACAAGTCCAAACCGCATGCACCAGTGAGTGATAGACCGACATTCATTCTCGTGTTCTCGATAATAGCCTAATTTACTTGCCTTTCCGAGTTGGAAAAAAACGAGAGCAGCGCTTTAGCAACCCTCCCCCTTCTTTGGGGGAATTAGTTTCCCCTGCAGCAGAAGCTTCCTCCTGATATATTTCCACCACGACACACTAGAAGTCTCAGAGTCCACTTTGCCTCTCCCTTCTCTCGATGCCAATCCACGCTCGTCCATTTGCTAAGGAGTTTAGTGAGGCCCGTAGCGCTCCGCTGAGTCGCCATTCTCCTCCGGTTTAAGGCGCGTTAGCTGTTAGCGCGAGCTCTGCGCTCTGAGCGGAACCGTGCAGGGAACCCCCTCCTCCTCCTCCTCCTCCCCTCCGCGCTCCAGACCCCGCCGTGCTGGAGAGGGGGGAGGGGGAAACCCGTCGGACCGGCAGGAGGGAGCCCCGGGCCAACTGAACAAAAATCGGTACGAGGAATTACAACCGGTAATTGCGCAGATTTAAGGGGGAATCTGCATATTTACAAAACGCAATCTACGTGGCTTTAGTAACTGCATCACCACCGCCGCCGATGTATAACGGAATTTATTATTATTATTATTATTATTATTATTATTATTATTATTATTATTATTATTATTGTTGTTGTTGTTGTTGTTGTTGTTGTTAAAATGTTATGTCTGTATTTTCAAGTCAATTGGTTGTCAATCGTATAGGCTACATTGGGACGAAATGTCGTTTGTTCAGGACCACAGTACAACCCCATGCAGTATCACGGTACAAAGGACAAAAGGGTTAATTCAGGCTAATTATACAAAACATCAAAAACAAAAACAAAAAAAGTATTGGATAAAACCAGTGCAAAACTGTTGGCTGTAAGCTGCAACTGTAAATAAAGGAAATACGCAGAAAAGTGTAGCAGCAAGTGTCTCGTTTTGTGTTATGCTTTATTGTTTTTTTTTTTTTTGTTTGTTTTTTTTGTCATACCATATATTAAATGTGGGTAAACAAAAATAAATAAAACCGCAGCGCTTTATGGATTGTGGATTTTTAGATTTTATACTTGTCATATCTCTGGGTCTTTAAACTATATCCCAAGGAGTGAAATTTCAGAATAAAAATACTCTGGGGGTCTCTGGCAGGTTCAGCTCACACCTATGTAAACGCACCCAGGAGGACAACAGCTTTATTTGCAAGAGAACTAGTTTACCCCTCCTGCTCACCCTCAACTCAATGATGGATGGGCGATCTCCCTTTGTCTCGATGCAAATAGGTTTTAACTCGGAATTGATGGCTAAGTCCGCAGAGGGGTGATTACTCGACGCCCGAGTTTAGCTGCTTTTCTTCAAACCCGTCTGTCACCAACTACACGACCACTGATAATGTGAGGCGCATTTGGCGCACCCACACTATGTGTAAATTACTTTCACACTCCAGAGACGTAGAATCACCAGTGGGTCCACTGTAAACTGCTTTCCAGTTTACAACTTTTTATAACCTTTTATAACTTCTAGTAAAATGATATAGGTATACAATTAAACTTTCTTTCTTGCTTGCTTTCTTCAAACTTTTGGAATTAAGTAATATCAACATTTTTTGAAAATAATATCAAAATTTAAAAGTTTAATATTTTTAAGGTGATCATTTATCACAAGCAAGAGCTTGCCTTTATAAAATGGTTCTGTTGCATTGTGTTAATTGTGTTAATTATACTTCTTTAACAAGTGTGGAATATACATCGGTGACTTCTAATATATAATTTTAGAAAGATGATAAGGGTTTGGACCCTAGCAGATTATGGGCAAGTAGCTTTTGTGAACCAAGTCACTCTCATTTCAACTATTTTTTTTCTCTTCTTAGATGTTCTAGCAGTAGGGACTGATATTGGCCGTTGTGTGACCTTTTGACCTGTAGATTTAGAGGATAAATGTTTTGAAGGGGAGCTGAGTTGTAGAAAATGAAGAACAGTTATGTGAATTTTTGGTGAGAAATGAGAATGGAGGAAGAGAAAATGTGTCTGCGTGTATTTGTTCATATGTGCATGTGTGTGTGTGTGTGTGTGTGTGTGTGTGTGTGTGTGTGTGTGTGTGAGAGTGTGTGTATATGTGTTTGGGTGCACATGCTTGTGTACTGATGTTCTCAGGCCTCTTGCAATACTCCTACATTATGACCATGGGTACTAAAATTTTATCTCCAGTTCACATTGTCAGGTTATGGAGTAGCTTGGTGTGTGTGTGTGTGTGTGTGTGTGTGTGTGTGTGTGTGTGTGTGTGTGTGTGTGTGTGTGTGTGTGTGTGTGTGTGTGTGTGGGAGCTCTATTACTTTTTGCCTCACCAGTGTTTGCTCTTGTAACCAGTAAAACTCAATGTCTGGGTACCTTATAAGCCTTGCCTATGAACTATCACTCATGGGCTTCCTGTTCGGCGCTAAAACAGCCATCAGGATTTGGAATTAATCTAAAGGAAAGGCCACCTGTTGCAGGGAGCAGTAAGGCACAATAAAAGCCATAATTCCACCCCCCCACTAGGATGTATTTAATCACTTATCATGTAATGTAACCAATACTGTCATATAAAGCAGTCTTTATAAAGAATACTGTCATTTCACATGGTTAAATATTGAAATGCTGATGAAAATTCTGTAATATTATGTAAAATAATGCTCAATAGTTTGAATCTTATCTTAACAACAAATTTTGAAAGATCATCAGATATGTAAATACCTTGTTGAACTGTAGTGTTTTGGCAAAGGGGGTGGTGGGGGGGGGTGGTGGATTTTTTTAAATATATATTTTTTAAATATATAATGCCAGAACTTGTTGATGGACAACATTAAGCAAAAAAGTGTGACGCATGGAAAGGCCCAGAAAGAGAGTCCATTGTTGCCTGGCCAGATCCACCACTTGACTGAGATACTCCCTGAGCCTTCAGCTGAGTTCTGATGCCCTGATAAACTTTTCTTTTTTTTCTCCCAAACAACACTCCAGCATCACATGAGCTGCCTGCCCTACCATGTGATGGCGCTACAGATGTAAGTAGGGCAGGGTTTTTTTGCAGTTGGGGCAAAAAGCAAGTGCGTCAGAATCAGGCGGGTGGTCACAATACAGACCCTGTCTCTTGCTCCCAGCTGCTGTATTTAACAGCTGCAATAAAAAGGCTTTATTTGAAAAGTCTGGAAAAAATTGTAGCGAATGCCACTGAGCTTTTAAGAGATGTCTCTGTTTGCTTTCTTCTCTGTATTTAGCATCTAATGCTTCATGCATATGTATGTAAGCTCTGTTCCTTAGAATGAAGAACAGATGTAATTCAGACATGTTCATTTCCGCTGACCCTTTGCTCCCTTTGATATGTCATAGCTTTTGAATTATGGTGACTGGGGACATTTCCCTCCTTGATCCAAAGACACCTAAATTACAGGGAGAAGCATTTATTAAGATTATATGCTCCTGTGAATTTGCCTCTTAGTTTAAGTCCTGACATACAAAAGTAGTTGCAAAAGCAATGAGCATGTTTACATCTATAGAATATTGCAGCACTGCTACAATCTTTGGTACAGACTTCACAGCATAAGGGTCTTTGTTTGTTTGTTTAAATGAAAAATTTAGTTCTTGCACAAGAAATTGCAGGCCACCATATTTTATTCTCTTGGCGCACCTGACATGACAGGTTTTTGCATTTCTCAGCACTTTGGAATACAGAGAGGAGTGTAGCTTTCCCAGAGGTACTCTGTATGCATAGGCCTGTCTCAATCCCGAGCTCATTCCTATGACCAGGGCAGGTCTGTAGTGTAGGTTTGTACCTTCTAATGTATAACTATTGCTTTTCTGGCCAGCAGGTCACCTTTTAGGAGTTTCAATTTATTTGAGTGCAGATGGCTCTAGATTGAAAGCAGTAATGTTTCAAATCTTATTAATCTAACATATCACAGTCCAAGCTTTGCTACGATGTTACTACTATGACCTGGATTATACAGTAGGCTACATGTATCATTTATTATATTGTTTTGAAGACTGGAGGTCTGTTAATTGGTCTGTGAGGTTAATGTATTTAAATGACCATTTATTGTCAAAGATCTGAAAATACACAGTACATTATTTGACATTCTGCATTACTGTCAAATGCCCAACTCTCAGTTGCATGGACTTACATTTGTGAATAATTTCAACATGGACTTCAGGACTGCAGGCAACATATACATAAACTTGAAACAGTGTGATTAAAAACCAAACAAATGTTTGAATGGATCTATAGTCGGCATATTTGAGGAAAAGTGTGTTACGTTTTATTTCATAATGTAACAAAAAAAGACCAAACACACACACAGGCACACATAGGCCTACATTCAGACACCAAAAGACAGAAAGATAAATACTGTTAAGGAATCTAAAATACGACGTAGATTGGTAGTATGGACAAGTAGTTTTTCTATTGAGGCATTCACTTCCCCTTTGCTGCTTTTAACCTTACTCAGCTAAGACAATAGTGTTAATTATACTAGGGCACATGTATTATAACCCCTCACGTTCATGTGTTGTTTGGGAAACAAAAACTGAATCACCCAAAACACACAATCATTAAGAATATTTGTTTCCTTAATGATTGCTGTATCTTATGACATAACAAGCTCAACAGACATTTTGGAGGTTGTTTTAAGTCATTGGCAGTAACGAGGCTATGTAGGTGCCAAAGCCTAATGCAGAAGGATAGAAGTAAAGACAGGTAATACACTGTCCCTATTCACCACTGATGATTTTTGACATGTATTTTGGAGCCAAACTTGAGTAATTCTGTATATTATTATGATTATTAGACTTATTTGTTCGTACAACACTCGTTTTGTACCTTGCATGAGCATTTAATCTTACTCCCAGTTTTTGAACTGTGCATTTTTAGACAGTCAACTGTGCTAGTCTCTGTATTTTGTGGACAAAGACTCAACTAAAGAGAAAAACTAAGCACTTCTCTGGCTTATCGGTTAAGCAAGTTTAACACGTTACACTTGTAACTTCAATTCCTCATAAAAGTATCTTTTTTTTCTTAGCATATACCAAATAACGTTAAAATCATACTATTTAATTCATTTTGTGAACATAAATGCATTTGTCTGTCATTTGACAGTCAACTATAAAACTAAAAGGTCTAAATAACACAGTAAGTGAAGTTAAACCCTGCAACGAAGGGATCTCGTCCTGAGTTGTGGATTTGAGTGAACAGGAAGGGGTTAAGTTGTGACGTCATTGCCCGTGAGACGGCGACATTAAAGGAAAGGGTGGGGTTTAAACTCGCTCCCGGGGTTTATGGGGAAAATGCGCCTCGCTTTCAGGGCAAAAAGCTTACTTTGGATTTATAAATATACGGTTTGTTTTCTAACCTACATGTAGAGATGGACATTTATTTTATTTAAGGAGGTCATTTGTAATGGATGCATTTTTTTTTTTTTTTGGTCTAAGGTAAATCTGTAACTCGATAAGTAAAATTCAGTCGAAGCGAACGTGTGTTTGTGTTGTTTTTGCAAATGGTCCTAATATTTCTGTCTGTGTTATTTGGTTTTTGAGGACGTTTGAAGGAAGCAAGCAAGCAAACAAACTGGAACATCATTTATTTCTGCCTTTAAAAGCGCGTTATGTGATGTTCGATCCACTCGCATGATTTGCGTGTTCGAGGTGAATTTCTGCACGTGATTTTTGGCGAAAAAAGCCACCGTGACCGTGATCCGTTTGAGTAAGGAGGGGGGCGCTTTTAAAAATATGGAGGAGCAGAAGTGAATGAATGCGTGCAAGATCTTCCCAAAGAGATTGTGAGGGGGTCGCTTTTCCTCGTAGTCCCTTTGAGGTCCTGTTCCAACATTGCGATCTTACAAGGGGGGGGGGGGGAGAATAACAGTACAAGGTGTGTCAGGAAGTGGTTCTGCGGCATGCATTAAAATAAAAAGAGAGAAATTGCTATACATGTGGGGAAATATGTTAAATTGTGTCAATCTCTTCATCAATTTTCAGTTTCAGTCACTGGGCTGCATTGTGGGAGAGAAGGACGCGCCAGGCAGCAATAAATTTGTGACAATAGCGGCTTGCAGAGGCAGCAGGCTCTATTCGGGCGGATTTGCTCCGTGCACTAAACTGATCTCCATTATAGCGGGAGCTGCAGACAGAACCCAGATCATCTTTTAACTGGCAATTAGAAGATAGTGACCATGCAAAGGATTTTTCCCCCTTGAAGGTTGATTATAAAGCCAAGAACGCAAACTAATAACTTCTTTCCGAAACAGTTAGGATTTTCGACTCTGAAGGTGATACTCGAAAGCGGGGAAACTTCAGAAGTCTTTTCATTATCAAAGGCCTGAATGTACGGAACTGGCTTGCTGTTTTCGTCTTCTTTTTTGCCCCACTCTGCGTAAATCAATAGCCAGTCCCCGTTCAGAATAGATTTGTTGTCCGGATTGGCGTTTTTATAGGTAGGTGTTTTCTACTCCTCAGATTTTGATTTATCGCCCTCGCCTAGGATTAGCCTGTGAAATAGGCATTTCAGAGACGAGTGTGCTTAAGCTTTTATGTTATTTATACGTTTGTGATAAACACCATTTCTTAGCCTATTTCTTGGAAATGAATACATCTATTCATACAATATAACTGCTTCACTAAAACACAAACTTATTTAGGTAAATAGATGTAAGGTAGCCTATAAATTAGATTTCTATTTTCAGTGTGTGTATTTATCAACATTAAGTCAATGTCTTGGAAAGCATACAACGCGTATGTTTTGGATTATGTTGCAGTAGTGTATGACTACTTTTTTTTCCCCCCTCAAAGGATAGATTTTGGTAGCATATATGAACGCATTTTACGCCGGATACAGGGCTTTCCCCACATGCCTTTCTTTAACCTTAAAGGCTTTTCTCCATGCTCACAAGTGACCAATGCATTCAATTTAAGCAGTAATGTGAGTGACCCTGAGACACATGCCGGCCTTATTCTGCATTTGTGGTAAAGTTTGCTTAACTTTTGCATACATGTGGGTGTGAAATCTTGTTGATTTTGCAATGTTAATGAGTCGACGAAGAAACGAACACTTCGTGGTCTGGAACTCATAACGAAGCATGCACATAAAATCTGTTCGCCTAAAGCTGATTTTGCATTATAGGCTTCCTTCAGCATTTTGGACGTTTTCAGGACATTTCGAAGCGAGGTCAGTCACGAGTTGTTTTGGTTCACAAGGTGAGAGCACTATAGCTGTGGCACGAAACACTTGTTCTAAGGTGGAATGAATAATAACAACAACAATAAAAAAACAGTAGTATTTTAGTAGCATACGACGGTATACGAATTCGTTTACATTTCTAATAGAAACCCGTCGTTCACAATTTCACAACCCAATGCCAACGTGTGTTTTTATATTAGGCCTCCTGAGTGCACACTTTTGAACAGCAGGCTATTTAGCTTGTAGGAATTTCGACTATTAAAAATAGATGGATTTCAAGGCTTTACAACGCATAATGCAAAGCGCCATGCTGTATGGCAAAAATGTTCATTGCTTTTGGTATTTTATATGAATTTTTGCGCCGCTGGACGTTATTGAACATTTCAAAGGTGGATGGAAAAGAAGGCATCTCGTGTCACTGGGTTTTATTGCAAATTTTGCGATAGTATTATTTCGTATATAATTCGAATCTATGGTAACACAAAACAGACCTAATCAAAGAAGGCATTATCTAAAAAGTCGAAATAGTGAAAAATCCAAAAGGGAGTACTGTTTTTCAATTTAAATTATAATCTATCTTCTAGAAACAATGCATTTATATAGTAAATGCACCATCCGTTATACGCGGTTTTCTTTGTGTGAATGTTAAAAACTACTGGACCTTTCTTAAATCTTAAACTGAGTAAGCGATAGTAATGAAGGCTTATTTTAAACCATCTGGCTTGGAGCCTAATAAATCGCTTTGCGGAAGAAGAAAAAAAAAACCAACAACAAAAAAAACAAGGACCTTAGGACAGAGTCCTGTCTCGGTTTTAAACCAATTTCCCTCCTTATCAACCAATTTCCATACTTTTTCAGCGAGTATTCATGACAAATATTCTGCACTTCTTATAATACCTTGATATATGAGCCTAGATAAGTTGTCTCATCTGCATTCTTGAAACAACCTATTTAACTTGGTTTGTCTTTCATGCCAGGTTTTCTGGATGATTCCTTCATCACGTGACAGTAATGAAAAGAAGATAACGAAGGTCTTCTTTAATCAAACCAACAGAGACCCATATGTCCATTGTATTCTGTTACACTTCTTTACCCCCGTTTAGTTTGACTTTTAGCTTTTTCAATAAAACAGGTCGTAATGAGGGAGGTTTGTGTCATTTATGGGAGTGAGCCCATACTTGCCTTAATTGGACACAGATGGGTTTTCCTATTGATAACCTAGCAGTGGTACCGGACTAAACACGGCGGAAACGCGATTCCCTCGAAATTATAGACAGCTATTGGACTGATTGGACTTAGTGCCCTCCCTCGTGGGCACGTATGTTTATTCAATTAAGTCAAGTGGTGTAATATGGCAGCGCCACACAGCCTGGATGCCCAGGTTTCCACTTTGAATTTCGAAATTTTAACTAACACTTTCATGTGATACAGGTTCTATAGTATGGCTTTTTCTTTTTTATACAGTGACTGCATCATCGACGGCAGACTGACAAAGTTGCACACGGTTTGTACGATCCTAGTTTAACAACGCCAAAGAAAAGTACTATAGACTAAAGCCTATATGTTATATGCATCCGTTTTGGCCTAAGCCACGTTTGTGAAAGTAGGTGGCGGCTGAAATAAATGTGTACACCCTGACAGTGCTGTCACTGGAGGGGTGAAAGGTGGCGACGACTGTAAGGGCCCACGGCACAGCTTTGCTTTATTTTATTTATTTTATTAAAACGGGGGGCCCCAGGATTCCCAACAATGCCCCTGACCGCGTTCACGCCACACTTTCTAAGCGCTGGGAAATGTTGTGACAATCACCTAACCTGCCAAGTTTCTTCTATCCCGACCACACGATCACTAATGTGCATTTTACATATAGCACCGATCTGGAGTGCTGTTTACGGATGAATAGCGCGGGGTTAAAACAAGTGGTGAGAGCAATGAAAATAACCCGGTGAGTAGATTGCCTGTGCTACGTCAGGGAGAGGTCACAGGGTCATAAAATTGCCTAACTTAGTTTTACTCAGGCACATTTTTCCCGTCATTGTATGTATGATACAGGGTTAAAAGTGGCGTGCGTGTGGGTTAGAAAGTAAGTAATGTTTGTACCATTTTGCCGATATTTTAAAAGATTAGAGATACAACGCTACACAAGTCTACATGTATTGTAGCCTACATTAAATTGTAATGAAAAAATAAATAAATAAATAATAATAATGGAGGCGACTTGCTTCTTGGAATCTACCAGTCATTGGTGTTAGATCAGAATAAATGAACATGTAATGAAAGAAAAATGCTCATTATCACTATTATAATGCTCTTTACTTTGCACAACAATTAATCAAAACTAGAGCTCAAATCAAACCTTCTAATGGACATGTATGCGCATGCAAGCAGCATCAGATCAGACACGGAACTGGAGCGTCCTGCTTGAAATATTCTTGCCAAAGGCGGAGTGGGGAGAACACGGCCTGCATCAAACCGGTTTAAAACTGCGCCCTAGAACAATAACGGGGTCTTGCTGCAGCAGTCTTGGCCCGCGCTGGTGACAAACGGCCCGTTCCGGTAGTTTGAATGTGGCCGGGAGATGGAGGGAAAGTGTCAATCAGAGACGCTCCACCGATCGTGGACAATGCTCTTCGTGGGACTGGTCTGTTTCAAGAGCAATCAGTCACTCCGCATTAATTATCCCCGCGTCCCACAGCAGGGTAGCTCGCGCTGGCACTGTGAGCTCTCTCTCTCTCTCTCTCTCTCTGTGTGTGTGTGTGTGTGTGTGTGTGTGTGTGTGTTGCATGGTATCGCAGGCCAGCCCTATGCTATAGTACACCATTAAACACGAACCCCACACCCACCTTTCAGGTTGCGAAAAGAAACCAATAAAGTGGGGTAAAAGGATCTTCCGTGTCACTAAATATATTTCACGTAGATGTATGTTTAAAGAGATGCATCTTCACAAGTTGCAGAACAGATTTTTATTGTTTCATCGCTATTACATTTTTAAAAGGTATTTTAATAGTCAGGGTTTTCCCTCAAACATTTAAGTCACGATCATAAATTGAAGTGATCATCACTGGTATGAACTCGTCCACGTGCACTTCCATACACTGCAGAAGTTGGCCCGAATTTAGTTACATATCCACTTTGAGTTTCATTTAATCACCGTGGGGAAATTTTGTAGCCATTTGTAGCCATGTGTCTAACATTTAACACTAGACACGGTTTACATTTTAGTTAACTACGTGCAACTCCATTGCCATGGTTCCACGAGTTTGTTGGGTTACAGTGAGCGCCAAGGCATATAACCTATTCAGATCCACAGCACAAAAATGCTGTTGTAGTGAACGATGGAAACAGCAAAGAGTTAATATGCACAGTATAATCCGCACAATCTATTAAATCAGTGCCTACGATGATGCAGTCACTACTAAGATCATTTTATGCTCATGTTTGCGTTACTTTACCTTTTTGGATATTCAATATTTTGCAGCTGACTCGAGTAATTATTTTTAACATTTTGCTTATTGCGGTCGGAGTTGAAATTAAAATAAAATCTTTTAGTTCAAAATTTGTCTCGTTGGCTCTCTTAAAAACGCATGGATTAAAAACAAATATTCTGCCTGTTGATTCTTTAACCGGAGAGAATGAAAAGCAAAGAAAAATACCCAGACAACCAAATTAATGATTGTAAAAAAAATAAAAAATAAAAAAAATAAAAAAAATTGTTACATTTTATTTACAATTCAACATTGTTTGCATGTAGCTTGTAGGATTTTCATATGTCATGTAGCCTTAGTACAATATACAATGTATAGCGTAGTAGGCCTGCCAACTGGAACTGGCAATAATAATAATAATAATAATAATAATAATAATAATAATAATAATAATAAATGAGCGCCACTTTTTGTTTTTTTCCCCTCCTCTAATTCATGCTTACACGAAAAACCCCGTCCTGTAAAATGATAGGCGAGACATTAAATTTTACTTAGTCTCCAACTCTTTCACCAAGTAGATCACTTACAGTGAAGAAATGTCCGGGTTTTTTCCCCAATAGAAAATACGCTACAGTAAGATGTATTAAAGACACAATGACGAGAAAGTCCGCAGAAAACAGCCCCAACTTATTTATTATGATTGCAGCTCTTTCGCCTCCATTGCTTTTGCGAACGCGTTTTCTCCCCGATATTGTCCTTTTGGTTCAGTAATGTCCATGCAGTCTACTCGTTTTATTATGCTGCTGCTGTATTAAGCTATATTAATCCGAGCATCTAGACTCTATATTTAATATAACGTGCAATTTCCTCCTTTTTAACGCATTCCCTTTGATTAAGTCACTCTTGACTCTCCTTTAGCTTTGGGGCCAGCTAGGTTCGCCTAGGGGAGGCCTTGAAACCGCCCCTTCTTATCTCCTTTCATCATGCAGCTTTGGGCCGCCTTGAAACCGCAAGGCCAGTAATTGCTTTTTTCAGGCAGCCCAGTGCGGACTGGCCAGCAGCCAATCAGAGCCTTGTTTACACTCTATGATTGACACCGTTCTGGCAACATGCCAGCCAATCAAACACGTTTCAGGTTGAAGCCCGAAAATTTTAACCCTTTTTATGCTTAAAACCAACAGATTTTAATATGTACAAAAAACCTATAGCCAGCTGTTATATTTTCTGCGACGTCATTCAAAGTTTTCTTTTCCATGTAGGTTAGCCTTACTCATGTTTCTGATCAGAACTGTTTTAAACCAAACCAACTATATTTTTCTTCAAAGAAAAAAAAAAAAAAAAAGAAAGAAAACCGTGGTATAAAAAAGTATGGATATTTGTGGGTGCCCATAATTTCTTTTTAGCAAGTAGAACATTTTTTCTTACTAGGACAAAAAAATCAATTCAAAAAAAATCCTTCTCTTTAAATTACTTGACGAATTAATGTGTAGTTCTTTTTTTAAAGCTACTCGTAGACATCCATGTGGTTACGACTGTGCTCAACTTAGAAGCACCACTGGAAAGGTTGAATGTAGCGCGCACCGTTTTGTTTCGTTGCCTGATAGCGAACACGCCATTGGCTCCGACTGGCAGCCAATCAGAGCCCATGTTTGTCCCGCGGCGCTCTGCACGAGCTTATTGACATGTGGGTATTAAACCAATGGGTGAGGTTGTCCCCCCTGGCTCCTCCCTCCTGTCTCCTTGAGTGGCATGAGCGGATTCAGGAAAGAGCCTGAGCCTGCATGTACGCGAGATCGCTTCAGTAGAAGCTCTATAGTGCGGTGTATCTCCGAACTCTAACTGCACACACTGCAGTCACCAGGCTAGGATGTAACCATTTCCACATGTCGTTTGATATTTTGCATCTGCTGTCTTTTACCTATTTTTTACACTATGTTTTTAACCATTTATTGTTATGCAAGGAATAACTTACCAGTAAGTAAATCATTTATATTGTATACAGTCTATGTGTGTAATAATAAACATTTGTTTTCCAGAGCTGCTCTTACCATATTTTTTTTCCTCGCAGAACATCTGGTGTTATGCAGAAATACTCAGGCTGTAGTACTGAGGCGCTGATGGGTCATTGAGAAATGTGTGCAAGCTATTAATTTACTGCTTCAAATGGGTGCCTGTTACTAACATCGACAATAATAATAATAATAATAATAATAATAATAATAATAATAATAATAATAATAATAATACCAATAACAACAACAATAATAATAATAATAACTGCCATGTGTGGATTCTTATTAACGCATTATGCCTGCCAGTTGTGTTTGCACACTCCAACGATTGAGTTTGATTTACAGTATCAGTGCGAACTCCGCTCTTAAATAATAAATTAATGCAAACCGACTGAATTTTAAACTGAACTGAAAGGCGACAGTATTCGGTGCTTTTTGAGTTACCATCCTTATCTTTATTAATGTACATAACCTGCTGAAGCTGCCAACTACACGATTAACTTATATTTGTTATGGATTTTGCAGAATCAGTATGCAAACTTAAATGCTCTGTTTAATATTTATTATTATAATATTATTATAATATGTGAAATAAATATATTTTAAAAAAAACAGCAACTCAATTATGCCAGCGTGCAGATCTCAAGAGAGCGTCGTTTCAGCTCGTTTTAGAGAGCGCTCGCGCCTCACTGTACAACACTGTTTTCAATCAGATTTCAACAGAGGTCCAAAAAGAGAGAGAAAAAGACGACAGAGTGATGTCCCACAAAGCCATACTGGTCCATTGCTGTAGAGTTTAAATTAAAGGAAATGTTAAGCCTGCATCAGTCATTGCAGTGACGCCACAAAAATGAATTAGTGTGTGTATTATCAAAGCGAAAGGCTGAAGTGCGCTGCTTCACGTTGAGCTTCGTAGAATTTCACTGGCAGTGCAACCCCAAAATGCTGCTTTCTAGTTTAGACTCGCTTTATAGTAATCGCTTTTACATCCTTTAATTTGGGTATGTTGCTCGTGTACGTTTCGTCTTTGTCTGTGTATAAAATTGGAAACTGCTGAATTTATCATGTGGATGTGTGTATCTGTGATATATTTCCAGTCACTCGCTATCGATGTTCAGTTTATAGGAGACGACTGCAAAATTGCCCATGCAATCGCCACATGATAAACTACGAGACGTGTGCATCATTTGCCTTTTCGCCTTCGTTTTGAATATTTGCATGCATTTTTTTCATTTTAATTTAGAATGATGACGAGTCGATATGCGATCAATCACATGGTCTCTGTTGCTGCTATCTGGGGTGTTGTTATAAAAGGAAGTTCACCGCTGCATTCATTATAGCTACCAGAGTGCTTTGGATTGTTCTCTAAATATGAAATTTTTTCACATTCTTAAGGACACACACCATGATAACTGATATATAGGCTATATATAGGCCTATATATATTCTCTGTTGGAGAGATGTGAGCCGCGCTGGAATTGAAACTCACTGGTATTTCTTTTTCTTGATTGGATTTACGATAATGCAGAGCCTATTGTCGGTGTGCTATCACAGTGCGTCATTTACATGTTAATGCACGAGATTTGAAAGAAGTCGGGGATTTGGGGCCAAAGGTGATGATGGTGAAGCCTAATCTTTTGGGCCACACTTCCAGATTTAGTGGACAGAATGAGAAGAGTTAAATTCAGAATTCACACTCACACGGGCAGCAATTTAACCTGAGAGACAATGTACAATAAAATGGTTTCACTAATTGCGCGTCATTTAGATTTGTTTGGGTGTGTATAGTGGAACATTGTAGAGTAAATCGCCATTGTTTGATTTGTAGTCATACTTAAACTAAACATCGTACAGGCGTAATACAAATTAATAATAATTAACAACAACAACAATAATAATAATAATAGTAGTAGTAGTAGTAGTAATAATAATAATAATAATAATAATAATAATAATAATAATAATAATACGACCTATAGCCTGTATACTATATTGTAAAATTTGTACTGATCCGCGCTACCTTTGTGTTTTACAGACTTTACTGGGTAAATTTGGGGCTGTGCTTCTACTCTTCCTCCTTAAGCTCTGCTAACACAGAGAAAAAAAAAAAAAAAAAAAAAAAAATGAGACAAGTATATTTAAGCCTGTATCTACAAGTCCTTGAATCCATTGCTAGACTGTAGTATATAGTAATATAATTTCAACACAAGACTGCAGTTGTCTTCCACAGTTCAGGAACAATAACACGACGTGTGGATTTTATTTGCAATTTGGACTAAGAATTGTTTGTTTTTTTGTTGCAGAAAATATGACTGGGACGTAGGCTACTTTTTTGGGCGTCAAATCCAACACGGTGCTGAATGCAAGACCTAAGCGAAACTCCTAACGGGATTATAGCGTCGGTTCGGCTTACCCCCTTTGGATTTCGGATTTATCGGCTGTTTTGGAATGGAAGGACGGGAGTTCGGCCCTCCTCCGCCGCTGCTCACAGAGCGAGGCCCGCTGGCTCACCGCGCCGCCTCTCGGATCACTGCAGCCGGCCACGCAACCGTGCAGCACCCCGCTGCCTTCCAACCAGGGAAATACTACCCCTCACACATCCCCATACCTCCACAATCAGGTACGTGTTTTCGCTGCCTCTCTTCCTGACCTGTTGAGCTTTTGTACACACTCTTGGTTTTATTGTATGTTGAGTGTTTCGGCGTGCACTCGGCACAGTCTCCGCACCTGTGAGCAGTCGGCTATAGGCTGCACATACGTGTTATTTATTGGAAAGGGAAATTACTTAGACGGTAAATACTTAGACTACAGTCCTTTTGGAAATTAGCTTACTGTGCACTGCTTCAGAACTTTATGTACCAGTTTAGACGGTATTGTAACATTTTATTGAACTAATTAGTGTCTGACATTAGCTGTGTGTGTGTGTGTGTGTGTGTTTCTGGCAGACCAAGTAGCAGATCTTAAACCTTTCGAACGTTAAACGTCATTGTAATATTGTACTGTAGTAGGCCTATCTAATTTCAAAAATGCATTATATCTTTGGACGGCAATCAAATAATACACCCCTCTCTGTTCACTATAGAATATGAAAGTAAGAGTTTTAAGGGAAATTGTACTTTCTTTGTTTCGCTATCATTTATTAGAGAAATGTTAAAATGGTTGTATCACAACCACGTCACCTTATAACGGTGTGTGTGTGTGTGTGTGTGTGATATTTTACAGTGTCCAGGATTAGGGTCAGTCCGCGCTTGTATGCGTGTGTGTGATTTGGTAATAGAGGGTTCTGTAATGCTAGAAAATCCGGTTTCTATATTGAGGGCTGATGTGACGGGGTGCGAATGGCTTGACAGTGCATGCATTAGATTTAACAAGTGGCTGTGGCGTATGACTCCGACTACTTTGAGCACACGGCTGCATTGCATCTCATACTGATGGGATATAAATGTGTTGCATACATTCATATAAATTAGGCTACGAGTTAAAATCACATTAATTATTAATCATGTGCAACGTATGACACATGCATTTTTTGTTTTTGTTTTAAATGAGCAAAGTCTTTGTGTTTGGGGCAGACTACATTGTAAAATCATGTAACTGCTACTCATGATTGTATGCAGTAAAGCATATTCAGATAGGCGTGATGTTTTTGCCGCTCCTCTCTTTAGCGAAAATGCAGCAGACTAAACGTGTGATTAATCTCAGAATCACGTTTATGGTCTTCTTAATTTATTTGATTAGTGTTCCTTTCGCATTTGTTTTTAGGGATAATGAGTGTCCTTGTGGTTGGAGGCAATGCTAAACTCATTTAGGTTTTCTTCTTATGATTTAAGAACTATTTGTTCTTCAGAGATGCGTGGTGAATTGCTTTGTCTTACTGTTATTTGGTTTAACATATAAACTAGAGTGAAATACTTTGCAGTGACTAGTTGCATAGTTACCGCATTAACACTTTAACATCATTTGGTTATGTTTATGAATGTGTTTATGTTTATGTTATGAATGTATTTTTTAAAATCCCACTTAAAGTTTGACACCACTAGTGTTTTCATACGGGTTCCCACCTTTAGTCCTGAGGCTCCAGAGTTCAGTTCAGTGGTTGTTGTTGTTGTTGCTGTTGTTGTTGTTGTTATTATTATTATTATTATTATTATTATTATTATTATTATTATTATTATTAGCTTTAAGACCTGATTCATTCAAGTAAAATGTTTAGTAGGTGTGTGAGAGCATGAAAAATTCCTGTTTCCCAGGAATCCAAAGTGGACTACAAAAACGTGCATGTCATAAGGGAAAGTAGTCTAACCGGTGGAAGTCTTTTCTTCTTTCCCTAATGAGAGACGCACTCCTTATCGGACTTTGTGTTGATCGTCGATGGCCTTCTTTGGTTTTTATATTGCATTCCTTGCGCATGGTTTTCGCCTGTATGAATTGTGCCGAACTAATTGCTTCTTGGTCACTCTAATGTGAATGTAAATACTCGACTCTAGTGATTAAGCAAACATAGCTATAATTGGTTTAAGACGTTGCGGAAGTGCCCGTTCGGGTGATCCAAAAGCTTTCCCTACAAAACACTATGGTATGCCTAAATATACCTATGCACTATATATTCAAGTGTAAGACAAAAAGTGCGGTTTGTAAATTCATGACATGTCTTCCACACCTTTATCCTTCAATATTAGCCTAATGCACCTCTTTATTTTTTGATGTGTAGGCTATAACTTTAGAAGTTGACCACCCAGAGGCATGAAACCAAATCAGCTGATTCTGTTCCACAGTTGTTGTTTTTTTCTTTCTTTTTTTTCGTTTTTTTTTTTTTTTTTTTTTTTTTAATATATGTCAGCCATTGGCACGTCATTACGTAGGGAAGTATTCAAACAAACCGGTCATTTCCAAGACAAATACTATTAATAGCAATATAAACTGAGCTCACTTAGGTACTATAACTCAATTTGTGGATTTATTATTATTATTATTATTATTATTATTATTATTATTATTATTATTATTTTGCATACAGATTTTGAATACGTTTCTGGAGGGTGGTTTAATTTCATTTCTCTGGAAATGACACTCTTTAGAACACCTGAAGTTTAATATAGATGGATTTCAGAGTGGATTTCAAACCAAGTGATCTGAATTTACAAGTCACGACTATCGAAACGCATTCTTACACTCTGAACCACGGATTTATAGCCGGCAAACCTGTATCACTAACCGTAGGCTTTATGGTCTTTAACAGGGCTATAAGGCTACATTAAACACTACACACAACACACTTCTTACATTAAGCACAAACTACACACAGCACACGTCTTACATGTAAGAAGTGTGTTGTGTGTAGTTTGTGTTTAATGTAGCACTATATCGCGGTATGCCCGTAAATAGGTCTACTGTTTACTACAGTAAGTATGAGGCGGTTTGGGCAGGGGCTCTTGTGCACCAGGTTTTCCTAACCTCTTCTCTCAGGCTCCTCACACACAATTTCTGTTTGCCCCGCGCAAATAACTCCGTATAATTAACTCATCCAGAGTCGTAAAATAAAACGAACAGAACAAACTCCACGAAAGTAGGCCATCTCATTTTATAAGCACTCTCGAGCAAATGTTTGTTTTACTTGTGCGTTTTAAAGTAGAGTTTTTGGGCTCTGTGTTGGCTCGTTGCGTGTTATTATACTCCTGAATTTCTGAATCCGTTTTTAACACCAGCGCCACTCACTGACTTTGTTGCACTGCTACAACAGCTTGGATTACGTGCTGATCAGATGTTGCTGGGTAATATGTACAGGGGGGTCCTTTGCTAATATTTTCTCCTTTTTCTTCCATACCCATGTTTCCTGTGCTCCACTGCTCCATTCCCTCAGCAGATGTGCGGAAAGTCTGTTCAAAGGCTGACACTAGCTCACGTAGTACAGGTGCACAGTTTCTCTCACTCCCTCTCTCTCGCTTTTGTGTGTGTGTGTGTGTGTGTGTGTGTGTGCGTGCGCGCGCGCGCGCTTGTTGACCAGACTACCAAACTAGAACTCAGATCCGTCCCAAATATCAGATCTTACTTTAAAATAAATAAAACAAATACATAAATAAAATTCCACTGTTGACTCGATATAATAAAATATAAGTTAATAACAAAAAGTTTTATTTTATTATTGTTTACAACACCTTGACTACTGTTCAGCAGATCACATTTTCAGCTCAAGATCTGTGTTGTTTCTTCACATTGAATCCGGTAGGGAAAAAAAGCTCACTTTATTTAGAATAAACTAAATATTCAGTCACTCTTCAGCTACTATTACATATTAAATTGATATTAAAAAGAAAAATAAGCACATGTGGCATTATTTAGCTTTATTCCCTTGCTGATTCAAGAAAGCCAAGTCCATGAACTCCTGCTTTGCCAGCCACAGAAATGCATTCACCTACATCCAAGAATAGAAGATTTATGCTGTGTAATAATTAAGAAAAAAATAAGCAGAACATGCTAAAAGTCACGGTCTTGCTTCGCCTTTCACTCTGTCATTTGCACTCTTTCTTTGCATTCTTTTCTCTCTTATGCGCATGCACACACACATCCCTAGAGAGCAGAGACATGGTTGGTGGGAGGAATGCTTAAAAGACCCCGCATATTTCTGGAAATCAATGAGAAGAGCTTTCTGGGATGCTCTTTGAGGGCCAGTGTGTGTGTGTGTGTGTGTGTGTGTGTGTGTGTATGTGTGTATGTTTGTGTGTGAACCATAGTTCAGGAGTACTTTGGGCTGCACATAGATGCAACAAACACAGCAGTGAACTTCAAGGTTCACTCTAAATTAAGAAGCACCATCCTTCTCTCTCTCTCTCTCTCCCCACCTCACACATACTCACATGCACCCACAGCCCCGAATGTTTATTTTATTGAAGGGGGATATACTGTGACTGACATTTATGTTTGCATAGAAGAAGAGTTCTACACTGAGGAGCCCTGCTTGGCTTACTTTCCATTTCTCCACGCTCTTCCCACTGGGCCTGGATCCTATCTGAATGATCCTGCAGGTCGTCTGCTGTGTTGCTGCACTCGTCCTTATGCACTCATCCTCCTCCTCCGCTGTCCAGCAGCGCTACTCAGCCGTGCCATGTGTGATGGAGAGTGGCCTGCAGCCCCCAGGCTTTCACAGGGCTTGTAGTTTAAATTAGTGCTCTGCTCAGGCATGAGTCGGCTTAGAGCTCTCTCTCTCTCTCTCTCTCTCTCTCTCTCTCTCTCTCTCTCTCTCTCTCTCTCTTTCTCTTTTGATCTTTGATTTGTTCTGTATCTGTTGTGCAGTCTGTTGTGTCTCTCCTTTATTTAGCTAAGGGGAGAGAGTATCAAATCAATATTCATACTTTCATACTGAAAGGTTCAGTATTGCTCAATACAACTTGTGTGTATATAGAGTCTAAAATCTTTGGCCATGTTTTAAGTGACTAAACCAGAAATGTGTCGCAAGTCTTGTATTTGCTCATACTGGTTGCCAAAACAACAGTAAGAAAAATGATAGATGGAGGGAAGGAGAAAGAAACAAGTGAGGGGATAGATAGGAAAAAAAGAAGCTGGAAGACTGAATGTTTCCACCTGGTTGGTAATCTGGCCCAATTACCTCTGCCTGGTAGCACAGAGCCTGGTGTGTTACTTCACCACTCACAGTCGCTGCCAACTGAGCACTGTGTGTATGTGCGTGTATGTGCGTGCATGTGTACGTGCTTGCATGTGTGTGTGTGTGTGTGTATGCACACATGGAGCTGTTCTTGTAACCATATATATGTATAAGAGAACACTTGTTTCTTTTGCCTCCAAAGACTGTTAATTTTGCATAAAATTATTAATATGCACAATTGTTACATGATATCCTTCCTCACTTCTGTTGTCTCTTAAGTGTTTATGACTATTTCTGCCTTAATATGTATTTTTCATTTAGCTCTAAAGCATCAAATGTTAAGAAAAAAAACAATGAAATTAATCTGTGGAAAAATTTAATTAATAATATGGTATTTATTTACTTAGAATTTCTTTGACCCCATAAACAATGTTGACATTTTTCACTTATGATTCATTACTGATTAAATTTTCCTATTGGTTATTACATATTATGGTGTTTTTTAAAGCTCCAAAGCCCAACATATTACAGAACAGAGGAGTAACACACACACACACACACGCACACACACACACACACACACACACACACACACACACAATTTGCAAATCTGAAAGTGAAAATTGTCACTCTCTCACCTTATATTATACATGTGATACAAGCCCACTTACTGTGAAAAAATGTGCGACACACACACACACACACTTCTTAATGTTGTGTTCAAGTTGAAATTACAACTTGTAATTCCCTGCCTAACTGGTAAAATCCACAGAAACTTTCATTTCAAATTGAAATTTCAACTCATCAAATTGGGTAGTCTTACCAGTTCCTCTCCAGTTTACAGAGTGAGGTGAAATCAACATGGCCACCGCACTGCGAACAGTGTAAAGTGTCCCTTATCTACTTTTACATTTAGTTTATAGCAATATTGGCTTTAGATGAGTTAATATACAGGCAAAGTACTTGGTCAAATCTATAACACTGACCATACTAATCGCTGTTTCAAAATGGTAATCATCAATATTAGAGTTATCACTAACATTGGCCGGCTAGCTTGTTACTAACACTACACTACTACTACATGTGCGGAGGTGGGAAACGATATTATTACAACTTGCAAAATACCACTTACAAGGTACCATGAATGCAGCATAACTCTTAAACCCAGGTTTCAGTACAACAATGAGGTAGTGCATTTGGGGTGTTCAGAGCTTATTTATACAGCACACACACACACACACACACACACACACACACACACACACACACACACACACACACATTCCACTCTCTCCACTGTTTGCCTATCAGCTCACATTTTCACACGAAAACAGTATTTCTCATTCATCACTGATTCCATCAATTCACCACCTCATCATTTGTCTTTTCCTTTTTTACGTTTTATCTTCCTGGTTATTTCTGTGAATTCTTTATGGTCCATATTTCTTCTGAGAGGCTCACATGAATGCAATACAGTTTATTGAATTTGGTAAAAAAAAAAAAAAAAAAAAAAAAAAAAAAAAAAAAAAAAAAAATTATGATCTGTAGGATTGAGTAAAAGGCTGATTAATGTGTGAGTTCCAATCCTTCGATATTCTTGTTCAGACAGGACATCCTCTTTCTTGTGTGTGTGTGTGTGTGTGTGTGTGTGTGTGTGTGTGTGTGTGTGTGTGTGTGTGCAGCTACTCTTCATTTTGACACCTCACTGATGAACGTAGCTACCACAGCCCAGTTTAAACATGACCATCTCTCTCTCTCTCTCTCTCTCTCTCTCTCTCTCTCTCTCTCTCTCTCTCTCTCTCTCTCTATTATTAATTCCAAACGCTGCTAGGCCTGTGGCCAGCTCTCTAAATCAGAAACAATTTTGGGATTTGGCTAAGAAAATAAAAGCCTTCGGAGCAGGCTTTGATGTCTGATTACAAGAGAGAAATGACATTTTAAACAGTCTGCGAAACAAAACACTAAAAGAGTTTTTGTACTAGTGGGAAGAAAGAGAGCATGCTTGATTAGGAAGCTCGGGATGAGAGAGCTGTAGTAATGGGTTGTGTGCACCTTTCTCTGTGTGAGAGAGTGAGCGAGGATTGGAGTGAGTGATACGGAGTTTTTCTTTTATGTCTGCTTAAGAGTTCTGTGTGTGTGTGTGTGTGTGTGTGTGTGTGTGTGTGTGTGTGTGTGTGTGTGTGTGTGTGTGTGTGTGCGTGCAGCCATTCTGCATGCCTCTTGAAGCCTTGTCAGCATCGTGCCGACATGTGTGTTTGTGTGTGAGGAAGAGAATAGTTTTATTAAATGAGTGGTTTTATAAAATGAGCCTGTTTGACTTTGCTAAGATTATAAGGGTAATACTTAGTGTTGTTTGTGTTTTTGCATTGTGATGACATCACACTCAGGTGCAGACATGATGTCAGACAATGAGGCTTTCTGCCCTGTCATCTAAAACCTAACCTGTCCTACAAGATGCAACATCTACACCTAGTCTCTCTCTCTTTCTCTCTCTCTCTCTCTCTCTCTCTCTCTCTCTCTCTCTCTCTCTCTCTTACTTATTTTTTATTCACATGACAGAGGAACTGAACAAAATCCAGACCAACATTTACAGTGTGTTCAACTTACAAACTAAGTGTAAAACTTAGTGTAAAACATATAAAGATAGTTGTACATGTATATGAGGGTATATAAGGAGCAGCACAGCTTCACAAGAAGGCAAGCATGTGGCATGCCACACGATGAGACAAAAGCGCTAAACGAATGCAGAACCTTCATTAAATATACATAAGGCATGCTTCTTGAGTGTGTGTCAGTTTCGACACCCGTAAAGAAAAAAAAGTGCAAAACAAAGATTAGCATCAGGAATTCAGTATTAATCAGTCTCATGGGACAGCCTTTCTGCCTCACTCTCTCTTACAGCCACTCGCTTTAATTTGAGAGGGACAACTGTTACTCCACTGCTGCACATCCGAATATTCTCATGTTCTCTGATTAAAACAAAACTGTTGTCAATGTTTTTCTCCTTTTGTCTCTCACCTACACTTTGATTGCGCCTTGTGTTTTCCCCAACATGCTTTCATTTCTCTTATTGTCTTCCTATGACTTATTATTATTTTTTTTTACCTTTTAATTTCTTAGTCAAGAATATATTTGTTATGTCGCACTGGTGGCATTCCTTTTATCTGATTGTGTCAGGCTTGGTAGAACAAACATTCCTGTCACACTGATGACGTGCTTGATACAGAATCAGTCTTAAGTCTGTCTAATAATAGCATGCAATCTATTTTATAAAAGAAAAAAAAAGCATTTTGACTGCTAAAAATTTTCTTTCAGTCTAACTGACTGCCAAACAGCTGCCATTAAGCTTCCATTGGAAATGAAGTTAAAAGTTTGTAAGTATCCTTTTTCACAGTTGACTGAAAATTTCATCATTTTTATAACATGTTATAAAAAGATATTTGTTTGATTAAAGTTTCAGTATTATGGAGGGTTTTTTTTATGTTTGGGGGTGGGTGGGGGGTCTATATTTTGCGCACTCAACCTTGACCCATTAGGTGACTTTTAAATCAGTGCTTTGAAGCAGGGACCGTTGATGTGGCCCAGGCGCACTTATGAGGTTCCCAGTAATGATTGCAGTCAACACAAGTAAGCTACAAACTTGTTCAATGAGCATCAGCATGGCAACATAATGACTGTGAGTTAGAGTGAACAGGAATGCAGAACTCCAGACATATGACATTTGTGTATATCTGTGTGTGTGTGTGTGTGTGTGTGTGTCTGTCTGTCTGTCTGTCTGTCTGTGTTGCATTTGTATGTCAGAAAGTGTCGCATACTGTATTTCAAAAAGACAGTCCATTTTTAATACAGTTGCTTGTAATGTTTTGGATTATGCCATTTTCCCTCTCAGAGCACTCATAGCAGTTACAGCTGTCACAATTGTGATTGTTTAAAATTACAGTAAACCCTAAGAAAATGACTGCAATATTTTGGTATTATGTTTTTTCTTCAGAAGACAGGTAATAATAGTACAACTAGACCCACTGTAATGTTCAAGATTTTAAAAAAAGCCAAGATTTTTTTTTCTTCATTTCCCTTATTATGACACTTACTCACAAGCAGCTCAGTGAATATTGAAAAGAATTTGTTCACAACACTAATCATAGCACAACAGAAGACATTCATAAACACTGTACATTTTTTTTAAAGACCATTTATATTTTCAAAAGAGAAATATCTTTTGCTGGTTAATTATCTCAATTTGTTCTTGTAGTCTATCTTGTACTCCATCAGGATTATTGTAATTTTGTAGCTTTAGAATGGTGAAAGACCTGGGGATGTGGCTGTTTCTATCAGGGGTGTGGCCTTCATGCTTTCGGAAAAGAAAAAAAAAACTGTTGAATTTAGTTACTGCACATTCAGCTGTATATTTAGTATGAACACATAATCCATTTTATTGTAGTTTAATGCACTATGTTTAGTACTGTTTAAATGGAAAAATTGTTAAGGAAGTACTATCATATGACTTCTCATAACCAATGGTTTTACAGTATTACGGTTATTGTTTCAACCCTAAACTCAGTATACTAAACTGAAAGACTGAAGTCAGTGTGTGCAGGTTAGTGGAGTGGAGTGTTTTTCCCTGCTGTAATCCCTCTCTGGGCCATGGGACTCCAGACTGAGAGCAATAGTGGTTTGCGCAGGATTAAACTAGGCCTCAGTGCTCAACCTACCCAGAACACAGCTCAGAGAGAAAAGGGAAGGAGAAAGCAATGTGGAAGAGAGGGAAAAAAAGTATAGGAAGAGAATAGCTTATTAGAGATGCACCGATCGACCGGCCAGGGACCGGAATCAGCCGATTTTCCGCATGCTCGGCCCGGACCGGTGACCAGCCGGTCAGTCTCACGTCTTTCCGATTCCGAGCCGGTCCGTGTTGTTGCCAGCGGCACAGGGAAAAACATCACAGCCGCATGTAAACATGTCGTAGGCAAAAACGTGAAAACCCATTGACCTACTGGAGGATCAACAAAGATCGTTTCCCTGCGCTTGCTCCACTTGCCTGCGCCAATACCTCTCTGCTCCATGTTCAAGCGTTGAAAGTGAGCTTGGCTGTTTAGCCTTGTTTAGCTTGGCTGGACATGTGATAGATGAAAGGAGAAACTGATTATCAGGTGACAAGGCAGAGATGCTTCTGTTTGTGAAGAAAAACTTGCCATTAATGCTCAAGTATACAAATGTTGGCAATAAAGAAAAGGTGCCTTGTGTAACGCTTTACACAGAGAGGCCGGATAGCCTGAATGGTTGTAGCCAGGTGTAAGCAAAACTCACGTATCTGATATTTCACAGTGGTTTATTATCAGCGTCATCGATCCCCCGCACACATGGGGCAGTTTTCAAAACACTCCACTAACAACTGCGTTACTGAACATAAATAAAACAGGGCAAAGAGCAACAGAAATATAACCAGCCTTTACATGCATACATGCGATGATCACAGCTCGCGCTCCGTCTACCGACTGCCCACTCATCAGTGAGGGAGTAAGAGAGAGCGTTCCGCCTTAAAGGAGCAGTAACTAATTCTACTTGTTACACTTGTTATTTAATTTTTAGCCACTGCACCTATTAATATTTGGAAGAGCATTGTACACTTCAGTTTTGTTCATAGGCTTGCAATCTTTGGACTTTTGTGAGACGAGTAAAAAAGAGAAAAAGGTCAATTTATAAACACAGTGGAAAATGATATCTGTTTTATTATATAAAGCAACTCATTTTCAGTTAATTGTTATTTCTACCTCTTTCCAGTCACAGAGCACTTTATTTTGAGAGTTACATTTATGGCATTTGGCAGATGCCCTTATCCAGAGCAACTTGCATCTTTATTTCATTTATACATCTGAGTAGTTGAGGATTAAGGGCCTTGCTCAAGGGCCCTGCTCAAGGGCCCAACAATGGTAGCTTGGCGGTGCTGGGGTTTTGAACTCACGACCTTCCAATCAGTAGCCCCATGTCTTAACCACTATGCTACCACTGTCCCCTCAGAGAGTTGTTTAAGTGAGAGAAGATCCTGCAGTTTGGGGGAAATTGTAATGTTTAATAATTCTTCTATTATGAAAATAAAATTTTGCATTGAAGAAAAGTAGATTATAGTTCTTAGAAAGAAAATCGGAATCGGCAAAAATCGGTATCGGCAGGTCACACTTACAAAGAAATCGGAATCGGCCAAAAAAATTGCAATCGGTGCATCTCTATAGCTTATGGTCATTAATGAAACAGGGAGTAGCCAGGTAGAGGGCAGAAAAGTGAGCGAAAGAGGGGAAGATCACTGATCCATTTAGAGCATCTCCATAAGAGTTATACATTTATCACTGTACTGCAATCAAATGTGGTTTATTCTTGAGTAGACGTAACCACTCGTTATTGGAGAATATGTGTGTGGGGGTATCAACAGCTAAGTTGTGCTTGTGCTTCTAAAGCCAGGTGCCCTGCTCATAAAATCTGCATAAGGAACTGAAGGAGTATAAGGCAAAATCGCTGGTTTATAGCGTTGCATACTATGCATCAAACATATAAAGCATTAAATTATACTTTATGTTTGGTTCATTATGCAAAATGAACCGTGATATATTTAAGAGCAGAATGTTATAGTTGGCAGTGAGGCTGAGGTGGGTGTGCTGTGCATGCAGTATTTAGAAACTGTGTGTGTGTGTGTGTGTGTGTGTGTGTGTGTGTGTGTGTGTGTGTGTGTGTGTGTGTGTGTGTGTGTTTTTCCCCGGGCGAGCACGTGTGTGTGTGTTCATTCTCTGGGCCATGGTTTATGCACCGGCGAGAGTGCTGATGTCATGTACACACTGGCGAGATTAAAGTGCTGTACGCGCCGTCTGGGGTGTAAACAGTGACTGCACATTAAATACAGCAGAGAGAACGAGAGAGAGAAGATGGGGCGAGTGGGAGAGGGTGTGGGGGAGGAAGACAGAGATGAGAAAGAGAGAGATGGGGGAAAGAAAGCAAGCCTTCTGATTAATGAGGAGGAATACTGAATAGTGACACCAAGCACCCAGCTTCTTAATAGGGCCAAATAAAGCCAATGACATCAGCACTCACTCCCTGCATGTTCATTACTGAACACGTTCTCTTCCACTCGATTGCTTTTCTCTCTCTCATACAAGCCACATGCAGTCTTTATATCATCTCTACATACAGCGACAAAGCTAATCGTTATGCTAATTATGAACAATATGTGATGTACATGGTCGTGTGTTTGTTATAGGCTGCATATTTCAGCTGCCTGTGTGCGTGTCAGTGTGACTGCTGTGTTGGTCTCCACTGGTGCGTGTCGTGCAACACTGGCTCCAGTCACCGGTTGTTATCAAAGGCCTCGCTGGTGTTGTTTTGTCCTGCTAGGTTTATTGCCAGGGCTTCAGCGTGGCTGAGTTGGCTCGGCCTGCCCTCTATCACGCCTGCCAGATAGGGCTTCTTCTGTGCTGAGCTTTGTTTGGGGGTCAGTAGCCTGACACACAGCTGTGGTGGACACAACACAGGGCCAGTCAGAGTCTCACAGACCACGCCATCATCTCCCCTTCCCATAAACACTCACATACACGGACACACAGAGTGGCAGGGACATGGAGCCTGTCCAGGCTGATGAAAAAAGGCCCGAGTGTGAGGCTTGAATGGAAGCTTTAGTCATCTCTCAGCCCCAGTGCCAGGAGCTTTGCTCTACTCTAATGGAGCTTTAATGAAAGATGCAGACGATGTGTGACAGGGAGAGGGAGTCTCTCTTCTCTTCTCTTTTCTTCTCTTTTCTTCTCTTCTCTTCTCTTCTCTTCTCTTCTCTTCTCTTCTCTTCTCTTCTCTTCTCTTCTCTTCTCTTCAGTCCTTCTCTTCTCTTTGAGATTTAGGCAGTTTAAATATCTTCTATATTATTGAGATTTGGCCATTTTCATCTCTCTTCTCTTCTCTTCTCTTCTCTTCTCTTCTCTTCTCTTCTCTTCTCTTCTCTTCTCTTCTCTTCTCTTTCTTCCTTCTCTTTGAAATTTAGGCAATTTAATCTCTTCTATATTATTGAGATTTGGCCATTTTCATCTCTCTTCTCTTCTCTTAAAATTCTACTAGACATTTCTCTATTGCACAAGTAAACACACAGAGATAGCACAATGTTATGGATGTTTCATTTTGGTCCAGAATCACTTTATCCTGCCTCGCTCCTTCTTGTTTTCTCCCTCTGTTGTGCCTAGTGGACGATATTTTAGCTTGGAGTGGAGAGCTAGCGTTCATGTTCATGGCACTATTTCAGTTCCTCTTATGGTGTAATTTTACATTTTGCTCAATACCTTTCTTTTCTATGTGCTCCACAGAAAACCTAGCCATACCCAACATAAATTTCAAGTTGACATCAAGCAGGAAAAGTCCCATCTAGGTTGTCAAAAATAATGGTTACATTTTGCATTTAAAGTAAGTGTGTGTGTGTGTGTGTGTGTGTGTGTGTGTGTGTGTGTGTGTGTGTGTGTGTGTGCGCACTCAGGGCAGAGGTCATTAGATCTTTGAGGGGATGCCTGCAGGTGGTTGATTCAGTTTCTCCTTCTCCTCTTTCACACACTATCTTGCAAGGGTTCAGTTCCAGCTTATGCTTACATTTAATGAATCTTCCTTAGCCCTCAACAATACACACGGGAAGGTGTTTGTTTGAAGGGAAGAAGAAATTGCCTCATTATTTAGCCACTCCCCAACTCAGACAGGAACACAACTTGCCTCATTTAGCATAGGTGTGTGAAGTGTTTGCTCAGGGTCGGAATAGCAAACTTCCAACCCAAACGTTTCCATTCAATACAAGTCATTCATAATCCTCTTTTGTCTGAAATTTCACCTTATCAGAAATCTGAGAACAGCTTAGCCTTTTCACCTGCAATTATTATGAACCGGATCACTGCGTAGGAATCTGATTCGATACCAGGCATCGTGGACCTCTGCCTCTGAGCCTCTGGCTTTGATCATGCTTAAAGTTTTCTT